>PVHT020000046.1:1894686-1929190 GCA_004024745.2 Catagonus wagneri | reverse complement strand
ACCCACACCCTCATGGATAGTAGTTAGGTTCGTTAACTGCTGAGCCACAAGGGGAACTCCTAATGAACTCTTTTTAGAGGAAGTTTCCTGAACTGCCAATTAATTCCCAAGAAATGTGCAGAATAAAAAGCAAGTGTGTGATAAACAGTATGTGGAACCAGGGTAATCAGCCAGATATGACCAATATCTTCATGGATGACAGTGTAAGAGATAAACAGGAGATTAAACTTGGGTCCCTAAATTTCTAAAGAAGCAGATCACATCTACATGATTTAAATAATTCAACTGTACCTGTATCTTCTACATCTTCAACTGTTCTTTGCTGCTCACGTTTTGCAAAAACCTTCTCACTCAGTCCCTTGGATATTCTGAAATGAAGAGCAGAGTCACGAAGCCGTCCAGCATTCCCCTCTGCTGCCCACGTCACGCGCCCACGGGGAGACTGCCACAAGCTCGCAGATCAAAAAAACCCCGCTCCTCTTCATGGAGTTAACACCGACAGTAGAAGCAACTCCCAGTTTCTGCAGCCCCCGGGGCACTTGTAAAAGCCAAAACTGCTGAGCGTCTCATACTTCAGGGTGCTGGATTTTAACAACGGACAGAACACTTCTGAAACATGGCACTCACACCCCCAGGGCAAGGTTCTGGGAAAGGAAGGAGCCGACCGCCACTCGTGAGCCTGAGAACCCTACCTGACCGCCGAAAACTTCTTAGCTTTGGCTTTGTTTAAAAACCTCTGGTACTTAGCGATCTTCTCATCCAGGGCTTGAAGGACGGCCTTGGTGCTGTTCCCCGTGTGTTCTTCCTGGGCCTCTGCGTAAAGATCTTCCTCAGTGTCTTCTTGGGGCTCCGGTCCCTCCTCCTCCTCCTCCCTCTCCCCGGAAAGGCTCTCCAGCTCTTCATCGACGTCGGACATCTCCAGAGGAACCAGGTCATCCCCCGAAAACTGAGGCACGACGTTGATTTTGCCAAAGTTCTGCCGGACCCGCGCGAGAATCTGCTGCATCTCTGAGTCGGCGCTGCCGTGGCCGGGCTCCTCCTCGGCCTTCTCCTCAACGGCCGGTTCTGACTCTCCGCCGCCAGTTTCTGGGGCTTCCTCTTCTGGGCTGCGCCGGGCTGTTTCTGTGGCAACTTCCAAAGATGAGGTGGACGGAAGCTGGTTAGGCCGAAAAGGGGTGGGAGCGTGGGGAGAAATGGAATCAGAAAACGAGACCTGACCTTCTGAACTTACACACTTTGCTCCCAGATGAGCTAGTTCTTTTCTCAGGCCTAAGGGAAAGGATGGAAAACACTTGCATTTGAGACATACTGTTAAATCTATTCTAAGTCAACACACATTAAACCCTGAGCCCAGCACTGAAGGGTCAGAGGAATACAGCTGGGGCCCCAAAGAATGCGCCAACCCTTACACCATCAAAACCACTCGACTACACCCTGTAAGAGGCGAGACTCCCTATGTCCCCGAGGACTGCGAGGAGTGGGGTTGCCGAGAGAAGCACATGCTGAGTGAGCACAGACCACAGCGTAAGGGGGACAGTGCGCCTGAACGGGGAGGGTGAGCGCAGGGCCAGTTTAAGAAGTGCCCAGGGCTGAGGAAAGATGCTAAGGAGGCACTTGGAAGGGCAGGTGTGAAGAAAGAGGGAACTTCGAGCAGAAGGCTGAGAATGGGCCCTGAGGTGGGAACTGGCTGAGAAAGAGGCTGAGAGCCACGGCCTCCTTCAGGAAAGGGTGAGCCGGCCTGGCACTGCGGCTTCACGCAGGCAGAACCACTGTATTCTCCTAAGACTCACAGAACTCAAGGGATCTTCCAAAGATGGGGGTGGCTGCTCAGAGCACTAAATCAATCAAGAAGCCACGAAACTCAGCAGACTGTACACACAGTTCCTATGTGCGCTGTCACACATTTTGCAGGCAGAAGGTGGTGTTTAGCTCTTGGACGCCCCAGGGGCTTTCTGCCACTACCAAGAAGAGCAAAATGCAAGAGGCCCAGAGGGGGGAACTAGTTACCTAACCCTAAAGACCAGACACAGACAGAGTTAGAGAAAATTCTGCCACTTCCACACAGCGTCACAAGGGAGCAGAGATGGGCCTCTGCAGACCCAGAGGCCTCTGCCCCATGGTGCTCCCGAGCCCGCCAGGGTGCAGCCTCACGACTTCCTTCTAGAACCAGACGCATCAGACTCGTTCCGCCTCAGGAGCAATGGGTCTGCTGCTCCCAAGGCCTGGAACACCTCCTCTCGACATCCATGCAGCTCCTGCCTCACATCACTAAGGTCTCCGCTACAAGGCCACTTCGTCAGAGGCCGTCCTGATCACTCCACTTACAAAAGCCCTCCTCTGCCCTCCATAAGCCCTTAGCCCTGTCTTAGTTTCCCTCACAGCAATCGGTATTTCCTGACATTATATGCTTATTCGTTTACTGCCTGTCTCTCTGTAATGTGATAAAAATAAGTATTTGGTGGCCAAAGGACATAAAAAAAATTGCTCAAATCCTTAATTATTTGGAGAAATGCAAATCAAAACTAAAACGAGGTACCACCCCATACTAGTCAGAATGGCCATCATTAAAAATGGCTATCAGGAGTTCCCGTCGTGGCTCAGCAAAAACAAACTGGACTAGAAACTGTGAGGGTGCGGGTTCGATCCCTGGCCTTGCTCAGTGGGTTAAGGATCCGACGTTGCCATGAGCTGTGGTGCAGGTTGCAGACGTGGCTCTGATCTTGTGTTGCTGTAGTATAGGCTGGCAGCTGTAGCTCCGGTTAGACCCCTAGCCTGGAAACCTCCACATGCCATGGGTGCGGTCCTTGAACGACAAAAGGCCAAAAAGAAAAAAAAAAGGCCATCATTGCAAATAACAAACGATGGAGAAGGCGTGGAGACAGGGAATCCTCCTACACTGCGGGCAGGAATATAAGTTGGAACAGCTACTATGGAAAACAGTATAGAAGTTCTTCAGAAAGCTTAGATACTCCTAAGACAGAGTTACCACATGATCCAGCAATCCCGCCCCTGGGCATATATCCAGACAAAACTACAATTCACAGAGATACATGCACCCCCGTGTTCAGAGGAGCACTATTCACAGTAACCAAGGCATGAAAACAACCTCACTGCGGCTGAAAGACGACCCCAAAGGAAGAGGATGGCAGTCCAAAGACACCACACCCAGGTCGGTCCCCTCGCTTTCTCAGAGGCTGGTCTGCCCTGTTCTTACCTGGGGCGCGGCTGGGGGCTCAGCATTGGGCGGCTTGACAAAGAAAGGAATCCGGCCCCTCTGCCAGTCATTGAGGACCATCTTCCCCACGGTCCGCAGGTCGGGCTCTGCACCCTGAAACGTCACAGGCAGATGTCCAATTAGATCCAAACGGCATAATCAGAGTTCCCTGCGGGCCTAGTGGTTAAGGACCTGGCAACGTCGCTGCTGTGGAGCAGGTTTGGTCCCTGGCCCAGGAACTCCTGCATCCGAACTGTCCCAACTGTCCATCACCGTCTACTGCCAAGTCCCACCCTTCATACTGCTCACACACGCATACAAAAAACTGGTTCCCTGTCCGCCTCCCACCCCCTGCGCCTGCGGCACGCCCCACTCTGAATTCTCCCAAACCCTGGCTCACCTTTAGTAACTTTCCTGTCCGGAAAGCCAGCTTCTCAAGAAAGTCCTCAGTGTTCTCCCAAGAATCAATCTTGTACGTCTTGCTGATATATTCTGGCTTTGCTCGTTCAAGTACAGCACCAATGTGGTCTTCAGGAGTCTTAATTTTTTCAACTTGAACCTAGATGGTGATGGGAAATCTCTTGCTTACAAACTTTGTTACGGAAGGAGTGAAGCTCTGTGACAATAACTGAAAATAGATTTCAACGCCTCAAAGCAGGTGGGGCCTGGCAGAAGCCGGTCGCCGAGGTGGCAAGACGGTCAGTCGGCTGAAAGGAGCACCACAGAAAGCTGACCACGGCACGGAACCACGACCTCAGCTCTAATCCCGGCTCACCACAGACCGACTGCGTGGCTTCTGCAAGCAGTTTAAACTTGAAGTGCTTTGTGCTACCGACTCGCAGAAATGGTTAAAAGTCTGCTGGTCCCAGGACACGGAGAGACGGCATAGTTTAAGAAAGGAGGGGAGGAACGTGCACGGGATGTATAGCCAGAAGCCCTGGTTAAGGTTAAGTGGGACCATTTAAAGCCCTTGGTCGTCTTCAGAGACAAGTGAGGAAATGACTGAGTTCCAACATGACTCAACCCATAAACCCACGAAGATGAATTATCGCTAAACATAAACAGGCCCTGCTTCCCTTTGGATCCCATGTGTAAACTACAAACTCTTTTGTGGGATGACATTGACCAGATATGCCCATGGCTCCACTAACTCCTCAAACCAGCTTAAGTGGAATGGAGAGGCCGCCCTGTTCAGTGTCATGCTCCTCAAGTTTGGTCAGACAGGCTGACCCCAAACTGCCTGCTGAATGAGTACAAAGCAAAGGTATCCGGCGTCCCCCGCAGAACGCTCCCCCCGCCCCCCAGGCAACCAGTGAGCCCCTGGGGACCAAAATACTCACGACTCCTTTCAGCACGATGTCTGTCTCTGAGTCCTCGGAGGGGTAGACCACGCCCGGACAGTCGATGAGGAATATCCGCCGCATCAAGGTGATGTACTGCCAGACCTAAGGCAGGAAAGGGTCGACCCGTGACGCTCATGAAAGGGTGTGTGTGTCAGGGAGGAGCAACCTGCCCAGGGACGAAACTCCTCCTCTCTCCGTGCCGTGCGTGAGGCCCTTCCGCAAGGCACGAACTACAGTTACAGAAACAACGCGGAGGCAGGATCTCCACCTGGAATCACGCGCACATGGCCAGCAAAGCATTCTCTGCTTCTGAAAAGCACTCCCGGATGCTTGACGTTGCTTGGCCCCCGTCCCTTTCGGCAGAGCCGTGCCGCTCCCCCAGCGCTCTGCGCTCCCAGGTAGGACCCTCAGCCCACCAGAATCCACCAGGACGCTGGTTTCTTTCTTAAGCAAGGCATCAAACATCTTTGGGTTAGTTTTGGTTTTTTTTTTTTTTTTGCTTTTTAGGGCCGTGCCCACAGCCTATGGAGGCTCCCAGGCCAGGGGTTGAATCGGAGCTACAGCTGCCGGCGTACACCACAGCCACAGCAACACCAGATCCAAGCTGTGTCTGCGACCTACACCACAGCTCACAGCAATGCTGGATCCTTAACCCACTGAGCAAGGTCAGGGATCAAACCCGCAACCTCAGGGTTCCTAGTCAGATTCGTTTCTGCTGAGCCACAACGGGAATTCCTTTGGGTTAGTTTTGTTTATCAAAGTAAAAGGCTGGAGTGACCATCTGAAAGAGACTCCAATGGTACGTATCAAATCATGCCAAAGGCAAGCCGTGGCACACAAAGTGCTCTTAGTTTTATCAAAACAGGCAGAGACAGCTCTGGTACTTTCCAGACTGTCATATGGAGACTAAAGGCCCAATGGTGAGCTTCTTCCAAGAGAAGCAGATAGAAATCTCCATGTCCTGCACGATCACCCCCCAGGGAAATAAAACATGTGGAAGTAAGACCCTCGGAGCCAGATGTACCTTTGTTTCACCTGCGATGGGGGCCACGTTGCAAACTTTCTTGGAGCGCAGCGTGTTTATCACAGAGCTCTTGCCAACATTTGGATAGCCGATGAACCCCACGCTGATCTGTTTCTTGTCAGTGTGCAACTGTTCAAAAAGAAAGAATACATACCACCTTCACGCAGCCTGACTAGCCCTGGGGACAAACAGGCCGTGTTCCTTGCCTAAAATACAGAACACAGCACAAAACTAGGGCTAAGACGTGATTTAAAGCCCAGACGAGCACCACCTGCATGGTCAGAGCGGGCTGCACACATACACCCATCAATAAATCAGAGGTGAGTAAGTGCCCCAGTCACTCATCTGAAATTATTCTTGAAAGTTTTAAGGTTAAAAGAATCTAGGTTGAGAAACAGGAAGAAATAGCTTGTTAGGGAGTGTGATTTAGAAGCACACCATCCACCCATGAAATGTCTTCAGGGATGAGAACCTCAGCAGATCCACCAACCAGCAATCCCATGACCCACCCCTCCTCTTCTCCACACATTTTTGCATTTTCATGGCCAAAAATAAACACAAGAAAAAAGGGAAAAAAGGGGGGGAGCCTCAAAAGTTAGATTGCTGGGTGAAAGTCTCAAGGGGGGCAGAGCTCAGGAAGAGTGCCCACAGAGGGCAGGGATTTCTGACTAGAGATGCAACTGAATATCCATGCCCGCCTCACTGCGGCCACTGGACTGACAGCGGTGGGAATTAACACATGCAAATCCATAGTGACACAGAAAACTGAAGCCATGAGCTGAGACAGCACAAACCAACATGAGATGAGAACAAAATCCTAACTAAAAAGCAGTATCAAACCACAAAATCCGAAAGCTATGATGAGGCTGCAAAGGTGGGGAAACTAAAAAATCCAGGTGTTTCCACTGTGGCTCATTGGGGTGAGAGCGCAACTGGTGTCCATGAGGACGTGGGTTCGATCCCTGGCCTCGCTCAGTGGGTTAAGGATCTGGCAATGCCACAAGCTGTGGCGCAGGTTAGAGATGTGCCGGGATCCCATGCGGCTGTGGCTGTGGCATAGGCAGGCAGCTGCAGCTTCGATTCAACTCCTAGCTTGGGAACTTCCATCTGCCACAGGTGTGGCCCTAAAAAGAAAAAATAAAAGAAAAACTAAAACTCTAGCAAAAATACTGCCAATAATCACCAAAAGGCCTTGGAAATCAGCAGTACTGACCCCTCTGAGGTGGGACAGAACTCCAGGGTACCAGTGGTCGGGGGGAACGGTCGCCCCTCTCTGCCTTCAACTGCTCAGCATGTATATCATACTTCTCACCCCAGAGCCTCAGCAGATAATTTTTTTGAAACTCACCGTGTCTGAAAATACCTTTAATTTTTAGACCCAAAAGGGACCCTAGACTAAGAGACAACAGCAGCTGAACATAAGTGTTCCCAGAGTGATCGGCTTTCTGAAAGTTTAACTATGGACCAGTGAGACACCAGGCCCCCGCTCCCACTGGGTTCCTATACAGCCTTGAGCTGGAGATTGACAAGAGTAAAGGCCTGTGGGTGCTGACATCTAGGGTGTCTCCCAACAAAACAAAGGGTTTCTACCCAGTCTCTCTACAACAGAGTCTCGAATTCAGTGACCCCACCCTTTGCCTAAAATTTCTATCACCACCTTTTTATTTTTTTTTGCTGTCTTTTTTTTTTTTTTTTGCTTTTTTAGGGCCACACCCATGGCATATGGAGGTACCTAGGCTAGGGGTCCAATCAGAGCTACAGCTGCCGGCCTATGCCATAGCCATAGCAACACCAGATCCAAGCTGCACCTGTGACCTCCACCATAGCTCAAGGCAACGCTGGATCCTTAACCCACTGAGCGAGGCCAGGGATCGAACCCGCAACCTCATGGTTCCTAGACAGATTCGATTCCGCTGCGCCACAAGGGGAACTCCTTTGCTGTCTCACTCTTAATATGAATGGAAAACCAAGAATAACCAGACATTTGAATTGTGACTCTAGTAGAAAACAGAGAAAAACAAAGGAACTTGAAGGAAACAGTCAACACAGGAAAATTTCCAAACATCACTATCGTTGTTGTTCTCAGAGACAGAGAAGCTAGTATACCAATGAAACAAGAACAGGCTATAAGAGAGGGCAGGGCAATTCAGAGTTAAACAAGAGCTCTTAGAAATTAAAAATCAAGGGCGTTCCCATAGTGGCTCAGTGGAAACGAACCTGACTAGTAACCATGAGGACTCAGGTTCAATCCCTGGCCTTGCTCAGTGGGTTAGGGATCCGTCATTGCCATGGAGTGGGTGGCAGATGCAGCTTGGATCTGGCATGACTGGCTGTGGCCAGCAGTTAGAGCTCCAGTTCAACCCCTGGCCTGGGAGCCTCCAAATGCTGCGGGTCTGACTCTAAAAAGACCAAAAAAAAAAAAAAAAAAAAAAAAAAAAAAAAAAAAAAAAAAAAAAAAAAAAAAAAAAAAAAAAAAAAAAAAAAAAAAAAAAAAAAAAAAAAAAGGGAAAAAAGGAAAATTAAAACTCGAAAGAGGCAAAATAAATTTTGTGACAGAACAGCTTAAACAAATGAAATTATCAAGCCAAGGAAACTGACCAGAAAATAGGGCAAAATGTCATTAAATGTACTGAAATAAAGGAGTAAACCAAGAAAATGAGAGTTCCCTGGTGGCCTAGTGTTAAGGATCTGGCATGGTGACTGCAATGGCAAGGGTCCGACTCCTGGCCCAGGAACCTCCACACAGAGGCAAAAAAAAACAAAAAACTCAAGTCTTTTTTTTTTTTTGGGCCACTTTTGCAGCATATGGAAATTCCTGGGCCAGGAATCAAACCTGCGCCATAGCAGAGACAATGCCCAACAGATCCTTAACCTGCTGAGCTACCACAGACCTCCCAGAAAATTCAAGAATTAAACCAGGGGGAAGTTCCCACTGTGACTCAGCAGAAATGAATCTGACTAGCATCCATGAGGACACAGGTTCAATCCCTAGCCTTGCTCAGTGGGTTCAGGATCTGAAGTTCCTATGAGCTGTGGTGTAGGTCACAGTCGTGGCTTGGCTCTGGCATTGCTGCGGGTGTGGTGTAGGCCAGTGGCTACAGCTCTGATTCAACCCCTTAGCCTGGGAACCTCCATATGCCGCAGGTGTGGCCCTAAAAACCTAAAAATAAGAATTAAACCAGGAGAATAAAACCAAATTCCTGAATGAGAACAGAGATGATAGGGGGTGAGGTGAGGACTGGGTGGGTGTAGATTTCCAAGAAATAAAACAGGACGAATATCAGACTGCAAGTTTCATCCACGCCTAGTTCACTGAACAAAAACATCTTAAAGCACATCACTGGAATATTATAACAGGAATTTTTCAAAAAGGATCCCAGCCACAAAGGATTAAGAGTCAGAATGGCCTATTTCTCAACAGCAACTTCAGAAGCCAGAAGACAACGCAATGTGCCTTCCACATCCTGAGAAGAAATGGTGTGAATGTAGAAAGAAGGTATTTCCAGAATCAAAGGTCTCAAAAAAAGTTCCTTCTAAGAACTCCTTCTCAGGAAGCTTTTGGAAAACAGGTTCTAGCAAAAGGAAGGAGTAAACCAAGAAAGAAAAGGGATCCAGTGAATAAGGGAGCCAACAGAGGGAAAAGCCACGAGAATTCTGAGATGCTGGTGAAGGAGACCCCAGGATGAAAACCCTGCAGTGGCCTGGGGAGCAGCCAGTCACGCTTGCGGGGAAGGGCTGGACATCCTGCAGGTTCCCGCACCACCAGGGGCTTTGGGGATATGTCAGTGACAAATAAAACAGAGCTAATAAACACCAGACAAAACAGAAGGTTCTATTAGGAAGGAATTACAACCACAGCACTGTGGATCAGCAGGGACTGACATTTCAGTCATAATAACGTAAACACTGAATGAATAATAGTTTAGCCAAATGTTGTACAAGGACAGGGAGAGGAAGGAGTGTGGGGGTAAGAAACCTAACCGTTATTTTCCATTGTAGGAACTTAATAAATACCTAAAACGGGAGAAATGAAGAAACAGAATCATCAGCATGCATTAAAAATACGGAAGAAAATACCAGAAGTAACAGCCTTAAGTTGAAGAGTTTCTTCTGGAAGTGCGGAAGGGTGGACAGGGGACATGTGTTTTGTTAGAAGCCAGGCAGGATGAGTTAAACACACAAATTCAGAGTTGCAGGTACAGAACATGAAGCTTTGAGAACGTCTGCCTTCAGGGCCTCGGTGAGGAACTGACTCTGACCAAGGATCTGAGGCTGGAGTCTGGCAGGGCACCTTCCAGGCAGAGGGGAGAGAAATGCACGGCCCGAGAGCCCTGACTGGGGACAGTGTGTGGAGGGGCCCGTAGTCCAGCAGAGGGTGGCCATTCAGGTGCCAGGAAACGGCAGAAAGGGCAGGGGTTGGGTGTGGCTTGAACTAGCAAGTATTTCAGAATCTCCTGTAATCTCTGAGTTGGACCAGCCCCAGAGCACGCTGTCCTCACTACCACGAAGAGGCCCTTCTAACATACCAGGGCAAGGAAAATTCTCGCCCAAACCCGCTGCTCCCCAACTCCAGGGAGGGCAGGACAGGTCTCAATACCTTTCCAAACTGCCGCAGAAGCTGAATAAATGCTCCTTTGCCAAAGGGGTTAGTAAGACTTGCATGGAAAGCAAGTGTCGGGTAATCCTGGGAGAGGACAGCAACCCATCGTTTCTGAAGGGAGAAAAGAAAAGAAACTGGTCAACTTGTTTATTTACAACAAGGGGAGAAGCAGAGCTGGAAGGATAGGACCGTACTTCAAATACGCAGCTGTCTAAGGAAAATGTTAGCTGTAATTCTTTGAAATATTGTTTTTCCAAGTATGACAGTTAATGCTTTGTCTTTTGTCTTATAAACACAAAACAATATTCCAAAAATGCCTTCATTGCTACTAAATGCAATGAATGCAACATAATGTGAAACAGGCCAGAGCCGCGCAGCTGCCCCTTCTGAAGAGGTGCACGCCATTCGTCCTGTGGGCACTGCAGCTGTCCCACTGCCAACCTTCAGAGGATCAAAGGTAACTGCCCACCATCAATGAAGCCCATCTTCATTCTGCTTTCAAGGAGGACACTTCGATGACTACCCCCTCAATATGTTCGACACTTTAACTGCTGGCCCAAACCCTCGTGACCACAAGGCTGACTTCTTTATGGATAGCTTGGAGCCTGCATGAGTTGCGTGGCCCTGGCCATCTGTTTTGGATTAGCAGCTGTACTTACTGTTGCCCAGGTTGGAACGAGGTCACATTTGTTAAGAACAAAAATGAGGTGTTTCCAGGGTTTTTCCTTTTTCAAATAAGTCTCAATGTGAGGGGAACGGGTGCCCATTGGATCTCTAGCATCAAGAACTTGAACTACAACATCTGATGAATCTATCACCTGCAAAAATTCAAAGAGCCGAAAGCGATGATACAGCATAAGTGCAAAATGAAAGAGAGAAGACACTGAAGCGAACCCAGGAAAATAAAGTAATATCAGAGATAACCTCAAAACAGTCTCAGGAGCAGAGCAGGTTGTAGCCAATCTCAAAACCCAGTGATCCATATTCCAAAAAGCATTTTCAACCTGTCAGTACCTGAAACTTGTCAAATTTCAAAGAGAACTAACTTGGAAGAAATCAGTCTTATTTCATGACTGCTATGCATTATTGACTCACTTCTTAGATCAGACTTCTAAGTTTCTAGATTATAGGTTTCTTGTATTTTACCAAAAAATTTAGTTTGCTTTCATGGCACTAGTTTCCTATTATGTTATTGTTTAACTACATGACTATGCCTGAAAGTCTTTGTTAACAAGAATATTACTTGAGTGCAAACCCCAAACTCTGCCAGCTGAAAAGCACTGGACCAGGACTCAGGAGTCCCAAAGCCTCTTCCACTACCCACCGCTGTGAGCTGGGGAAGGTGTTCAAGCTTTCGAAACATGCATTTCCATCTGTAACAGAGGGGGCTGGACTAAGTCACTGCAAAATTCTCAGGCAGCTTTAAACACAGAAATCTAAACAGAAATATCATTTTATCAGGTAAACGAAAGAAATACCGACAGAGAGTATATGCATCTACATAATGTTGTTGTTGATACTATACGAGCAATAAAAAAACGCAGTCATCTAGAACAATGGTAGAATGTGTATGGCCGTATCAATCCTGCCTTCTCCGGGGGAGGGGGGCATGGAAGGGCAGTGGAGTGTGTACTTCCTCTGACAAAGCTTCAATGTATCCAAGTCAGTCTTCTCATAGATGACCCTGAGAGTCATAGGAACCACTCAATGAGAGAGAATTTAAAGTCTTACCTTGTAGAGCTCACCCCATATTCTCTTGGACTGTCCCTTTTTATATATCTCTTCTTGGGCTTCATTTCTAAATAAGAAAGGATCAAAGTGAGCAACTGAAGCACTATGAAGATTAAAAGGATGATTTCAGGGAAAAGTCAACCATGTGCCAAGGGAAAAGGAAAAGGCTATCAAAACTTAGTTATAGATGGACCAAAATGGAATAATTTATTTTTAAAATTTACTTTTTGGTCACACCTGTGGCATATAGAGGTTCCCAGGCCAGGGATCAAAGCCAAGCCACAGCTATGACCTACGACACAGCTGTGGCACTGCCAGATTCTTAACCCACTGTGCCACAGCGGGAACTCCCTGAACTTAATTTACAAAGTGACTATACCCATAAAGAACAGACTTGTGGTTACCAAAGGGGAGAAGGGAGGGGGAGGAATGGATTGTGAGTCTGGGATTAGCAGATGCAAATTACTTTCTATACAATGGATAAACAACAATATCTTATATTGTATAACACAGGGAACTACATTCAATATCCTGTGATAAACCATAATGGAAAAGAATATGAAAAATAATGTCTCCATATGTATAACTGAATCACTTCCACTGTATAGCAGAAATTAACACAAAACTATAAATCAAATATATGTCAGTAAAATAAATGAAGAAAATTCTTTTCAATGCTCATCAACACATAAATGGATACAAAAATGTGGTATAGGAGTTCCCGTCGTGGCTCAGTGCTTAACGAATCCGACTAGGAACCATGAGGTTGCAGGTTCGATCCCTGGCCTTGCTCAGTGGGTTAGGGATCCGGCGTTGCCGTGAGCTGTGGTGTAGGTTGCAGACGCGGCTCGGATCCCGCGTTGCTGTGGCTGCGGCGAAGGCCGGCAGCTACAGCTCCTGTTAGACCCCTAGCCTGGGAACCTCCACATGCCACGGGTGCGGCCCTAGATAAGGCAAAAAGAAAAAAAAAGTGGTATATACATAATGGAATATTGTTTCGGAATAAAAATGAATAAAGTACTGATACATGATACAACCTGGATGCTCTTGAAGACATTGTGCTAATGAAATAAGCCAGACACAAAAGGACAAATACCATGTAAGTACACTTACATGAGGTACTAGTCAAGGGAGTAGTCAAACTCATAAGAGACAGGAAGTGGAATGGTGGTTGCCAAAGGCTGGGGGAAAGCGGGATGGGGAGTTAGTGTTGGATGGGTACAGAGTATCAGTTTGGGAAGAGGTGAAAAAACTACAGATAGACAGTGGTAATGGTTGTATGCCTATGTGAATGTACTTAATAATGCTACTAAATTGTATGCTTAAAAATGACTAAAATGGATAAATTTTGTTATGTATCTTTTACCACAAAAAATTTAAGAAAAAGCAAAAAATAAAAAAAGTTTTCTTGTGGCGCAGTGGGTTAAGGATCTGGCGTTGTCACCGCACAGCATGGATTTGATCCCTGGCCTAGGAACTTCCACAACCCAAGGGCACGGCCAAATTTTTTTTTTTGGAAAAGCAACTATAACGAATCAATCTGTCCCAGAGAATAATACAAAGGAATTAGCAGTACCTGAAGCATAACCTACACTCCACAGCTCCCACATAAAGCGAAACTTTCCTTATAAGGCTGAGCATCTGTTTATTTACTAGCCTCAAAGACTCTGACTAGATGTCCTTGAAACAAAGTAGTTTCGTTTCTCCCCGGTTACCAACTGCACCTTTTTGGAGGCAGAAAAAATTCAACTCAGCAGAAGCATACCAAGTCCAAACAGCTCCTAGAATAAATGAACTTGCTGCCTCTTTTTGCTTGGCCTTAGGTGGCTTAACTTGATCTCTAGGAGGTCCGGGGCTAGCAACGGGCTGGCGACAGCACCTCTCTGCCAGGGCACCTCGGAGACACGTGAGGGGACCCAGAGACCTAAACTGGTAAAGTCTCCCAGGAGGGTAACGGGACAGCCGCCCATTAAAGGCTGCCTACTCCCGGATGTCGTCATTTATTCTAAGAGTATCCCTGGCAAATAATTAAGGATGAGAAAGAATTAGTCACATTGATGTTTTACCCCCACATTGTTTACCAGAGGGAAAAACTATAAACAGCAAAAATGTCCAACCGTGGGACTGGCCACAACCAAAAACTACTGACATGAAACATTACATTGCTGTTAATTAAATACTGACATGGAAATACATTCTTTTCTTTTTTCGGCCCACACCTGCGGCACATAGAAGTTCCTGGGCCAGGGACTGAATCCAAGCTGCAGCTGCAACCTATGCCACGGCTGCGGCAAGCGATGCCAGACCCTTAACCCATTGCGCCAGGCCAGAAATATATTCTTAATAATTTAGAAAAGCATATTAAGACAAAAGCCAAGTTAAGATATAGTCTTAAGTTACTGTATTTAAAAATGAAAACAGTGTAAGAAACATTTAGGATAACATACATATCTGTTACTGATTCTTGACCTTCTCTGGGGTGTAAACCCCTATGAGGAGATAAAGTTAAGGATCCTTCTCCTCCTCCTCCCCACCTCCCTAAAAACAATAAAACATCACCACTTTTATGCATGTACATAAATTTTCCCTTGGAGTTCCCATCGTGGCTCAGTGGTTAACAAATCCGACTAGGAACCATGAGGTTGCGGGTTCGATCCCTCGCCTTGCTCAGTGGGTTAAGGATCCGGCGTTGCCGTGAGCTGTGGTGTAGGTTGCAGATGCGGCTCGGATCCTGCGTTGCTGTGGCTGTGGCGAAGGCCAGCAGCTACAGCTCCTGTTAAGACCCCTAGCCTGGGAACCTCCATATGCCGCGGGTGCAGCTCTAGATAAGGCAAAAAGACCAAAAATAAATAAATAAATAAGATTTCCCTATTATCTTTGGTCATAGAAACCTTAAAGGCCATACATGAACCCCCCAGTGGTCCAGACACGCTAGTTAAAGAAATCCTGATAGTCACCAAAATACTGACAATGCCCAACACAGGTAGTGGAATTATGAGTGCTTATTTTCTTTTTATTGTATTTCCAATGTAACTATATACAAGCCACCTTAAATTATTTTCAGTTTGGTTCCAATTTCACTTATTTCTCTCGTCTAAGGGAAGAGGCTAACTCTCCATCTCTGAGTTAAATCACTGCATTTCTTGCAGGTAAATAAGTGCAAAGAAAATGACCGTTACAGAAGAGCAAATGAGGAGACATGCATGAACTTCAAAACTGTACCTCACACCAGTGTCCTCAGCTACCAAATCACGATCCTTGCCCTGGTCATAGCTCTCAGTGGACATTTCTGCATTTTCTATAAGTGACTGCATATCACTTGCAAATAAATTTGGTCGCTTCCTCTGTGCTTTAGGGCCAAATGTAGTTTCGAAGCTTTCAGTATCAAGAATGTGCACCTTTGAGTTCTAAATAGAAAGGATAATTTCAGGTAAAACTAAGAAAAAGCAAAAAGTTCAAAACCCACCCAGGAAAGGCTTTCTGCTTTTATTTTTGCAAAGCTCAACCCACACCAAAATTATAACATGGATGCAGCTTGATTTCAAATCAGAAAAGCTTATTTAAATGACAAAGGCACTTGTTCCCCTCTTCTGAAGTTCTGTAAGCCGCCCTGGATAAATACAAAAGTAATACAAATAGTCAAGGCAAATATGAATAGCTGCGTAAGACTTGCCAAAAACTCTGCTTTATTTCATTTATCATAAACTTTAGTCAAATGTAATTAAGGCTACAATGATGAAAATTGACTTCTCTTTTCTGACCATTTTTTTTAAAGCTTTCAAACAAGTGCATAAAATTCGCCAAATTCACAGATTTTGTCTAGGACAATCATGCTCAAATTGTGTTTTTTTTTTAACCAACTGTAAATGCCAACTTTTTCTTGGAAGTTAATTTCTTTCATGGCTAAAAGGAATTGCTTGTTTTGTAAGATGCATTTTAGTTTCAGATAACATTTTCCCTAATTTAGGTAACGTTTTTATTAAATGCACATGGAAAGTCTTCAGATGAAAAACATCTAGCAAAAGTCCAAAATAATAGTTTAGATGTGATAAAAGGAACCTGATACTAACTAGAAATTGATGTGCCTGTAAAAGAGTTATGGGCATAGGAATTTCTGAAGCAGGATAAAAGTCAAAGTTTGAATTAGGATCTGTCACGTAACAGAATGTTAATAGTTGGCAGAGAATATCCTCAAAATAAATTAAAAAAAAAAAAAAAAAACACCCTCTGCCCCTCAGTTCAAGCTCCTCTGTAAACACCAGCTACTAAACACGGAAGATTGAACAACTGTGTGGCTTCCGAACTACCCTCCCACTCCAGCTCCCAAAGATCCTTAAGCTATTAGCTTTTCTCAGATTCTCTAGCCCATCTCTTAGTTTTATGCACAGCTCTCCGACAAAGGAATAGCCTCAAACAGAACAGTCACGTTTGACATGAAAACTAGGTTCTAATGATACTAGGAAGATTACAATCAATCAAAATTATCCTTGAAAAAAATCTCTTAACCCAGATCCGGCGTTGCTGTGAGCTGTGTTATAGGTCTCAGACGCTGCTCGGATCCTGCGTTGCTGTGGCTGTGGCGAAGGCTGGCAGCTACAGCTCCTGTTAGACCCCTAGCCTGGGAACCTCCATATGCCGCGGGTGCGGCTCTAGATAAAAAGGCAAAAAGACAAAAAAAAAAAATCTCTTAAACCTATAAAGTACAGTATATACATGGATCTATGTAAATACACCTGTACCTTTGTAAGTACGGTGAAATAACATGCAGTGTATAGTAAGATACATACACAAAACGAGATATAGTATTTGGACTGCAGTTTGGCTACAGAAACCTAGTAATTATAAACGCACACACACAGGTGGCATGTGCAAAAGTTAAAAGCATATTTGATTTGGCGCCACGTGGCAAATCTCTGAATCAGATTTTGTAACAAGTAGCAGATATCACACTAAAATTAAAACAGGTAAGGTTTTCAAGACCAAAGCAGAAAACTCTTCTGTGACTTTGAGTACCAGGCTGCACCAAAATACAGGCTGACTGCTGCAGCTGTGGGCCCTTCATTCTATGTATCAGACATTCAGACACTGAACCTTAGGAGCACTGAACAACTGGTATGGGCAACGAAACAATAAATCCATAATAGAACTTCTCTGTTCTTCTCATAAACAGGATTCAATAGTTTGTTAGAAGATGGCTTTAGGGAGAACAAAGAGAACAAGGGAAATGAGCAACTTGTCTGTGGTTCATGAATTACACTCATGTGTTTCCCTGAAAGAAAACAGTCAGTCTGCTAATAGGTGCCATTCTTCTAGTCTGTCATAAAACAAAGCATAATTGACAATACCTGAGGCAATAACCAGGCCTTGGGTTTCAGTTCTGTAAGTAAACACTTTTCTTTGAACTGTTTAATCCATGTATGCATGTCAATGTTTTCTTCCCCTCCTTATGCTGGAACCAAAGCTCTGTGCTAGGCTTACGTACATTTCTGGGAATTATTATTCAATGCAAGTAAAAACGTGCCGCAAACATTAGGGTGCTTCTTTGGTTCCATGTGAAACTCATTCCACCCAAGCCAGAGCCAGTCCTTACTGCACTTCGAACCTCAACGATTAACAACCAATCTGACCAGCACCGTTTCCTTCAGCTGAAAAGAGTCTCCAAGGATCTCAACAGAAGCTGAAAGTACTCAACAGGCTGGTCTCCCTCGTACCGACCTTAATTCTACGTTTCCCCAAAGTCTGATGGAGTTACTACATGAACAAGTCTGCCTACCACAAATATTTAAAAATAGTATTGGTAACAGCCATGATCTATTTAAGCTCTAACAAGGTGGCAGCCTAAGTGCTCACTATGTGCCAAGAGCCCTGAGGATGTTTCACCTGCATCCAGTCACCCGAGGAAGTGGGTCATCTTGACTTTCCCGTCAGGGAAGTGAAAGCTCATGAAGAAACCTAACTAAGGCCATGAGAAGGGACAGATCAAAGCTTCAAATTCAGCCCTGATTCCAGAGCCTGCACTTTGATCCACTAAGCTGCTGAACCTCTCCGACATACTAAAGGTAAGCCCCTTAACAAAGAAATCTCAGAAAGCTCATCGGTACCGCAGCAGGAAAAACAAGGGATGGATGTGGTCGAGAGGGATCTGCCGGGAGTTTGCCGGGGCACCCTCCTTCTTACATGAGGCCGGATTCGATCATGGAGCAGAGACATGGGTAACTTGCTTTGCTTCATGACAACTTTGTATGGATCCTTCAAGACTGTGTCCATCTCCTCTTGAAATTTTTGTAATGATGACTGTTTAATCACACGTGTATTTCCTGTTTTACAAAAGAATGGTGCCATTTAATAAATAATTCTTTGTTTTGCCTCTGCATCCACCTTCTCAAGGACACAGCGAAAAGCCAGACCTTAAACTGCCCTCGCTCACCCAAACACCTGATACATCCATTCCATGGAGCCATTTGCAAACTTAAAAGATGGAAAAAAACCCAAAAAAACAAAAAAACTGCCTCTCCTGCACTCATACACTATGAACTAATCCATCAACCCAGACACACAGAGCATTTCAATAGTTTTCTAAGTCCAATTTCCTGACTGGATAAAACTGAAAAAATAAACGTCAGTGAATGGAACTGAGCCTGGACAAATGTCTTACTTCCTGCTAGATCTGGCAAAGAAACATGGAGCCAATCACGGCTGATCAGTTAAGTGTACTCAGAGAAATCCGAAGCACAAGATAAGAGTCATGGCTACTGTTTTTAGGGTTATGAGGGTTTGAAGGGACTATTAAATTAACCTATAAAGCCATGCCAGGGAACAAAATAAAACTAAAATACTACCCAGAGAACACCTTAGGAGTGACAGATCATATTCACCAAACAGCACTTGGTAACACAAACACAAAACTCAAGGTGAAGACGCCCGACAAGGACTATGGCGATGGTGATGATGGCAGGGGTTACTGATTATACCACTTGCCTGACACTATTCTAGACACTTTACATAGGGTATTTACTCATTTAGTTACCACAACAGTCCTATGAAATAGGTGCTATTTTTATCTTCATTTTACAAATGAAGAAAGTGCTAAACAGATCTAAGAACTTGCCCGTGGTCCTAGATATGGCAGAACTAGGATTCAAACCCAGAGTCATGGTAGCTAGCCACCACGCTCAACGCTTCTCAAAGAAGTTCTCTTGGGACACTTTCCTGTGTTGCAGTTTCCTAGGGAGTATCCATCCCATCAAAAGACAAGAGATGTTCAAAGGTAGCAGCCATCTGCCCCCCAGCAGAGGCCAAAGAGCAGGCAGAGCCTGGGGTCTGAGCATCTGACGGGCCCACACACCCGGCAGTGGCTGAGCGAAAGGCTCAAAGGCCAGAAGAAATGAAGGTGGAGTTTCCAAAGGAAGAAATCCTGCCTTCCTGCGCCTCTGGAGACACTCTGCTCACCCCTAGGGAGGACCAACGAGAGGTTCTTGCACTGTCACTCAGGCCAAATACAACCCCATCGAGAAAAGGTGTTCCAGAGGAGCTTCAGGTCAAGGCACTTACCCTTCAAGCTAAAGGCACAAATACACCTGCAAGGCACCTCTCAAAGGTCCTGTCTCCAGGCAACCGGAAACGAGGAGACGGCCTTCTAAGGTCTGGGAATGCTAGTCACAAAGGATGAGCTCACCTGTTAGGTGGGCTTACTCACAATGAACAATGATGAGCTCTTAAAAGAAGTCATTTATGGAAGCCTCCACCAATACTTTTCTCTGCACTTTTCCCAGGGTGGGGATCCCTGATCTCATCCCTCGACAATGCCTCCTCCCCAAACACTTGCTTTTAGACATCTGAACATTCTACCCTTTTCCATACAGTGCACATTTTCTAGAGTACAAGTAGCAGAGGACAATACTCACCAAACCACTTAATGTTTGGCTCCACTCTTGCCACTGTGCCAGAAGCCACCGTTGATTGATACTGCAGAGGCTTAATCACTTTACCGCGGCTGTTCCTAAATTGAGGAAGTAACAGATTTTGGTTGACGACAGAAAGGCAACAGGAAAATTGGGTTTACAGAGTACTCTTTCCATCAAAAGGATCTCCCCCCCACACTCCCGGTTTTAAGTAATCATGAAATACAGACTTCAGTAAACAAAAAGTACTTCTACATTTGAAACAGATTGCTCAAAAGCCATTTAACCTCTTGCAACAGAGCAAGTAATGATTTTTGCTTGATGAATAACAACTAATGCTCATGTTTAAAAATCTGTTTACTGTTTGTTTGCTTTAAAAAAAAAGTCACATACTTGAGTCTTTTGGGGTAATTTTTTGAAGCCTGGTTTAAATGAATTTTAAGCAGAGGGTGATTTATGTTGGAACTCAGAATTCTAAAACAAACTGCAGGGTAGGTGACTAAGGCAGATTAAGTTCACTGACATTTGTGTTTTAGACACATCTTTTAGAATGGATGAAGAATCCAATTACCAAACAAATTAAGACCAGCTCACAAAATGCCACACTCAGCAAGTCCCTGTGATAGAGGCTGCCTCAGCAGAACTCAGAGTTGTGATGAGTTTCCAAGTGCCACAATGTCGTGATTTAAAAACAAGTTCTCTGGCTGCTTTCATGACACCGTCCTATATGTTTTATTAAAGAAAACCAGATTTCTGTCTGACAGACGTCGACCTCTAGATTTAACATGTCAATGGTGGACCGAGGCTGGGAGGAACCAAGACGGGAGGGGGTTGTGGAGCACTGCGACACAAGCACTATTTCACCACCCACTACTCATGTTTTTAACCAAAAATGCAGTTTATCACATAAAACGGTATTTGAAAATATACTACTCTTATCTGGGGAAAGTGGGGGTGGGAACACGAAAGCGTCAACAGGTGTCAGCTACAAGTCAAGTGCATTTAGGAGAGAGGAGGGGACAAGAGTGCCCATGCTCACCTGCGCTCCTTCTGCCTGTACATATTCAGGCGGCGGATTGTAGCCCGGTCCCTCATGTTCTGGCCTCCTGCTCCCTGCACTCGATCTAGGAAACACAGAAGCAGACTCGCACACTATTTGATAAACAATAAGTCAAAGCATAGCCACTGCTTCAAAGTGGCTTCAAAGTCCAAGCTGCCACCTCATGGCAAAACTCCCACTTTCTCCATGTGTTGCTCCCACAAAATCATTATGGGGGCTATATGGTATGACAAAGCTGACCGCATCTTGAACCCTCCACAGGACTGTTTGATAACGGTAACAGGTAATATTTCTGAGCACTAATTATGGCACTGTGCTAGCCACATTATAGGCATTACGAAATAATCCTATAAAGACGGATACATTATTCCCATTCTGAAGGCGAGAAACCGAGGCACAGTGGGCAGACATATTGTACAAAAAGTCACAAATGGCAGAGCCAGAATTTGGACAAAAGCATCTGACACCAACCTGTGTTCTTAACCACTAATATGCTTCCTCTGGGTCTCAGTTTAACAAATACTGAGTGCCTGCTATAAGCAAAGCATCATGAAGACTATGATTCCGATCCTTAAGTGCTCCTAATGTACCAGTTTTTTAATTTCCCAATGTTTGATCTCAGTTTAATCAACAACAAATAGATAGTAATTCTTGCCTTACACCTCCGAGAGAAAGAGGACAAATTAGCATAATGGCCTGGCTTCTCAAATCACCTGTTTACTCCTGAAGTGATGCAGTAGAAAACAGACTGAAATCACAGGGACTGGTGGCTCTACTACTCACTAACTGTACCAACTGTGACAAGCCAATTGCCCTGTTTTGGCTAGGTCTCTTCATCTATCATGTCATGGTCTCTAACGGCCTTATCGGGTCTAACACTGTAAGATTCCAGTCTACGCCAGTTGAATAATTTATCAGCAATCTAGGAAAAACACTCAACATGAATCGAAATAAGAAAAAAAAAAAACCTTAAACCATATCTTAATGCATTCTATTAACTAAACTTGAATAGAAAGGACTCCCCCAAAAGCTATCTCATTCATCTTGTGGTGGAACCTCACACACATCTTAAAAAAACGTCTTTACTGAAATGCCAGTATTGATTTACCTGTAGCGTTTTCTATGCACTTTACCGGATGCAACGACTCCAAGAGCCAAATCTACAACCCCTTTCTTATTTAAATGGTCAAAGCAAAGGTGGCAGGCAAGTGTGGGCAAGTGTAAAAAGCCAGCTGGGTCGGTCCCTTTTAGGTCTTGACTTCATCTAATTTACTTTTAGTAACTCCTTGAGCTGCAGAGCCAGACTCATACAAGACTAAACTATACTGGGGAAGGGGCTTCAACACGCGACACACACAGGAACACAAGAAGTCACATTTAACTGTCCCCTGACAACTCAGAGCTTGCACCTCCCAGTCGGAGACACCCTAAGGCTTCCAGGCCTGAGTGTTCACTTCTCCCGGCTTTAGACCCATTGCCTGGCATCTAGTCTTGACAGGCATGCAAGAGTCAGCCCTCCTCAGTGCCTCCGAACAAGGAGTTATCTTTCTTCTCATTCTCAAAGGCCACTCTGCTTGAGGTCAGCTCAAGTAAAGCCACCCGGCGTCCCTCCCCGCAAGCTTCCTCTAAGCCCCTCCCTCCGCGAGCCCCGCTGCCTGTACCGGGATTTGTGCTGGCATTAGAGGGGTTGATGGTACTCCGTCCTTTGTACTTGGGCTTCACCATCTTGCCGACGGGATGGGGACCGGAGTGCTGGGTCCGGCCTAGTCAAGTATAAGAGCGCTTATCTTCCCAACCGAGCCGAGGTAACCCGTTCGGACCACGCCGGACCGCGTGCGCAGGATCACGTCACTTCCGCTCGCACCCCGTCCGTCCCCTGCGCGACTTCCTGCGAACGCGCGCCGCCGCACTCCTGGCTCCGCCCCCGCACCGCCCTCTAAGACGTTGCCCGGCGTCCAGCCCCGCCCCGCTTTCTCCCTAGCAACCGCCAAGCTACATTCCATAGCAACCGCCTGGTTACCCAGGACGCGCGGCCTAGAAATCCTAGTCAGTCCACCCACAAAATTAGGTGCCTCTTCCGAGGTGAATGACACAAGCTTGAGTTTAATTATCTTCTGAATTTGTCCTTTAAGCCCCTCCAAACGTCGCCGACCACACAGCAGCCAAATACCAACTAGATCTTGTTATCCTTCCTAAAACTACACAGAGAGGGAGAGAGAGAGATTTAAAATCTTGGCCATTCCTGCAGAATTTTGCATGGTCTGGTCTCTGCCTATTTATTTGACCTCATTTGTACCTCCCTCCTTCTGGTTACTCTGACATTTACACTGGATGTCCCTTCTGCCTGAATCATTTCCCTAAACCTTTGCATAGCTAGTTCCTTCTGGTCGTTCAGTTCTTACCTCAAATATCACCTACTGGTAGGGTTGCAAGTGTTAGCAAATAAAAATCCAGGAAGCCTAATTAAATTTATTATTCTTTTCCCAGTTAAATTTGAATTTCAGATAAACAATGGAATATATTTTAGTATAAGTATGCCCCATACAATATTTGGGACATACTTATACTAAACATGTTTATTATTTCTGTGAAATTCAAATTTAATTAAACATCCTGTATTTTTTCTGGCAACCCTTTCTCCTGGGAGAAGTCTTTCCTGTCTAATCTATCTAAATCGGTCATCTTCCACTCTTCTGTCTTTATTCTGTTAGGGCATTCTGTTGTATTTATTTCATGGCACTTATTATTACTTGAAATTAGGTTGTTTCCAAGTTTATAGGCTGCTTCCCCTAAACTGAATTGCAAACTTCTTGAGAGTAGAGACCTCAAAATTTGTTCACTGCTGTGTCTTCAAAACTTCAAAAAAACTTGAAACATAGTAAGGGCTAAATAAATATTCACTGAATGAAGGAATGAATGGATGACATCTTAGCTAGGGCTGCTATAACAAAATACCATAGACTAGGTGGCTTAAACCACAAACATTGATTTCTCATCATGCTGGGGGGCTGGGAAGTCCAAGGTCAGGGTGCCCACATGGTTTGGTTCCTAGTGAGAACTCTCTTCCTGGCTTGTAGACATCTATCTTTTCACTGTATCCTCACAGGCTGGGGAAAGGGGGAGATCTCTGGTCTCTTCCTCTTCTTAGAAGGGCACTAATCCCATCTTGGGGGCTCCATCCTCATGACCTCATCTAAACCTAATCACCCCCCAATACCATCACATCAGGGATTAGAGTTTCAATACATAAGTTTTAGAACACAAACATTTAGTCACCAGCAAATGGGAATATCTCTGCATTCCTGAAGGGGAATGAGGGCAGTAAGACCTGGCAGTTTCTGTTTTGACTAGCCATAATAAAGTCTCTAGGTGTCTGTGTTTCAACCAAGAAGCTTCCCTCTTTTTTTGGCACTTCAGGTTGTCAGGAAGGGTCCATCCACTATGGCTTCGGGAGAGGCCAGAGAAGAAGTAGTTAGGCAGGAAGAAGGTGGATCCTGGGCTGGGGTGTAGATCATCCCAGAAAAACAAACAACTTGATGTAAAGTGAGGTCCTTGAATTGTGGGAGGGAGGACTGAGTCTGTGAGTCTGAAACAAACAAACCCCCAAACATTCTTTCTAGAGCAAAAACAGCCCATGCCCTAGACAGGAGCGGGAAATACCTTCTGTCCCTTGAGAATCACTTTTATTGCCCCCAGGGCAAGTAGCATGAGCTCAAACACAACTTTGTTAGAACTGCCCTGACCTTGAAGTGGTGTTTGTAGGAGCCTCTGAGAACTGGGTCAGAAGCAACTTCACGCTCAGTGAAGATCCAAAGGTGCCCCCTTCCGCCTCACACTTTCCCTCTTGGGCCCCCAAACAAGGGTACAATAGCCCACTTCCGGAGAAGAGACAACGGTAATATGTTTCTGATGCCTCAATTAGGTTCAAACCAGAATAAACACGAATGGCAAAAATCAGCCCATGAGCTCATTCAAGGCTTTGATCAGAGACATAATTTCATTATGAAATTTTGAATCAGGCTGTTGTGAAGTCTTGCCAAGGAGTTTCATTTTCCCAGATGATATGGTGGGTTGTTTCTCTCCTGTTCTCATACTCAGCTTGCGTTTAACATATGAACTTTCCATCTATTTTTATAATCTGATCCATCAATCCTTTTACAGCAGTATTTGCTGATCCCGACAACCAACTTCAGTTCTACCAGCCAATAATAAGCCTGATCCGGGAAGGTCGAGCTAAACTTATTAGTTTGGTTTGCCTGCTCCGCTCACCGCATGGGTCATGCATTTTCCACATACATCCTTCCTGATGTCATGGTGACTGGAGGAGGCAAGATGTACCTCTAGGCCTGTAATTTCTTAGCTTTAAAACAGACGTGTTAATTTAACAACCCAGAAAGACTGCAGTGTGGTCACGTGAATTATGGTACTTGAAAGCCTTGTATACCCGGTACACACCGTGCAAATGCTCCCTTTCCCACCAGACCCAGGGTTAGCACCTCACTCCCTGGAATCTGGCTCATAGGAAGCACAGGTTTGTGGGCATGGGAATGGAATGGAAAGGTGGTTTGAAATGCCAAGCTTTGGGCCACATTCTGATTGGAAAGAATGAACTGCTGTTTTCACAGGATGGAGAGAATCTTGACCTAGCTTCCTTCTTCATTCTGTAAAAACACTTGCATTGGGATCTCATGGACAAGCAGCAGCAGCTTCTAAAGACATGTTTTTTTCAAAGCGTGATCTGAGGACCACTAGCATCAGAAAAACATGGGGGAGCTGGTAAAAGTGCAGACTCTTGAGCTTTACCTGAGACCTACTGAGATCAGACCCTCTGGAGGTGGGACCCAGAGAATGTACATTTTATTTATATATATATTTATTTATATACTTTTATGGCAGTATAGTCGATTTACAATGTTGTGTTAGTTTCAGGTGTATACAGCAAAGTGATTCAGTTGTACATAGACATTTATCCATTGTTTTTTTTCTTTTTCTTTTTCACAGCCACACCTGTGGCATATGGAGGTTCCCAGACCAGGGGTAGAATTGGAGCCACAACTGCAGGCCTGCACCACAGCCACCACCACACTGGATCTGTGAACTCCTCTGCAGCTTGCAGCAATGCCGGATCCTTAACCCACTGAGCGAGGCCAGGGATCGAACCCGCATCCTCATAGAGACTGTATCACCTAGCCACAACTGGAACACCCAACACATATCCATTCTCTTTCAGATTCTTTCCCATAGAAGTTATTGCAGAATATTGAATAGAGTTCCCTGTGCTATATAATAGGTCCTGGTTGATTATCCATTTTATATATAGTAGTGTGTATATATACATTTTAAAGAAACTTTCAAATGATTCCTGTGGACACAAACACGTCTGAGATCTAAAAAGCAAAATCTTTCCCCAAAGTCCCCCTGAGGCTCTCTGATGGGCTGACTGGAAGGCAGCCCGAGTAAGAGCCAACTCCTTTCCCACCTATCCTAAGTTCTCTTTTTTCTCAGTACAGCCAGGGTGAGAAAGGCTGTGGCAGTATCTCATGCACTCTAAAAATATATGTCTTGGCTCTGCCCCAAATGCCTTGATATTTACTCTGCAGCCTGAGGGTCGCTATCCTTTGGCAAGGCTCCATTGTAAGGCCATTAGCTCTTAATTAGTGCCAGCTTATTGGTTTAGCCTTCCCAGTTGAACCGAGAGCAGCAGCTTCTCTGTTCAGTCTCCTGTGTCTCTCCTCTGGCAAGTTCTGCTAAAGCAACCCCTGCCTGCTGAGGCCAAGCGTTGGGCCCCTGGAATGACCACTTCTCAGTGTGAAGCAGGTAACAGCCCCACACAAGGAGGGTCTCGGGTCCCGGAAGAACAGAGAAGCACTTGGAATATGTTTTGGGGGTTCTGTTACATTCGCAGAAAACAGAAAGAGAGAGGCCCTGTTCAGTTAACAAGGGAATGAAAGTAAGGTACTTTCAATTGGAGCTTCATGGACCAACCTGCCCGTGGTTTCCAGTCTATGATGCCAGGGAACTTTAAGACGAGCCTGTAGCAAGCTGGTGGGCTGGTGGCTATGAAAATCTATCAAGGAGTTCCCGTTGTGGCTCAGCGGTAACGAACCTGACTAGTATCCACGAGGACACAGGTTTGATCCTTGGCCTTGTTCAGTGGGTTAAGGATCTGGCAACGCCGTGAGCTGTGGTATAGGTCGCAGACATGGCTCGGATCTGGCATTGCTGTGGCTGTGGCGTAGGCTGGTGGCTACAGCTTCAGTTCGACCCCTAGCCTGGGAACTTCCATAAGCCTTGGGTGCGGCCCTAAAAAGACAAAAAAAGAAAAGAAAAATCTATCAAAAGCCAAGAGACTCACCCATGGGAACCCCAAGAAATTTCTCTTCGTGGATGATGCATCTGGTCCCTACTTCTAAGTGGGAAAAACACAGTCTGTATTGGTCTTGGCATTCACCTCATCGCTGTGTAAGGCGCTCTTCAAAAAGATCCCTAGATTTAGCTTTGGAAAAATAACTAGCAGCGTTTTGCTCCTCTCTCTCACTGAATCCCTGTGGTCCTTGGCATATTCCACTTAAGAAAATCTGAGAAGCAATTTTATGAGATGCTATTAATGGCCTCTAATTTTCAGCCTGCTTTAGATAACTCAAGATGGTTGGCTGCGTCCTGAGAAGTGGATCCAGAACACACGCTGACGTGGGAATTTGAAGTATAATTCCAAATCCTAGGTAATTGTTTAAGCTCCAAGGAGGCTGGAGGGCCCATATTAAGTCATCTCCCAAGGATCAGTGTGTTTCCTATTACATTTGATATCTATCTGTCCAATGATCCTTTTGATTTTTAAGCCGTTAGACTAAATCTTTGTGTAATTCTCTGCCCCCCTCCTCTCCTGCTCACCTCCCCCCTTTTCCTTAGGAAAACACTTTTTAAAAATGTTAACCAGGTACCTTAGATTGTTTCCAGAAGGACAATGTCACGTTAGAGAATCTGAAGTCGACTGCTGAAACCACTGCATCAGGGGGACCTCTGTCTGTCAGAGGGTCAGTCTTGCCCTAGGGGCAGCTTCTGCCCAGCTACACGCTGAGGTTTTCCTTGGCCTCCCAGACCCCTCTTGCTCCTTTGTCTGATCTAGTCTAGACTGCGAGCGAAATCTTACTTCCAAAGGGGAGACTCAGGCTGAGGGATGGAAGAAAGTTAGGGCAAATACCTCCTCCAGCAGCAAAGGAAGAAGTGATCAAAACCTTGACTTGGGGAGTTGCCGTCATGGCTCAGCCGAAACGAATCCGACTAGGAACCATGAGGTTGCGGGTTCGATCCCTGGCCTCGCTCAGTGGGTTAAGGATCTGGAGTTGCCGTGAGCTGTGGTGTAGGTTGCAGACGCAGCTCGGATCTCACGTTGCTATGGCTGTGGAGTAGGCTGGCAGCTCCAGCTCCGATTGGACCCCTAGCCTGGGAACCTCCACATGCCCTGGGTGCAGCTCTTAAATGACAAAAAAAAAAAAAAAAAGCCTTGATTTGTGCATCTTTGTAGAGCCTTGATTAGAAAAAGACAACCTGCCAACTCCCTCCTCTCAGGAAAAGCCAGCCTTCCAACTCACTGGGTAACCAAGATGGAGGAATCTTCTAGATGCTTTAAATGTCTATATGGGAGATTTTAGAGCTGTCAGGAAGTTTAGCATCCAGCCACAGGCGGGCAAATCCCTGGGATGCTTGGCCACCGTGCCCAGGACCTGAGGCCTCAGGTTCTGCTGTGTTCCCTCCTTCCTCTCCGGAGTGCACCAGACTCAAACCATGTGGCTTTTCTCGGAGGGCAGGGACTGGCAAATTGTAACCTTCCTGCCAAATCCCACCCTCCTGCCTGTTTTTATGGGGTTCACGAGCCAAGAACGGAGGTCTTCACACTTCTAAATCATTGAAAAAAATCAAAAGAATAATATGTTTGACACGTGAAGCTGATAATTTCCTGCAAATTTCAGGAGTTCATGGGTAGCCTAGCAGTTGGTGATCTGCTGTTGTCACTGCTGTGGTGCAGGTTTAATCCCGGGCCTGGGAACTTCCCTATGCCATGGGTATGGCGAAAAGAATGTAAATTTCAGAATTCATAAATAAAGGTGTTTTTTTTTTGCTTTTTAGGACCCCACCCATGGCATATGGAAGTTCCCAGGCTAGGGGTCAAATTGGAGCTGTGGCCACTGGCCTACGCCACAGCCACAGCAACGCTGGATCCTTAACCCACTGAGCGAGGCCAGGGTTCGAACCTGCAACCTCTTGGATACTAGTCAGATTCATTTTCACTGAGCCATGACAGGAACTCCTTTCTTTTCTTTTTCTTTTTTTTATGTTTTCTTTTTTATTTTTATGTGTATTTTCTTTTTTTTTTAACTCAATGAATTTTATTACATTTGTAGTTGTACACATAAATAAAGTTTTACTGGAAACAGCCACCCCATTTGTTTACAAATGGTCTATGACTGCTTTTTTTTTTCTTTTTAGGGCCGAACCTGCGGCATACAGATGTTCCTTGGCTAGCAGTCAAAATGAAGCTGCAGCTGCCATCCTATGCCACGTCCCACAGCAACACAGGATCCAAGCAATGTCTGCGACCTACACCATAGCTCATGACAACGCTGGATCCTTAACCTGCTGAGCGAGGCCAGGGATTGAACCCAAATCCTCATGGGTATTAGTCGGGTTCTTTATCACTGAGCCACAGCAGGAACTCCGGCCTACTGCTTTTGCGCTCCAATGGCAGAGATGGATAGCTCTCCTGCAAGGCCTAAAATATTTACTAACTGTCCCTTTATAGAAAAAGCTTGCCCACGACCCTGTCCTGGGGTTCTGGTGTGTGTTCTGTATGTTGGCAGGCATGTAACTGACTACAGTCGCCCTTGGCCTCTGAGAGTGAAAGTTGCCTCTCCCACCATGAAGGGATGGTTATCTGTTTCTGTCCTGGAAATTCAAACGATGAGATTCCATTCACTTCTGCTTTGGTGGGCCAGCAGGGGGCTCTCTGCAAAGCTTTACATTTCCTGGGGAGGGGGCAGAGGGAGCCCACGCAAAAGCAAATGTCTGAGAAGAGCGACACTGACTGTTGGTGTCTATCCACCCCGGGATTTTTTTTTTTTCCTCCTGAGCCTAAAGGAGAAGGGGGCTTCAGCAGAAATCCAAAGAGCCCCTTTGGCCAGAATCTTCTTGAGACAGGCTTTGGTGATCTTGAGGCAAAGCACCACACAGGCAGAGAAGAGAGGTTCTGGGCTTTGCCCAATGACATTTAGGTGCACTGAGGTCTTGAAGGTCTGTACTGAGGGTGCATCCCCAGGCAGCACCCCCAACCTTGGGCCCAAGGCTGGATCCAGCGTTGTCATGAGCTGTGGTGTAGGTCGCAGACATTGCTTGGATCCTGTGTTGCTGTGGGATGTGGCATAGGATGGCAGCTGCAGCTTCATTTCGACTGCTAGCCAAGGAACATCTGCCATGCGGCAGTAAGGCGGTCCTGCGCAGCTTGGTAGCAGTGGACACTGATAAGGGTCTGGAATGGAGGGGCAGGGACTGGGATGCTCGAGAGGCCCCCTGTGGTTGTTATTTGTGAGCACGTGTGATCCATGCCCTGGCTCCCTCTCTTCTTCCTGGTAAACAAGCGAGACCTAAACAGGCTGGGTTTCACGATACCCAGGTGGGGAAAAGGACGTGCAGAATGTGTTTTCATACAGCCAGGAGATTGTGTGGCCAAACTCCCTGAGTTCAAGTCCTGGCTCTGCCATTTATTAGCCGGGTGCTCTGACTCACTCCCCTTTACCTCTTTGTGTCTCAGTTTTCTTTCTTTTTTTTGCCTTTTTGCCTTATCTAGGGCCGCACCCATGGCATATGGAGGTTCCCAGGCTAGGGGTCTAACAGGAGCTGTAGCTGCTGGCCTACGCCACAGCCACAGCAACGCGGGATCCGAGCCACATCTGTAACCTACACCACAGCTCACGGCAACACAGGATCCTTAACCCACTGAGCAAAGCCAGGGATCGAACACGCAACCTCATGGTTCCTAGTCAGATTTGTTAACCACTGAGCCAAGGCGAGAACTCTGTGTCTCAGTTTCCTCATCTGTAAAATGGGCATAATAATAAAGTTACCCACATCACAGGGAGGTGTTGAGGATGAAGTGAGGCAATACAAGTAAAGGGCTAGACTAGCGTTAAGTGCTATATAAATGTTGGCCTTTGTTATTAGATGTACGTCTCCAGCTGCACTCATGGCTTCATAAGACTCGGGAAGGGCTGAATTCCACAGTCTTGTTCTCAGGCGCTGACATTTGGCTGGGGACAGACACTTAGATGTAATAAAGGTGTATGTACAGGCCATAGAAACACAGAGGGAAAGGAAACTACCCGTGGGGGGCGTGCCTTCAATGCTAATTCAGTCTGGGTATGAAATGTGAGTAGATCCACATGAGAGTGTGGGGAAAGCGCATTCTAGGGGGAGGGAACAGCAGGGACAAAGGCATTGAAATCTGAAATTTCTTTTGAACTACTCATTTCATCAATGAGTAGTTCTGGGTAGAAGACTAGATGGGATTTGGGGGGAGTGAAGGGAAGTGACTCTGGGAAAGCTGGGTTGTCCCAACCAGTGGTGGGCAAATGACAAAAAGGTCAAGGTCAGGTTGCTTTGGGTGCACTGCCCTGATGAACTTTGATATTAGCCTTCCTTTTCCTTCCAAAAGGCAAAAGGAGTAGGCCTTATCAATAACTATGATCTCCAGGAATAACATGAGAATGAATGCATTCAAGCAAGACATTTTCATTCACTCACTTTTTAAAATTCATTCAACAAACATCTAGCCTGTGATAACTAGAGACAAATACATATGGACTGAGCAAGCTGTGGCTGTGAAAGACCTGGGCTTCACATCAAAAGGAAACAAAGAGGAGTTCCCGTCATGGCTCGGCGGTAACAAACCCGACTAATATCCATGAGGATGCGGGTTTGATCCCTGGCCTCGCTCAGTGGGTTAAGGATCCAGCATTGTTGTGGCCATGGTGTAGGTTGGTGGCCATAGCTCTGATTCGACCCCTAGCCTGGGAACTTCCATATGCCGCAAGTGCAGCTATAAAAAGGCAAGAAAAGGAAAGACACGGGAGGGTGGTAGGAGGCTCTGGGGGGGGGGGAGAAATCCCAAAATTAGGCAACATAAAGAAGAATCAAAAGGACCAAAAGGGTGAAGCAGATTTTTTAGAAAAAGAGGGAAATGGGAGGAGGGGAAATGAGGGGAATGCAAAGAGAATGTGTTTGTGAGAAACTGAGATGCAGTGTCTGTGGACATTTTGTTGGTTTGGTGGAAAGAAAAGAATTGTAAATATGCGTGGTCGGCAAATACCTCATACAACAAAATACCTTGTAAGAATGGATGTGAGGGCCTGAGAGAAATCAAACACAGTCTTCAGCAATGGTCCTGCCCTTGGGAGAAAGGCCAAGCATATTTTCCAGGCAGTTGTTGCCAGTCTCCCAGCCCCCCGGGCAGATCTGAAGTCTGAACCGGATGGGGTTTCTCATTATCTCAAGTGGCACAAGCAGCTGATGGGCCCCCACCTGGCTTTTCTGTCCCAGCCAGGGAGGCACTTCTCCCCTCCTTCCACTTGGAGCCCAGCCCTTGAAAGGTGGCCTGGAGAGTCCAGGATTCCACTGGATGCCCAAAGACAGGTGGCTCCAGCTTCAGGCCAGCCCCAGAGGGCCGCTTACTCTGGGCTTTGCATTGCCTTGCCCCCCCAGCCCCATAGTGCACGTGATCAAGCAAGTAGAGAGCAGTTCGGTGCCCTTTAGGATGGGGTTTTCCCATGTCCCAGGACGGGAAGAGCACAGAAGTGAGACAGTGTCCCAGACCAGAAGCCACCATCCAAAGGTAAGCCCTCAAAGATGAATCTATTGATAGAGACAGTCAGATTCAAATACTGGGTTCTGCAGGCACAAGCTTGCTCTTCACTTGGCTTTGACTTCTACGTCTTCCTCCTCTGAATCCTCCAGGATGAGACAGAGGAGATCAACTGCCCACATGGCCATCGGCCCATGCCCACCGGGCAGTAATCGTGGGGCTGGCAGAGCCAGAGCTCCTGAATCTACCAACTCAACAGCCCCAGCCTCTTGCCAAGACAGCGTCTTGCTCCAGCTCCCAGTCCTCGAGAGGACACTTCTCATGGTCCCCAGGATTGTGACACCCTCATGGTCACACACCATTGCCAAGTGAGCCATCCGGGGCAGGGTGGCTGGCCTGGGAAAGAACTCTTCTTTGTTCTTTGAGCTGCCAGCTTGTTTGACAGGCTTAGATCTGGTCTGGCTGTTCCAGCTTCACCGAACCCCCTCCACGGCCCCCGAGTCCCTGTTTCCCCCTCCTCCGGTTCCCCTGCCCTGGAGGCTGCCGGCTTATTCCTTTTGGAGATGAACTCATTGTTGACTTGAACTCACTTCGATGTTTCCCAGGGAAGCGTGCTGGCAGGAGGCCCACCCAGCTCCTAGAAGAAGACAGCAGGGCCAGTGCCAAGGCTGGGTGCCAGGGGCCTTGGAACTGCCAGAAAGGCCTCTCGTTTTATGGACAGGCCTGGCTCGACTTGAAGATGTTCCAGATATTTAATCAGCAGCCCATGGTACATATTGGGTTGCAGAGGGAGCCCTCAGAAGCCAGCCCTTTCAGGAGATGAAACTTAGCCAGAGGAAGGAGCCGGCCTTCTCCACGGGCCAGGCTGATGCTCCACAGATGGAAAAAGTGCATCCCAATAACAATAATCAATAATCAAAGGCTGGAAGCTGCTGCGGTCTGGCCTGAGGGGCTCTTGGGGGCCCGGGTCTACCCTCCTTTCCCACCCAGGACCGAGCCCATCCAGCCAGGAATCCATCTCACCCACCATCCTGCACTAAGCTCCGGGAGAGCGAACAGGCGAGGGAGGAACCATATTTCACATACTTTCTCTTTCAAAATGTAACCCTGTTTCGCAATTTCCTACTTAAGTTCTGGAAGCCTCTAGGGTAGGACCCAAGCCACCTTCTCCAGCCACGGGCCTGGGTCTATTCTCCTCCTCACCCCCAAACTGGTAGGCTAGAGGTGCGAGAGAAAGGCAGGGGGCCACACTTGGTGGCTCTCCCACCATCCGCATCAGGGCTGCTGATCCAGGGTCTATTTGATGCTGAAGCCAAGCGAGGCTCCAGACAAAACCTGTTTATTCTTCACCCTGTGTCGGCTCTTTCCGCGAGAGAGCCAGGACGCAGGCCACACCAAAGCAGGTGCACCCAACTCTGGTATGCTCAGTCTCAGTAACCCCTGAGGCATCTAATCTTCAGATCTTCCTACTCCCCTATAACTAGGCTTTTGTTCCCGCTCCCTTTTACTATCCAGGCAGTATTCCAGGCTCTTTGCAAGGAATCCATTTACTCCTTCAAAATGGAACCTATTCTCTGTGGGTGTTTTTCTCCCGCCTTACCACCTTTCAGTTTCCACCTGTTGTATGATTGAGTCTAATCTGGACCACAGCTGGAGGAGTCAGGGTCTAAAGAAAAAAAAAAAAGCCAGCACCTGGATTACTGGCCCTGGGTCAGGGACTTGAATCGGAGCCCAGGGAGCTGACCCTTTTCCTAAATTCTCTCTCAGTTCTTTTAAAGCA
>PVHT020000046.1:1829698-1886571 GCA_004024745.2 Catagonus wagneri | reverse complement strand
TTTTTTTTTTTTTTTTTTTTTTTTGCTTTTTAGGGCCACACCTCCTGCGGCATATGGAGGTTCCCAGGCTAGCGGTTGAATCAGAGCTATACCTGCTGGCCTACTGCACAGCCACAGCAACACAGGATCCAAGCCGCATCTGCAACCTACATCACAGCTCACGGCAATGCCAGATCCTTAACCCACTGAGCAAGGCCAGGGATCGAACCTGAGTCCTCAGATTCGTTAACTGCTGAGCCACGATGGCAACTCCACTAGTCAGGTTCTTAACCCGCTGAGCCACAACTGGAACTCCCAAGATTCTCATTTCTAAAAAGCTGCCCAGTGGTAATGTTGATCCTGGCCCATGGACCACACGCACTCTGAGTAACAAAGATGTAGAGAATCTGGTAACCTAAATATCCCCAGAGTTTTCTTCCTGCTCCGGATCCTCTGCGGAGGAGACAATGGGGTGGATTTCTTGAGATTCTGCACTGTCCCTTCCCACCCCCATGTGTACCCCACCAACCCTTGACCCTTGACAAGGAACGTGGTACCTGTGACTGCTGTTGTCATTTGGTAGTCATTTTTAATTTGAAATAAACCTTTAAGCAGTTTTCAGAGTCAGGAAAGCCCTGATAAGGATCGTGGGTGTGTAACAATACTCTCCAAGGATAAAGTCACACAGCTGGAGAGGCTGAACAGTCCTCAAGCTTTGGCTCCTGTCTGCCACGCCAGGCTGGTCCTAGCAGCTCCTGCAGAAAGCTCCACTCTGCAGAGTCTGGACTTGGACGCTGGAAAACATTCTGACAGGTCCCCTGGGAGCATCACAAACCAAAATGTGTGCCTCTGGGCCTTCTCCCTGCCCTGCTCATTCAGTGATGTCCGAGGAATAGAAGTGTCTTCCTGTAGCCTCGATGGTGTGTGTGTGTGTGTGTGTGTGCGTGCGCGCACACACATACGCGCGCACGTGCACATATGTTTGCATATATGTCAGTAACACCTTTGGACATGGGGTCTATGTGCCTGTATGTGTGTCCATGTATGTACGGAGAGTGTGTGTACTTGTTGCTCCCGGCGCTCGGGTTCAGTAAAGCTGTCATCACACACAGCAGAGCTGGACTCGTTCTACATGGGCCCAGAGGCTGAATGGTGTCCCTAGGTGGGTCCTGCAGAGGTGACCGGCCCCACTGTCCCCTGGTGCTGCTGTTGCTGGCCCTTGCGTCTCCGCGCACCGGTGCCCGCCTCCTTGCCCTCCTTCCGGCTGGGGTTCCTGTTGGCGTTCTCCCGCCGGCCCTGGCCGCCCTTCCTCCTCTTCTGCCCTGCAACCCCAACATCAGGAAGAGTCAACAAGGGGCGGCCTGACACAGCAGGGAGGCCCTGGGCATGGTCAAGCCTGTGCCCCCCCGGGGGTGGGGGAGGAAGCTGAATCCAAGTCTGGGGATGCAGGAGAGAGGCCCTTAGGCCACCGGGGCCCCCTCCAGGCCTCCAGTGACAAGCAGTCACCCCAGAGGGCCCTGCAACCCCGGTACTGGGAGAGGGTCCCATGAGCCTTGGCACCCTCCACCCGAGGAACCCTCCTCTTCCTCAGACCTGGGGTCCAAATGGCTGGAGAGCACCTGCCAGACGGTCACTGCAGCCTCAGGACAGGGAGGACGGCCCCTTCTCCTCCATCCCCCATCACTGCCACACCACTGCCAAGGCTGGGTGACCTTGGCCAAATCACTGCACCCCTCTGGGTCCTGGCACCCTCTTCCATCCATGCTCCCGGCTGACCTCCGAGGGTCTCTCCGGGGCCAACATCCACTGGCTCAGAAGAAATGGGGAAACTGGAGAGAGGACCACAGAGGATTTCTGCCTCACCACACAGCTGTCGGGAATGCTCTGAGCCTGGCACCGGCTGGCACAGCGTGGGGTCCACGAGCTGGGGACTCCCATCTGGCCCTGGCCTGAGGCCCTCTCCTGGGAAACACACAGGAAGCCGAGGCGGTCAGACCTCCCGTGGCACTGCTCACCCTCGGGGCAGGGCGTCCTCCGCACAGTGCACCTTCGGGTCTCCCTGGTGTCGGAGCAGATGGCGGGGTCCCCCCCAGGGGCCTGGAGCACTCTCCGCGTCCGCTCCTCCGAGCCCCTCCGGAAGCCACAGAGCTTCTTCTTCTTGGAGCACGGCCCCCACAGAGACCACTCGCTCATTTCACATTGTGCTGAGGGGAGGAGGGTGAAGATGGAGAGAAGCAAGGGTGGGGCGGGGGTCATGTCTCCTTCACGGCCCTGGGTACCCCCGGGGCGCCTCCGCCACCTGCTCTGCACCTCAGCCCCAGACCAGAGGCATCTTCAGTCCGGAGGGCCGGGGGGCGGGGCGGGGGGGCGTCTTGGGTGAGAGTTCTCCGCACAGGGCCCCGCCCACGCTCTCCCTGGCCACACCCACACGGCCTGCCCCGCCCTCCTCCTGGACCTTCAGTGCGGCACCCTGCTCCGCCGCGCGCCTTACCCGGGCTGCTGCACTCCATGGTCCCGTTGGCGGCCGCAGAACCCTCGGGACAGGCCGAATAGCAGCGGCCCTTGTGCAGGTACAAGCTCTCCTTACACTTGGTGCAGAAGTTATGGCTGAAGCAGGCCTCGCAGTGCTCGATCTTGCATTCTAGGGACAGGGCCAGATTGGGAGCCTCTGGCTCAGCCTGGAATGGACGCCTCCCCTCCTCCCGAACCATGCCCACCCATCCATACCCATCCACACAGGGCAGGACACAGGCTGGAGCTGCGATTACTGCAGAGGAGTTGGGCCGGGGGCTGGGGCGAGAATGGAAGGCCAGGGGGTGGGAGGATAGGGTCTCTCTGGGCTGTGACGCCAACCCTCAACCCCAACCCAATCCCAGGCCCTGGAACCCAGGGGGAGGCCCAAGAGAGCCACTTGCAGAGGAGAGATTAGTGGGGGCGAGTGAGGAGGGTCCCAGCATCTCATGGCACCCAGAGGACACCCCTCCGAGTTGATCTGAAGGATACAATGACACCAAGAGGAGCTGTGTGATCTCTTCTCCCACTAATGGGCATCGACAATACCTCCAACCCTGGTTTTCCTCCTGTCCCCGGGCAGCAAGAATCTGCCTGGAGGAGGGGAAGCCATTCCTGGGCAAATTCCTCTGCCTATGCAAGGCCAACTTTCCCGAACCACCTTGGTTGCACTCTGGGTCCCTCCCTGATGCCCCTCTGCCAGTTCTCCCTCCTCCGAGGAGGTGAGGGGAGGGTGGGTTGCTGGACTAGGCTGGAAGCCCTTGGGGTCTTTCACAATCTCTCCCTTCCCAGATTGTGGGCTGATTTCTTCCCAGTCTCTGCCCCTGAAGTCTGGGCTGTCAATTTCCCAGGAGCTGGCACGGCTGGGTACTCCCTACCCTAAATGGTCCTAAGCTTCCAAGAGGGCATCCTAAGGTCCTGCCTCCTTCCTCACAAGCTCCCCACCACCCTTGCCCACCCTCCTCTTTGCCTCCTGGACTCTGATTCCTGGGTTTGGTGGCAGGCAATATATGAACAAAAATAAGAACGGCATCTACATTTATTGACTGCCAGACACTGAGGGCTTACATGTGCCTCTCAAAACAATCCTAGGAGGTAAAAATGTGCACCCAAGTTCCCTCTGTGGCACAATGGGATCAGTGGCATCTCTGCAGTGCCAGGACGCAGGTTTGATTCTGGGCCAGCACGGTGGGTTAAAGGATCCGGTGTTGCTGCAGTTGCAGCATAGGTCGCCACTGTGGCTCGAATCTGATCCCTGTCCTGGGAACTCCATCGGCCATGGGGCAGCCAAAAAAAAACAAAAAAACAAACAAAAAACCACACCCAATTTTTGAAGATGAGGTTTTGAGAGAGACTACAACTTGCCCAAGGTCACACAACGGAAAAGCAGCAGAGCTGGGATTAGAAACCAACTTGATGACCTTGGGTCAGTCATTTCCCCTGTGGCCTCGATGTTATCAGCTGCAAAAAGGGAATCATCACTGAGGTCTGTCTCCTTCCAGAGGTGGTGGGGAAGCTTAGAAGCTAAGAAGTCTGGAAATGCATTCTAAACTCTAAGGCACTGAACAAAATGGGAGGGTCACTGCCATTGTTCAGGAGAGTGTGTTCACTGCGTGTCCCCTAGCATGTCATAACTGAAAGAGGATGCAGGTGTGAGAGCATGTGCATTGGAGCGTGTGGACTGTGATTGATATAAGAGAGCAGAGCAGACTGAGACCTTGGCAGGGAGAGGGGAAGGGTGAGGAGAGAAGGCCGACCAGGGCTTGAATTTCTCTGTGGTCATTGGAGCCAGCAATGATTTTTTTTTCTTTTTTCTTTTGGCTGCAAGCAAGGCATACAAAAATTCCCAAGCCAGGGATCGAAGCTGTGCCACAGCAGTGACTCAAGCCATAGTAGTGACAATGCTGGTCCTTAACATACTGAGCCAACAGGGAACTCACAGTAGTGTTTTTTTTGTTTTTTTGTTTTTTTTTTTAAGTGTGATTGGAAAGATTGTGTGTCTCAGAAGCATCTTTCTGGCTACAGTGCCAAGGAAGAGTTGAAGGGAACCAGATGAGGGTTGGGCGACAGATGAACAGGCTGTTGCAATCAATGGTCCAGGAGAGATGATGGGAACCTGGATAAGACAACAGCAGTGACAGAGTTCCCATTGTGGCGCAGTGGAAACAAATCCAAGTAGTATCTATGAGGATGCAGGTTCGATTGACCCCTGGCCTTGCTCAGTGGGTTGGGGATCTGGCGTTGCATTGAGCTATGGTGTACGTCACAGATGCGGCTCGGATCCTGCATTGCTATGGCTGTGGGGCAGGCTGGCAGCTACAGCTCCAATTTGATCCCTAGCCTGAGAACCTCCATATGCCACAGATGCAGCTCTAAAAAGCAGAAAAGAAGAAGAAGGAGAAGGAGAGGAAGAGGAAGAAGGAGAAGAAGAAGAGGAAGAGGAAGAAAATGGTGGTGAGGACGGAGAGGGAGGAGGGAAGTTCTCTAGTGGTTAAGCATTGTCACTGCAGTGGTACAGGTTCCATCCCTGGCCCAGGAACTTCTGCATGCCACAGGCACCCACAAAAAAAAAAAAAAGGGGGGGGAGAAAGAGAGAAAGGAGATGGAGGAGGCACCTTTTAGTTATTGGATGAATGGCAGGGGTGGGGTGTGCACCTAAATGAGAGGCTGGCTCTCAGGTCTGTGGCTTGGGTGATGGATTGGGACACTGAGAATACAGGTCAGCGCAGGTGTGGAGGGAGGAGCTGCTGCTGTGATAAGGGTTGGAAATGTGGGTGGAATGTTTGAGGAGCTGTCTGGCCAGCAGCTGGATATCTGAATCAGGAACTCCCCGCTGCAGTCTCCCCTCTACTCCTTTGCAGGCCACAGACAGTTCCATGCACCCCCCACTCCCCACCACGTCCAGAGCTTCCAGCGCCCCTCCCCAGCCCTGCGCACACTCACTGATGCATTTGTTCATGTCAGGGTTGCGGGCATCGAAGTATCCAGGCGGGCAGGACGGCAAGCACACGCCCACCTGGCGGATGTCGTTCCTCTCCAGCAGGATGAACAGCTTGGGTGAGCACTTAAGGCAGCCGTTGACCTCCGAACAGAGCTCACAGCCTTTGGCACAGGCCTGGCTCCCCTCGGCGCTGACTGGAAGATGGAGCGAGGGTGAGAGGCAGCCAGAGGAGAGACCTCCCTCTTTCCCAGGCTCCCCCAAGGATGAGAAGTGAGAAGACAGGAATTTCAGCCTACAGAATGAATGCATTTTGGAGTTCCCGTCATGGCTCAGTGGTTAACGAATCCGACTAGGAACCATGAGGTTGCGGGTTCAATCCCTGGCCTCACTCAGTGGGTAAAGGATCCGGCGTTGCCATGAGCTGTGGTGTAGGTCACAGATGTGGCTCGGATCCCACATTGCTGTGGCTGTGGCATAGGCTGGTGGCTGAGGCTCCAATTGGACCCCTAGCCTGGGAAACTCCATGTGCTACAGGTGCACGCCCCACCCCTCCCAAAAAAAGAATGCGCTTCTTGGAAAGCACAGGCCAGGCTGGCAGCTCTCTGCAAGGCTGCTTTATAAATGTCCCCAGTATCTGCTTTCAAGAGAACAAGCACAGCAAGACATGCCATCCATCCTACATGCCTCCCCAGCTCTGGGTACAATGCAAGCTCATCCTCCAGGCTTGCTTAGCCTTCCCCAGAGAAGCCACCATAGCTGCACCCTTCCTGGAATTTTTCTCCCCTACCTGAAAGTTTTAAGGACAAGAGAGATATGAAAAACAGGCCACCTGTCCAGAGATGAGAAGATAACCCATGTCTAGAACAGTGGTCTCGACCACAGATGAATCTGTTCCTCCAGGGGACATTTGGCAGAGTCTAGAGACATGATTATCACACTGCGGAGGGGTGTGGATAGTGGCATCTGGGGGACAGAGGCCAGGGATGCTGCTAAAGACCCCACAATGCATGGGCAGTCCCTACAATGATCTGGTCCAAGATGTCAAAGATGTTGGAGTTTTCCTGTGGCACAGCAGGTTAAGGATCTGGCATTATCATTGCAGCGGCTTGGGCCGCTGCTCTGGTGAGAGTTCGATCCCTGGCCTGGGAACCTCCACATGCCTTGGGCATGGCCAAAAAAAAAAAGGAAGATGTCAAAGTTGCTGAGGTTGGAACCATCGTTTGAGCCAGTGGGGTCTCCAGGCTTAACGATAGTCTCAGACCTTTGATCTCATTTCTTCACTCACTTATTGAACCAACACTCATCCGGCCCCTCCCAGGTACCACGTGCAGTGTAAGTGCTGGGGCATGGAGGCAAAGGCGCCTAGCTACCCTGAACTGATTTCTCAAGGGTGCAGACAGACCTGCAAACAGGCACATGCTCGCAGCCACAAGGCCAAGCATTAAAGGATCCAGAAAGAAGGGAGGAAGGAGTCCCAGAGGAGGTGCCATTTGGGCCAGCTCTTGAAGAATGAGTAGCAATGTGTCCATCAGGAAGCAGAGATAAAGGCCCTCCAGGAGCAAGACCATAGAGGTGCAAAATGACCCAAAGAGAACTGCGGATAATTTGGGGGCATGGGGTGAGGGAGTGGTAAGAGATAAGATGTCCTATCATTTTTGTTTTTGACCATGCCTGTGGCATGTGGAAGTTCCTGGACCAGGGATCAAACCCTTGCCACAGCAGCGACTGGAGCCACAGCAATGAAAATGCTGGGTCCTTAACCCACTGGACCACCAAGTAACTCCCTAAGCTGTCCTATCTTGAAGAGCCTTTTATATCACGCTAATGGACTTGAACTTTATCCTAGCAGGCAGAATTTCACAAGAATATACCTTGGAATGTGATTCTCCTAAATGTCCATAGGAGGGTATAGAGAAAAGGCCAAAGCGTGAGGTAAGACTGAGAACCATCGAGTCTAACTAAACAGGATTTTTTAACTGCAGGGCTTTTTGTAGCCTTTCTTAGGCCCCTGCGACTTAAGAGTGACTGTCTAAGAGGGGGACAGAGTGAGTTGCACTTCACAGATATTTTGGCCACAGCGGCCGTGTTTGGGGGAGGGGGGAGCTTTCTCAGAACTGATTAGGCAACAGGGATTCATTGGCAAGGTTTGTTTTTCTTTTCTTTCTTTTTTTTTCTTTGTCATCTCAGGGCCACACCCACGGCATATGGAAGGCTATGGGTCAAATCCGACACATAAGCCACAGCCACAAGAGATCCAAGCCTTGTCTGCAACCTACACCACAGCTTGTGGTAACACCAGAACCTTAACTCATTAAGCAAGGCCAGGGATAGAACCCAATCCTCACGGGTACTAGTCGGGTTTGTTACTGCTGAGCCACGAAGAGAACGCCATCGGCAAGTTTTAAGCAGGAGCAAGCGCTCGTCTGATTTCTGTGTTGGAAGGGTTCCTCTGCAACCCGGGGAGAGATCAGAGACCGGAGGACCGTTTGGAAGGAAGCTGACCTGATCATCCAGGTGAGAAAGGTAAGAGAATCTTAAACCAAGTTCTGTTCGGTAGTGACGGAGAGAAAACGATTCGAGAGATGCTTAGGGAATACACTCAGCATGGCCATGGTGACCAGTAGGAGGGGGAGGAGCCTGGGGTGCTTCCCAGGGTTATGGATAAGGCGACGTTTGGGGCCAGTCAGTGACAGAGGAACCAGCAAGTGAAGAGCTGTAGATGGAGGCCGGAGGCAGAGCCGGGGGAATCAGAACAGAGACAACAGGAGATCAGGCAGCAACACAAGAGTCAGAGTTCAGGCTTCAGGGTTGGCTGGACCTGGAGCCAAATTCCCAGCCCGTGACCCTGGGCAAAGCAGTGCATCTTGTGGTCCTGTCTTCCCACCACCAGAAAAAGGAGATAAGGAGGCCCACTCCGCAGGGCTGTGGGGAGGAGCACCTGCTCCAGAAACAGTCCCTGGTTTCAGAACAGGAGAATGAGTAAGAGAAAAGTGAGCAGAAGAGAAGTGGAGAATAACAAACCCAATGCTGATTAAAAACAACTAAATCGTCATCATGGCAGCTTATTCCCAAAGGCTGAGCACTAACTCTGTGGCAGGTGGCCCTGCACTCAGTGCTTTACAAGTATTAATTCCTTTAGTCCTTATGACCCATGAAGTAGGTACTACTATTTATTTATTTATTTATTTTGGTCTTTTTAGGGCTGCACCTGCGGCACATGGAAGTTCCCAGGCTAGGGATCGAATGTGAGCTGTAGCTGCCGGCCTATGCCACAGCCACAGCAACGCCAGATCTGAGCTGCATCTGTTACCTACACCGCAGCTCGCTGCAACACTGGATCCTTAACTCACTCAGCGAGGCCAGGGACCCAACCTGCGTTCTCATGGATACTAATCGGATTCGTTAACCGCTGAGCACAACAGGAACTGAGTTTTTAAAATAGAGAATTTATTGATATAGAGTTAATATTACCATTTAATTAATCAATGAATTTAAAACTAAACAACGTTCTCATTGGTTTGGTCACTGTAAGAGAAGAAAGACTCCCGATGTTGTCATGGAAGTTATAAGGGAGATTTCTTAGGATTAGTTTTCCACTTTAAGCCTTTATTCGTCTGTATTACCAATTAATGTCGCTGTAGATTTTCGATACCACTTCCACTTCAAAGATATTAAATTATCTATCACTCAAGGATTTTACTTAATTCATTGTTGCTCCCTCTGCATTTTTGCCTTGGTTTCAATAACCAAAGTCATCCAGGCATCCCAGTGACAGGCCTCTAGCTACATGTTCTCTTACTCATTTGTTCCTCCCTTGTCACCTTTGTTAAGGACAGATTTGCAAAAGGGCTTCTCAGGATCCAGCTGCCCACCTCCAACTCAACCAGCAACAAATGTCTGTGTCTTTGCCTTCAGAGCTATCAATGACACGCAAGAGAGGGTATGGCCCGTGGGGCATCTGAAATTAGTTCGGCATGGCTGGAGCGTGGAGTGAGTGGAGAGGGTAGCAGGGGCCCGAGGAGGAAGGACCTTGAACCTGCATAAAGGAGTATGGACATTATCCTGAAGGCCATGAGGAATCCCTGGGGGCTTTTCATAGTTGTTTTCAGGCAGACATGCAGCAGTTCCCTGGCCAGGCGCTGAACCCGCAGCACAGCAGCAGCCGGCGTCACAACATTAGCAAAGCAAGATCCCTAACCCACTGCACCACCAGGGAAATCTCCCTGAGGGCCTTAAAATAGGAGGCATGGGAGCTCCCACTGTGTGCAATGGGATCAGTGGCATCTCTGCAGCGCCAGGATGCAGGTTTGATCCCCAGCCCAGCACCGTGGAGTAAAGGATCTGGCATTACCGCAGCTGCGGCTCAGATCTGCTTTTTTTTTTTTTGTCTTTTTAGGGCCACACCCGCAGCATATGGAGGTTCCTGGCTAGGGGTCTAATTAGAGCTGTAGCAGCTCGTCTACACCACAGCCACAGCAACGTGGGATCCGAGCTGCGTCTGTGACCTACACCACAGCTCACGGCAATGCCAGATCTTTGACCCACTGAGCAAAGCCAGGGATCAAACCCACAACCTCGTGGTTCCTAGTCAGATTTGTTTCTGCTGCACCACGATGGGAACTCCCCAGATCTGTTCTTTAGCCCAGGAACTCCATATGCCATGGGGCCGTTGAAAAAGGAAAAACAAGAACAAAAACAAAACAGGAGGCATGGTCAGGATTCCACTTTAGAAAGACGACTCGTAAGGTGGACAGTGGATTGCAGGGAGGGCAAACCAAGCGGGGAGAGGACTCCCAGGTTCAAAGAGACAGAATTGAACCAAGAGGATGGAAAAGGAGTAGATAGGTAAGATCTTCGGGTGGTAGAATCAAAAAGACCAAGTGATGAACTGGATGGGGGTTGAGGGCCTGGGGAAAACACATGGGTGATGGGGCGGCTGTCGCCCCTCCAGAGAGACAGGGCCCACAGGAGGAGGAGCAGATTTGGGTGGAGGAGTTGATGAGCTGTGTTGAGTTTGTGCTTCTTGTGGGATGCCTAGGGGAAGGTGTCTATGAGGCGGCCAAACCTGTGGGTCTGGAACTCAAAGGAACATTTTGGCTGGTGATTGGGACATGGAGTCTTTAATGTGAAGCAGTCATCAAAGGGCTGTGAGAGGGCTGTGACAGTAGGTATGGAGAGTGAGTGGCCTTAGACACGGAAGACAAAGACAGAAAAGAAGGGCCCAGAAGGAGCACTCAAGAGTTCCCATTGTGTCTCAGCGGGTTAAGGACCCGACTAGTATCCATGAGGGTGTGTGTTCGATTCCTGGCCTCGCTCAGTGGGTTAAGGATTGAGAGCCAGAGGGGAAGAGGCTCTGCGTGTGCCAGGAAGATGCTGGGTATGGGCAGAGGTTGCACAATCATTCGAAGGGAGAAACGAGGCTCATTCATTCCACAGACGTTCACTGTACACCTAATACGTGTCCAGAACCTCTAGGAGTGGGGGATGTGTGGCAACAAATGCCCACCTAGGGCTGGCTGCACATTGTAAGGAATGGAAGAGTGATGAAGGGCGCTCCCTTACCCAGCAGGCTGGGCGAAGAGGGTGTGCAGACAGGAGGAACAGCCTATGCGAAGGCTCGGAGGCACCAGGCATCCTAGTGCATCCGGGGAACGGAAAACAGGGCTTTATTCCATGGGCAAGGAAAGGGACTTGAGGAGGGCATGGTGGGATTCACAATTTGAAATGCTCCCTCTGGCTCCTGTGCCTATGATGGGAGGGAGGAGGGCAGAGGAGGCTGCCTTGCAGGGCTGGAGCCTGGCTGAGGAGACCGCGTGGGCCCGGAGATGGGGGAGGGTGCTCAGAAAGCAGATGGAGACTCCTTCCAACCTCTTCACGACCCTTCTCACAGAGCTCTGCCCTTCCGTGCTCCCTATCCATGCAGAATTAAGACCCAGCTCTTCCACCTGGCTGTGCCACCCACCTCATTTCTTTTTCTTTCTTTTTTTTTTTCCTTTTAAGAGCCGCACCTGTGGCATATGGAGGTTCGCGGGCTAGGGGTCGAATCAGAGCTGTAGCCACAGGCCTAAGTCACAGCCACAGCCACGCCAGATCTGAGCTGCATCTGCAACCTACACCACAGCTCGTGGCAACGCTGGATCCTTAACCCACTGAGCGGGGCCAGGATTCAAATCCGAGTCCTCTGGATACTGCTGAGCCACAATGGGAAATCCCACTTCATGTCTTAACACTACCTCTAAGCAATAATGAACTTTTTTTTTCTGGTCTTTTTAGGACCGCACCCACGGTATACGGAGGTTCCCAGGCTAGGGGTCTAATTGGAGATACAGCTGCCAGCCTACACCACAGCCACAGACCCAAGCCGTGACTGCGACCCACACCACAACTCACGTCAACGCCGGATCCTTAACCCACTGAGCGAGGCCAGGGATCACACCCTCAACCTCATAGTTCCTGGTCGGATTCGTTTCCACTGCCACGACGGCAACTCCAGTATGGAACTATTTTTGTTTCTCTGAACAAAAGAACTCACTGAGTTCTCACTGCTTCACACCTCTGTGCCTTTGCTCTAGTTGGGCCTTCTGCCTGGAACCCTCTTTGCCTCTTTCTTAGCCTAGTTCTTTCAAGCCTCAGAACTAACACCTCCTCCAGGAAGCCTCCCCTGATCGCACCTCCCTGTAAAATCTGGATGGAGTATTTTTCTGTGTCCCCTGCCGCCAGTACTTGACCCCATCATGGTAGCCATCATTTGTGTCATTATTGTCCACTAAAATGTCTTTTTCGCCAATTAGAAAGGAGCTTTGGAGGGTGAAACCAGTCTTATTTCCAAATGGGAGACCAGTAAAGGGTGAGATTCCACAAAGGGCGCCCCTAGAACGCAGGGCCGAGGGTGTGGTGAGTGAGACAGAGGCTCGGGGAGGGGGGAGTACATGGACGGAGCTCACTGAGTGTTCAATGAAGTGTGGGGAGCAGGGCTGGATAGGAATAGGGGGCTGGGGATTGGGTGAGGGTCACTGGCAGAGGCAGAGGAACTCTGCATGACCCAGAGGAGGGCTGACCTTGGTTTTGAGGTGGAATCTAATCTTGGAGGAATTAGGTTCAGTGAGAGAGTGGTGAGTTAAGTGGGTGGGGGAGGGGCTGTGACAGGAACAGAGGCTGAGGTAGGGGGTAGGTAGGCAAAAGGGCCCTTCTTTTTCTTTTTTCTTTTTTTTGTCTTTTTGCCTTTTTCTAGGGCCGCACCTGTGGCATGTGGAGGTTCCCAGGCTAGGGGTCCAACTGGAGCCACAGCCACCAGCCTATGCCACAGCCACAACAACGTGGGATCCAAGCCACATCTGCGACCTACACCACAGCTCATGGCAACGCCGGATCCTTAACCCACTGAGTGAGGCCAGGGATCGAACTCGCAACCTCACGGTTCCTAGTCAGATTCGTTAACCACTGAGCCATGACGGGAACTCCAAAAGGGCCCTTCTGAGACCACACGCTTTCCCAGGAGAGGTGCCCATTCCTGGTGCCCTGGTGCCCTGCGCAGGCCCCCCCCCCCACCCAAGATCCAGCACACTTCAACTCAACCGGGAGCTTAGTTTAGACTGAACTTTTTCCTTTCACTGGCCTGTTTGCCTCCCACCTCGAGCTGCCTCCCGTCACGCCCTTCTGGAACTGGACCACGCCACTCTGCGGAACAAAACCTCCCTGCGGCTCCTCATCACCCATAGCTGACACTCCTCAGCCGGGCAGGTACCAAGCGCTCCAACATCGGACCTCTGCCCATGGCTGCTGCTTTCGTTCACCCCCAGGCAGCTTCTGTTGCTCTACCCTAATGGGTTTAGCGGCATAACCCTTCTTTTCAGTAGAGAAGGACCTCCAGGTATAAAACAGAATGAGCAGAGCTGCTCCGTGAAAACCCCAGGGCTCCTGAAAACTGCACTTTTCTCCAGCTACTCCTAGCTGCACCCCGTTTCCTGCTCCGTCTGTGACTCTGTCTGTGCCCCTGCGTGGAGTGCCCCCCCACTCCCGCAACCTCCCCTGCCGAGAGGTTCCTGCTCATCTTTACAATCACAATTTAGAGAGTTCCCATTGTGGCCCAGTGAAAACAAACTCGGCCAGTGTCCATGAAGCCGGGGGTTCAGTTCCTGGCCCGGCTCAGTGGGTTAAGGATCCAGCATTGCTGTGTGAGCTGCAGTGTAGCTTGCAGATACAGCTCGGATCTGGTGTTGCAGTGACTGTGCTGTAGGCCGGCAGCTGCAGCTCCGATTCGACCCCTAGCCTGGGAACTTCCATATGCTGTGGGTGTGGCCCTAAAAAGTGAATACATAAATAAAATAAAATCACAGCGCAGCAGTCACTGTTTCTAGGCCCTCGCAGCCCTCCTGGCTCTCTCCCACATTCCCTACACCAGGTTGAAATTATATCCTCCTCCTTCAACCCATGGGCTCCTCACAGTCGGTCTCTGCCACCCGGGGCTGGGCTCTGTGGGTTCACCGTGGATGAGCTCATGGGGCCTCAGCCAGGCAAGTGGAGCTCTACAGACGGTCAGCGGGGGAGGAGATGAAGGGTCCAGACGGAGGATGGGGTGGTGAGAAGGGACAAAAGGGGCGTCCAGCCTCTGGAAGAGTCAGGGTTCAGGAGGCGCAGGACCGAAAGGAGGGGGCCCAGGAATCAGACCGAAGAAAGATCTCAGTAAGGGGAGGGGTGCTCAGTCCAGGGCATGGCGAGGGCTCCGAGGGCTCCGTGAGGAGCAGAGAGTTGGGGGGGGCATGTTCAGGAGAGGGCGAAGGCCAGTGAGGGTGGGCGGAGAGAGGGCTGGGGAGGAGGGGTCCTCAGCAAGTGGAGCAGGAGGCGGACACCCTGCCAGGGCTCGTGACTCATAGCTAAACTTCTCCCACTCCGCGCAGGGACATCATCACTCAGATCCGAGATCAGACATTTCTGGGCTCACAACCGGCACGTGGCTCTGGATCAGAGCTATGGTGGGTGGCTTCCGGTGGCCCTACAGGCATGCAGTCACGAGAGATGGCAGCGTCCACAGACCTGAGGCTCTTATACACAGCAATCCGACTTTGCCCCTGAGGCTGCCCACTGCCCTTGCCCGTGGTGGGGGCCAGAGCAGCCATCCTCACTGTCTCCTCTCCTCCGTCCTTTCTTCCCTCCCTCACTCCGCTGGAAACCCTGGGGCAAAATGGTCCACACGTTGTTTATGTAACCAGGACACGCTTCCCCACATCTAGAGAGCTTGATATTTTACAAAAGTTTCACAGTCGGTGTATCTGTTATCTCATGTAATGTTTCATGTACTCCTATGCAATTACATCTGCAGCCCTTTATTTTTTTTGCTTTTTACGGCCAAACCTGTAGCATATGGAAGTTCCCAGGCTGGGGGTCGAATTGAAGCTACAGCTGCCAGCCTATGCCACGGCCACCCAATATAAGCAGGATCCAAGCTGCGTCTGCAACCTATACCACAGCTCATAGCAACGCTGGATCCTTAACCTACTTAGAATGGGACCTGGAGCTCAAAACGGAGCTGCAGCTGCCAGGGAGCGAACCTGAGTCCTCATGGATATTAGCCGGGTTCGTTACCGCTGAACCATGGCAGGAACTCCCCGCCTGCAGCTTCAGGGGTACCATTTAACTATTGCCTGGCAACATCTGCCCTCATCTCTCTCTGAGCCTCTGTCCACTTTGAACCTTTGCTGCACCCTGAGTCTTTCCCACACTTCTCCCCATCCTTATATCTCCCCATCAACAATGCCTGTCGCTCACAATGCTTGGTAATAAACACTGGGCTACGTGCTGCTGAGGCTGTGGGATGTGGCTGTCTCAAAAGTGGACACATCAGAATCGTTGCGTTTGATTGGCTGATGCTGGGATCTGCCCATCATAACGGCTCTTTATTTATTTATTTTTTTTAAGTACAAAAGATGAACCCAGGTCTTCTGACTCCTGGTTTAGGCGAGTGTGCGGCTCTCCAGTGAAAGCATGACCACCAGAGCACATCACATGAGAGTGAGTGGCCTCTCCCATTCTCTCTCTCATTTCGGAAATAGAGGAGAGTGATTATAAACCGCTAAACTGCATCTGGCCGGTGGAACCCAAAATATTGGCCGCAGCAGATGAGAAGGGAGGAAAAATCAAGGCCTCGCTGCTGATTAAACCTAACCGTCTCTAATTGCTTATGAGGCAGGGATTTTCAGCTTCACCCTTTCTCTGAGCTCCCCTCCCTGCACTGGGATCTGGCCTTGGCCCCTCCCGCGGGGACCCAACAGAACCGCTCTGCCTTTCAGTCTTTCCTGGCAGATCTCGGTCTGCAGGGCCTCAGCAGTGAAGCAAGAGGTGGCTGGGCCAGACTTCAGAGGAGCTGCCTGCCTGGGGGCGTGACATCTCTCGCTGGGGATGCTGAGAGACAGACAGGCGTGGGTCCGGCCTCGCCCCGCTCCCTGGCACAGTCCCTCACACACAGTGGCCACTCTCACAACATAATGGCAGGTCCTGAACCCCCTCTCCGGAGGCACCAAGTGGAGGGGAGGGGACCTGCTCTCAGGACTGCCTAGCATGGGATTCTGGGAGGGATGGTGAAGACACTGGGGACAAGTAACTCAAACTCCACCGGGCTCTGTTTTCAAGACTGGACTCACAGGCATCGGGAGACCTGAGTTCCAATACTGTGTTCTTCAACCTGTCGTCTCTCCCCACGTCTTAGCCTCAGTTTCCCCATCCATACAATGATAGGATTTAATTTTTTTTTTTTTGTCTTTTTAGGGCCGCACCCACAGTATATGGAGGTTCCCAGGCTAGGGGTCGAATCGGAGCTACAGCTGCCAGCCTACACCCCAGCCCCAGCAATGCCAGATCTGAGCCGCGTCTGTGACCTACACCACAGCTCATGGCAACGCCGGATCCTTAACCCACTGAGCGAGGCCAGGAATCAAACCTGCATCCTCATGGATGCTAGTCAGGTTTGTTGCCGCTGAGCCACGACGGGAACTCCAGGATTTAATATTTTTCTGGAAGCTGTGAGGACCTTTTCTTTCAATGACATCTTATGTGGGATCTTCCCCAAAGCAGGGAAGAGTGAAGCTGCTCTGGCTTGAAGGACGGTGGGGCCTGCCTCCTGCCCACTGCCTCCCCTTCAGTCCCTAGGGCAGCTCCCCGAGTTCCACCGGGCAGGGCTGAAAACCACAGTGGTGGACTAGCCCACAGTCTTCCCTGCTCCACTCCCCCTGCCCCGAGATCTGGGCAGGGAAGGTGCTGCCCACAGCCAGGCTGCATGGGGTTCCTGGCCCCAAGGGGTTGAGAGCTGCACTTCAGACACCACCAGAAGAAAGGAGAACTGAACTCCTCTCCGTGATGGGGGGGTGCTGAGAACCCCAGGGGCGCTGGGCCAGGATGCATCTCCATGGATACCGCATAAAGCTGGTGTTATGTCAAAGGGCATAATCCACAAACAGGGTCCTCACAAGAGAGGGGCTCATCTAGAAAGCAGAGCTAGAGAGGGGAAAACAGAATAATCTACAGCGTGGGTGATGACAAGAAATCAGTCCACAAACTGGGTAATCCACCAGCAGGGTCATCTACTGAGCAATCTAAGCTGCGAGAGACACAGTAGAAATCTGCAACGCTCATCACAGAAGGAAACGACCGAAGACCCTGGACCCCGGACGGCGCCCTCACCACCACCACTCCCACCACTCCCAAGGCCCAAGGTGGTCCAGCCCCATCCATTACTCACTCCGCCTCTGCCTCTTCCCCTTGATCCCCCGGCTGCCGGCGGCGAGATGCATCCAGCTCAGAACCAGGGCCACTGCACACAGCCCAAGCCGCATAGTCACTTGCCAGCTCCAGGCCCCTGGTAAGAGGGGTGGTCTCTGGGGGGCAGGGGGGTGGGGGTGGCGGTGGACGGCACAGGGCTCTTGGCGCAGGGCTCTTGCTAACGCCTCCGGGGCTGGGTCAGCAGCAGGAGGCCCAGGCCTGGGCTGTATCCCAAATCCACCCTGTATCCCAAATCCACCATAATCTCAGCTGGAGACAAAGAGGGTGTGGGAAGCCCACTTCTTCATCAGCCCATAAGAGGTCCAGAGAGCTTTCCTCAAAGGCACCTCGGGGTGTCACATGGGAGAACTCTTGGTCACTTCAGCAGGGACACCTCCAAAAACCAACCTGTTGGGGGGGGAGGAAAGAGAAGGGTTAATTCCGGGGTACCACAGACCACCCAAACTATACCTCTTGCCATCCCATGTGGTCCCCTACCCGGGAGACTGTGAGAACTCGGAAAGTTTGGACATTACAAGTTATCCACCTGGCACCCCTGCAGAAGAAATCTGCTCCTTTTCTTATCTTGCAGAAGTCCCTAACGTAGGATGGGAATTGGCTACTCAAGTAGTTGAAATATGGTGAACACTCAAATCAAACATGTGGATCACCAGAAACCAGCTGCCTGGTTTCCACCCTTCTTGCTGTTAGCTAGCTCTAGCTGGAAGTCCTTCTTTAGGTCTACCCTCTAGGCCTCATGCTGTAGTAACAGCACGTCTCCTAAAGAGGAGCTCTTTCTGCCTTCTGGGAGTGACCTCTCAGCCTAGTCTCCCCAGTGCTGAGTCACCCCTGTGCCTTTCACCTGGCTGGAGCTAGAGCACTGGCCCCCGACAAGCTGGCAGACCCCGCGTGGCCCTCTGGGCTTGGCGGGAGAAAAGGAAGTGAGGCTTTCCCCGGCCACAGAAACTCTGACACAGCAGGCCCGGCGGGCCTGGCCTTTGTGAGAGGATAAAAGAGGCAGCGACGCCCGCCCTGGCCAGAGACACAGAGAATGGGGATAATCCCCCAGCCCAGCGAGAGCCAGGTCTCTGGACCCGCTGGCCCGGGTGACGGGGGCAGGGGGAGCTGGTCCCTCCCCAGTGAAATGTGTCTGGGAAGCGGGAGCCCAAACTGGGAGTCAGGGTACAAAAACCGGCTGCTCGCTCCCAGGATCTCACACTCCCACAGTGGAGGCCAGCACACGCATTGCCCCACACACACTTGAAGCACGCGCGCGCATGCACACACACATACACATACACATACACACACACACACACACACACACACACACACACACACACACACAGGGATGCAAGGAAAAAGTGAGCCTTCAGGAAGCTTCATAGATGCCAGGGAAGCACTGCCCTCCCACCCGCTGGGTAAGATTCCATTGGACCAGTCACTTAGCCTCTCTGAACCTCAGTTTCCTCACCTATGAAATGGGGATAAATACACCTAGTTCATAGGCTGGTTCTGAGAGCTGGTTGAGCTTCCACGCTTAATGATGAGAAAGCTGAAATGCTAGCATATAGAGGAGCCCCTCCCAACCCCGTCCCAATCCTTTCCCCCTTCGCCTCGAGGGAGGCCCCAGGAGAGCCCACCTGCACGGGAGATAAATCATTATCCCACGAGGGAGTTCAACACCCCCTCCTCGGCCTCTCCCACTGGCTTTGAAGGCCAGACACACTCAAGTGGTTAAGCTGCCTGTGAGAAGTGTTTACATGAGACTGATGGGTCCCACCTGGTGCTGCGGCCGGAGCTCGCCGCGATGCCCCCAGCCGCCCCCAAGTGCCCCATCAGCTGCCAGCCCCTACCTGCACCTCCGGTAGGCTGCCAGACCTCATCTTCCCCAGCCCCTACTGCACACATCCCTCACCCACAAACTGCAGAAGTCCGGCCGAGCTGGTCACACTTCAGCCCCAAGAACACAATCCCAGAGGCTGCCCGTGGAGCTTGATGGTTAAGGGCACAAACTTCAGAGTCGGACTGCCTGGCTTTGAATGTTACCTCTGCTACTTATTAACTGTTACCTTAGGCTAGCGGCTTAGCTGGTCTGAGCCTCAGTTTCCTTATCTACAAAGAGGGCTGTTGTTGTTTTTATAGCTTAAGTTGATTAAGACATGAAACTACTTAGGACAGTGCCTGGCACCTAAGGAGGACTCAATAATGTTGTATTTTCTATGACCAAGACTTCATTTTGTGTCTACATTCCAATGGTCATCTAAAAAGCAAGAGCAACAGTTTTCATGCCATCTGGACACTAATCTTAACACTAAGCACTGTTTTGCAATTTCCATGTTTGCATTTATCTTTATGGTTGATTGCCTTGGCCCTAGAGATAACTTAGAGTGATAGGGTTAGGCTTTTAAAATGTTATTTATTTTAAAAATTTTTTATTTTATGACTGCATATGGGAATTCCCAGGCTAGGGATAGAATCTGAGCCACAGCTGCAACCTATACCACAGCTGGGGCAAAGCCGGATCCTTTAACCCACAGAGCTGGGCTGGGGATCAAATCCGAACCGCCACAGTGACCTGAGCTGCTATAGTCGGATTCTTAACCCACTGCACCGCGGTGGGAACTGGATGAGCCTTTAATGGTGGCGTTTCTCAAGCTGAAATCTGAGAACCCCTGGCAGATACAATCTGAGTCCTTACACTTGACAAACGCTGGAGGAGACCACATCAGACAGAGCTGGTGTGACATCCTGAGTCTGTGAGGCTCTGGTCTTGCTATGGGATCGGCATCCTTGGTGTCCCTGGGGCAGAGCAGCTCTGTGCATCTCTGCATTTCCGGCGCCTGCCCAGCTCAGTGCCTGGCACTGCAGGGCTAGTGCTCAGTGAATGTTGGTGTGGTGCCCTTCCTCTCCTTCCCTCTGCTCCCTCTAAACGCCCCCTCAGTCCTCCCAGGCCTCAGCTTTCAGTCTGGCCCTTACCAGGCTCACCCAAGCCTTTGCCAGCGAGGATCCTCCGACTCACTCCCACCCGCCAGTATCACCTCTGAACCATGATCTCAGCGGGGAAATACAGAGGAGACTCCGGGTCTGAATGTCACTGGAGCAAGTGACACTGGCCTTCCTCACTTATCACTGGATGGGAAGCATTTCAATACAGAATCAACTCCGGAAAGGAGCTAGGAGTTCAATCTAATAGAGGGTAAGCAACAAACAGGAGGGATGCTGGGTGTGGAGGGGGTGAACTGGAGAGCAAACGCCCCATCTAAGAGGAGCATCTGCTATTCCATTCCAGCCGATCGTCACTAGGCAGAAATACTAGCTCGATATTGCTAGGTCTTCTGATCTTTTATTTTCAAAAGAGAAGTTGAAAACTGAGTTTTATGCGATCTCTGGATTTGAAAAGTAGGGTTGGTCTTAGTCTAGAAACCCTATGGTACCAAGCCCCAGAAGGTCAAGGTCCCTACCCTCTTCCCACCCCCACCCCCACGTGCAGTGGGTACACCCACAGACAACCTTGGGCCAAGGCTGCTGAGACAGGGCATAGGAGTTAATGACTTTCTTTTAAGTAGCCTGCCTCATTTCTATTGGCTCCTCTGTCTGATGTCCTTTGCCCCTTGGGCTACATGTCACAGGTGGATCCTTTTCTGAGGTCCATCATTCTGCGCCAGCAGAGCCAGCAGTGGGAACTGTTGGCAGTGGTCAAGGTCTCAGGCATCCGTGGGGGCTGAGGGATTCACAACTACTGGTGCCTGCACCACCTGCCATGCTGCGGGGCCTCAGTGACTCCTCACCACAATGCTAGGAAGAAAGTAGAATTATTCCCACTTTACCGGCGCTGAGAGGTTAAGGGTCTTGGGGTTATAAACCTAGTCAGTGAAGGGTGTTGGGCACAGACTCAGCTTGAGGAAGGGGTGGGAAGCCGGCGACCTGGGGCTGGGGAGAGTGGCCTCGCATGCTAGGTGGTCTGAGGTGAGGAGGACAGACTGGGGAGGGGGACACAGCTAGGGGTGGAGCTGAGGGCGGGGACTAGCTCCCCCCCCCAAGTTTGGAATAACTTTCACCTTCTTGCCTGCAACACTATCTGGAGAAATTGGTACTTCGTCCCGGGCCGGATACAGACCCAAAAATGTAAACCATCCGGATAATTTCTCATTAGCCCTCCCCGGGACCAGCTACGGGTGGAGAGGGCTGGCAGGCGGGGGCAGAAGTGCTGCTGGGCTGGGCTGGGGGTGGGGGGGCGGCGGGGCGGGACCAAGTACGTGCCAGCCCGACCTCTCGGGATTAGTGTGTCTGCCAGAGCGAAGCCAGGTGCCGAGCCGACAGCCCTCCGCCGCCCCCAACACCAAGGGCAGCGGGGAAAGGCGCCTTCTCGCCCCTCCGCTGTGACCCCAAGCGCGCAGTCTTCCACCCTACTTATTGGGAGAGGCCCAACAGGTGCAAGGGGAGAGGAGGCGGACCTGAAGTCCCCCTGACTGTTCCCCCAAATACAGGCGAACTTTCCAAGTGCGAGAGGCGGGTTTCACAAGAAAACCCTTGCCCTAAGCGCGCGCACCCTGAATCTATCCTGGACCTCCTGGGAGCCCTGGGCGAACAAACAGCCCCCCCACCAACCCCCAACCGAGCAAGACCATCCGTCCCTCCGCGCCCGACCCCGCGGGTCACTGAGCCGCGGCCACCTCGCAGCGCACCCGGGGCAGCCGCACACGCCTGCCACGTCGGACCCGGGCCCAGGCTGCGGGACAGGGTGGCGGGGGCTGGACGACTAGGGGCCGCAGGACGCAGGGTGGGGAATCCGAGGCCAAGACGCCGGGAATCAAGAGCTTCTGGTTCAGGGCTGGTGGAGAGTAGGTCTGGCGGATTTGCGGAGTTCGGAACTAGGAGTGAGGACGATCACCAATCACCGGGGGCTGCGGGGCTGCGGGGCTGCGGGCAACACGAGGCAGCAAGGCGAGGAGGCTGCCCACTGGCTTGAGGGAAGCCGGGGGTGGAGGCGGTAGGATCTGCGGGAGGGATTCCAAGGGGTGCCCTCTCCTGCCCTCGCTGACCCAAGAGCAGTCAGAAGTCCCCTTCCTCTGGCGGTCCCCCCACCCCTCCGCCCCCCGCGCTCGGCTCGGCTGAGAGAGCCCACGGCGCCCCAAGTCCCAGGGGAAGGGGGCGCTAGGGAGAAGGACCGGGCAGCTCCGAGGGGGACTCACCTCCGCGCTGCCAGCCGCGGCGGGGGCCAGGCCCGGGAGGGGCGAGGGCGCGGCCAGCTCACCCTCCCGCCGCGGAACTGTCCTGGGCGCCCAGCGCGCCCGCGCTCCGCCCGCCGGTTTCCAAGTTGCTCAATCTGCGGGTGGCTCACGCCCTCCGGGGCCAGCGCCCCACCCGGCGCATCGGTCCTTTGGGGCGGCCCGGTCCGGCCCTCCTCTCCGCAGTGCCCCGCTCCGGCCGTCCGCTCCCCGCTTTCCGCCCGCGCTGGGGCTCTCCTTTGCGCCTGGCTCCGCCGGAGCTCCCAGCCGGTAGAGGGGCTAGTCCTCCGCGCGCACGAGGGAGGGAATCCCCCCCACCCCTTTGCAGTCCCACCCCCGAGCCGGCCCCCCTTCCCGGGATCCGCAGCAAAAAACGGACTGGAGCGTCAGGCCCGGGAGTTCGTAGCCCCCCTCCCGCAAGCTCTGGCCCTCAGCTGCGGTGCTGCACTTGGAGAGGGGCTGGAGACCGCACACTGGGTCTGGATCCTGGCGCGGGCCTCCCGTCCTTGCCTCCTCTCCTTCCGCCACCCCGCACCCGGGGGATTCCACGCAGCCAGAGCTCCGGCCGCAACTCCAGGCATCTTGGGGTCAGAACAGGGCCGGGTTGCCTCTTGAAACCTCAGTATCCCCATCTGGAACCTAGAAAGTGACAAGGAACAGGCTCAACAGGGCCTGTGGTCCCGGCCACACCCTCCTCTTCTCAGAGTCAACTCTTCAGAGCATCTTTCCAGCTGAGAGCAAATGTGAGGCTATAACCTCCCAAGAACCCAAGTGAGACCCCCCTCCCCCACTGGGAGCTGGTGCAAGAGAGTGATGTAGGTTTTGCAATGAAACCTAGATTCAATCCCTGCTCCATCACTTACCAGCTGTGTGACCACGCTTTAGTTACTTAACCTCTCTGAGCTTCAGAGTTCTCATCTGTTTTGAGGGTCAGTGAGATGAAGGATGCACATGCCCGGTAAATGGTAGGGACTCTACAAATGTTTGTGGAATGTGTCTTGAAGGGCTGTAGACATCTGCAGTGACCCAGATGAGGTTGAAGTCAAGCCTGAAGAAGGGGAGGCAGGGAGACTCACTTCTCAGGGTGGCAAACAGCTGTTCTCCAGCATCATTTCAGATTGGGCAAAGGGAAATGGGCTAAAACTATAGTTAGCAGGAGTTAAGTTAGAGCAGAGAAGCTATACTGATGGGGGGGCGGTTGGGTGGTGAGTAATCAAGACAGGCTGTGGAGTCTCCTTCTCAGGAGAGGAGGAGGGAGCCCTGACTATTGAGACAAGGGCACGGGGTCATTTACAGTGACGAGGGAATGGATGGAATGACCTCTGGTGTGTCCTAATGGCCAGGGAGCAGAGATGGTGGCCGGAGAAAGTGGAACGCTTGGGTCTCAAATACCAGTGTCTGGGCTCATTCAGTCAGATCCTTGCCAAGTTTGCAGGGGGCAAACAGCCGTTTCCCAGTTGGTCCTGGGCCCCCTCCCCTCCCCCCAACTTTCAAGCCCCTTCCCTCTTCCCTCTGCCCCGAGCCTTCCCTCCACCTCACCGGCCCTTGGCTCTGCTCTGTGCCTAATCAAACAGCTCCAAATGCCGAAAACTCAATGTTTATTTTATTTTATTTTTTTACACACTTGCATAACTCCCTGACAAGCCACGCCAGGCGTTGGGCTTTTTGTTTGGTTTTATTTTGTTGCATTTAGGGGAAAAAAGAGAGAGAGGGAGAGAAGAGAATGAATAACACAAACCACCCAGCCCTAGAAGCTGTCCCAGGCCAGGCAGTGGGTCGGGTTTCCTGCCTGAGGAAAAGTCTGTGGGAGTTGGGGGGCCTCACTGCTAGGCTCAGGAATGAGTGAGGAAGGGAAGAAAGCCACCTGGGTCAGAGAAGATAATGAATTAGAACCATGTGACCCAAACGGACGAATAATAAAGAGCATTTCTTGTGCACCTAATATATGCCAAGCACTGTGCTTTGCATCTAAATTCTGTTACGTCCTTCGGCAACCATTTTGCTTTCTTTTTTATTTTTCTTACAAGTGTGAATTCTGAGCCTCAGAGACATCAAGTGATTTGCTCAGAGATAGATACACCACCTGTAAGTGGCCAGCTCAGTTCCTATCACGCTAAATGACTTGTAATTGCCCTGAAAGGGTCATGTTGTCCTAAGTTTGTAAATGCTGGTCATTCTGCCTAGAAATGCCTTTCCCTCTGACCCTTCTCTTATCATCCTTCAAAATGCCTATGTAAAGTTTCTCCCTTGCTTGGCAGCCTCCGCCTGCATGTGGACCTGCGTATTATTCATCCCTGGCCTTCAATTGCAGTGTGAGCCCCTTAAGGGCAAAGGGTGTGTGTGATCCGGCCTTAAGATCCCAGTACCCAGCAGCACAATTAACTGATATTTGGTGAACTGAACCCCTCGATGGCCAGGATTGTACCTTTTGTGGATCCTGCACGCTTTTTCAAATGATGTCTCTGGTCACTGTTACTACTCACCCAGGCCAAGATCATCATTCTCATTAGAAAGGCAAAGTTCAGTGGACTCAGGCCAGGGCTCTAATTCTTAGAGATTAGTGAAGTTCCTTATATGTTAAGTCATCCTCTACCAGGCAAGAGCTATCCAGAACTGTCCTTCCACCTGCAGGGTCAATGTCAATATATGTTCAACTACAAGTAATAGAAGACCAACTGAAAATGGCTTAGACAGCAAGGTGGTTTCTTTTCTTGTTTTTGGTGATTTCTTATCTCCTGCATCAGGAAGAGCTGAGGTAGGAATGATCCAGCACCTGAGGGACTACATCAGATTCTTTTCTCTACTCTCATTCCACCATCCTCGGTATGTTGGCCATTGTCCTCATTGTCACAAGATGGCTGCAGCAGCTCCAGGCACTACATCTTCAACCAAGTCTGGCAATAAGTCTAGCTTTCTCTTTTTAAAGAGTTAAGTGATACATTAAAAAGTTTAAAAGGGTAAAATTGGGTTATGGATATTTTATCACAATTAAAAAACAAATTTAAAGGAGCTAACTGAATCACATGCCCACCACTGAACCAACCACAGATGAGAAGGATGATGCTACTAAAATTAGCTTGGACCAGTCAGGATTTACCTGAATTGTGAGGTGGGGTGGGGAAAGGCGTTCACAGACAAAAGCAGAATTCTGAGAGCACTGAAAAAGGGGAGATGGGTTTTTGGGTAGGCCACCAACAGTGCTCATGATCACACCGTTATTCAAAGAAAAGATGACTATGTTATTGTCATTTTACTGCAGACTCCCCTGAAAACCTTAGTCTCTGTGACCCCATTGTTCTCTGAGATCTTGTCATCCTCTGTTTCATAGAAGCACTATAGGGTAGTGGTTAAGTGCACGGACACTGGAATTAGCCTTGTCTGAGTTCAAAGCCCATATCTATGCCAGCTAGTCCAATGAGGTGGGTATGAGGCCAGTCGCTTCACCTCCCTGAGCCTCAGTGTTCTCATCTGCAAAATGGGTATAGTAACACTGTCTGCCCAGTACAGTTCTTATGGGCATAAGATAAGGTAATGCATTTAAAGAGCTGACTGCAGTGCTAGGGTACTTAGTACATGCTGGCTCTTATCACAAGCTATAATTGTGTCCTGTCACTCATATATTTTTGTGTCCTGTCACGCATATGTATCAAGTGCTACTGCATCCTAGGCATTGCTCTGGGAATGGAGGATGGAGAAATGGATGCCACACTGTCTCCCCCAGGAACAGATTTATGAGATAAGGTAGATGAGGAAGAGTGACTGCACAAAAAAAAAAGGGGGCACTCCTGAGGGCTTGAGGGAGTCAGAGAAACTTCCCCAAGGAGGAAATGCTTGCTTGAAAGACCTGGCATTTTTTTTAGGCACATGAGATGAAAAAGGCCTTCCAGGAAGAGGGAATGGCATGTGCGAAGGCCCGGAGGCCTGATGCGTCACGGTGCCCTTAGAGGTGTGTTGTCCTGCTTTGAGGGGATTTAGGATGAGAGCGGTGGGAAGGAGGGGAGCAGATGAGATCCTTCCAGAGGGGCCTTCTGGACCGGGCTAAAGAGCAGAGACTTCCCCTTGAGGGCAGTGGGGTTTATGAGGTGGACACGAGGCAGGATGGAGTTGTGCTCTAGCAGGAGTGCCTGGCAGCTCTTGTGAAGGCTGGGTGTGAAGAGGGAGAGCCTGGAGCGGGTGAGGAGCCCCAGTGAGAGAAGATAAGAGAGGAGAGTCCCAAGAGCGGCTGGTGTGCCCTCTGGAAACTTACCGCCACCATAAGCCCACCTTCCCAGATTCTCGGCCTTATAGGGCACGTGAGCTCCCCTAACACGCCCCTGGGACTCTGCAGCCTTTCCCCCTGCAGGGTCTGGAAAACCCACTCATCCTCTTCCACAGGTAGCGTATGAGCCGTCTGCCTTCTTCCCCTCGCCCGCCCTTGGCGGCTCGCCCAGCACCAGCCTTGGAACTTCCTGCTCTTTTCCACTCCCCCCGGTCTGCCTCCCTCCTCTCCTCCCCTGGGTCACCTGCCTTCCAGTGCCTTCTCTGGTCACACAGGACCTTGATATTTGTCTCCAGGTTCCTCTTCTCCATCGCAGGTGCAAGCGTCTTCTTGGGGACCTCATGCTTCATGTCAGTGCCACTTTCAACACCTCCTGGCCTCCCAGATGGTGTCAACGGTCTATTTCACTTCCTCCTCCTGCTCGCAGGGCCACCCCGTCTTGGCTCCCCCCAAACTGCTCCATCCCTGAGGTCGTCGACTCTCCTGAGGGGGCCCCCCCCAGCAGACCCTCCTTCTCCCTTCCTCCTAATTCAGATTCTAGACCTTTCCATTACTCCATAATGATTTCTGCTCTGGCCTCCCCTCAGCTCCTCCACTGCCCTGCAAACCCTTGACCTCTTCTCACTGAGTTCTGCAGGAGGGTCCCCCAGCTGTGCCTGGCACGGTGCCCCTCCCAGACCACCTGGTGCTTGGCCACCAGCCTCCAACCCTCAAGCCACTGGAAGCCCACCCTCATCAAGACAGCTGAGACAGCAAGAATGACTCCTTCAATTTCCCGCCCCTAAAACTGAACTCACGGAGCCCTACCCAGAACCTCATTCTTTGTAGATTTCCTTCTTCTGTCTCTCTCTCACCTCCCGCATCTACTCCATCGGCAAATTCTGTTGGTTCTACCTCCAGACCGTTTCCCAACCCATCTACTGCTCACCTCACTGCCACCCCTTTATGCCATCTTCCCTGCTTACCTGGTCCATTGTAAGTGTCCCCTGTTGTTTCTCCTTTATCCCCCCCACCCCAACACAGGCTTCACACAGTAGCCAGAATAAACTCTAAAAATTATAAAGCGGATCCCGTCACTCACTCCCCTGCTTAAACCTCCCAGTGATTTTCCATCGCACTTAGAATCAAATCCAAACACCATCCCTTATAAGGCCACGTCCCTCCGGCTTCATCTATCGCCTCCCTCTCGGCTTCAGCCCTTTAGGAGCTTCTTCCCGTTCTTTGGTCACTCCAAACTCTTTCTCGTCTCAGGGCCTTTGCACAGGTCCTCTGCTGGCTCACCCTTCCCACAGCCGTTCACGTGGGCAGCTTCTTTCCTTCCTTCCAAACTCAGCTTAAACATCATTTTGTTTGAAGGGCCTTTCCTGATCTCTCTGTCCATGTAGTTTCTTCAGCATCGCCCATCACAGCTTCCTTTCTGTGTTGTACTTTGCAGTCATTTACTTGCTTGCTTCCCTACTGGACTCAAGTTTCCATCACTTGCATGTGAAATGGCCCTTTTTTTTGTCTTCTTGTCTTATCTAGGGCTGCACCCGCAGCATATGGTGGTTCCCAGGCTAGGGGTCTAACAGGAGCTGTAGCTGCCGGCCTTCACCACAGTCACAGCAATGCGGGATCCGAGCCAAGTCTGCAACCAACACCATAGCTCATGGCAACGCTGGATCCTTAACCCACTGAGCAAGGCCAGGGATCGAACCCGCAACCTCATGGTTCCTAGTCGGATTTGTTAACCACTGAGCCACGACGGGAACTCCGGCCCTTCTTCCTTTCTAGGTTTCACTCTCCCTGCGGGGTCCTTTGCTAAGGTCACCAGCAACTGCCTAACCGCCATGTTCTGTAAGTCCTTTGTCTTCCTTTTCTCTCTCTGCAACTCTTTCATTTTTTTTTTTTTTTTTTTTTTTGCCATGCCCATAGCATGTGAAAATTCCTGGGCCAGGGACTGAACCCTCGCCACAGCAGTGATCCAAGCCACAGCAGTGACAATGCCAGAAATTTAACCCACTGAGCCACCAGGAAAATCCTCTCTGCAACTCGATACCCCTCCTTCTTGGAACGCTTCTTTCTGCCATCCTGCTTCTTGTTCTTCGTCTTTCCGCCTACATCTCCTCCCTGCTCTTAAAGATTATCCCTGGCCCAGTGCTCTACTCTTTAACCAGGAATTAATAGCGATTAAAAAAAAAATGGAGTTCCTGTTGTGGCTCAGCAGGTTAAGGACCCAATGTTGTCTCTATGAGGGTTCGATACCTCACTCAGTGGGTTAAGGATCTGGCATTGCCACAAACCCTGGCGTGGTCAGAGGTACAGCTTGGATCTGGTGTTGCCATTGCTGTGGTATAGGCCACAGCTGCAGCTCTGATTTGACCTCTGGTCCAGGAACTTCCATATGCCACAGGTACAGCTGTAAAAAACAAACAAACAAACAAAAACCAGGTAGTTCCTGTTGCGGCGCAGTGGTAACGAATCCGACTAGTATCCATGAGGACGCAGGTTCGATCCCTGGCCTTGCTCAGTGGGTTAAGGGTCTGGTCTCGCCGTGAGCTGTGGTGTAGGTCCCAGATGTGGCTCAGATCCCACATTGCTATGGCTGTGGCATAGTCAGGCAGCTATAGCTCCGATTTGACCCCTAGCCTGGAACTTCCATATGCCATGGGTGCAACCCTAAAAAGCAAAAACAAAAAGCCCCACCACAGTGTCTGATAGTAAGAAAAGTAAGTGTGATGATTAATTTTATCTGTCAACTTGACTAGGCCACAGTGCAAACATTATTCTAGATGTTTCTGTGAAGGTATTTTTTAGATTAGATGAACATTTAAGACTTTGAGGAGAGCAGATCATCATCTATAATGTGGGTGGGTCTCATGCAATTTGTTGAATAGAAACTGACCTACACTGAGCAAGAAGGAATCTGCCAGCACTTCAGCGGCAGCACCAGCTCTTCCCAGGGTCTCTGCCTGTAGGTTTTGGACTTGCCAAGGCTCCACAGTTGTGTGAGCCAATTCCTTAACACACACACACACACACACACATACACACACACACACACACACACACCACACTGTCTCTGTTTCTCTGGAGAGCTCCACTAATAGAATGCTAACTAAAATCTCCCAAACTCTTCTTCAGTGAGAGCACCCTCACAGATACAAACATGTTGGGCCTGAGAGTCAGGACATCCGAGTTTTAGTCACAGGTCTGTCCGCTTGCTGGCTGGGTGACCTTATCCAAGTCTTGCTATTTCTAAACTTGTTTTCCCCCTGATCTTTCCCATCCCAATAAACAGCCCCTCCAGCAAGCAACCAACTGCTGAAGGTAAAACCCAGAGGCACCCTGAGTTTTACCTTCCTCTTCCGTCTGATCCCTCAGAAAGCTGTTGCGCTGCTGCCTCCCATGTGCTGGGCTGTATCTCCTTTCCCATCACTGTGGTACAGGCGCCGTCATCACCTGCCTGGTGATGCTGCTCTCCCAGCTTTCCTTTCGTCCCAACAATCCGCAGCAGCCAAGGCAATTTTTTTTTTTTAATAGAAATCAGGGAGTTCCCTGGTGGCTCAGCAGGTTAAGGATCTGGCATTGTCACTGCTGTGGCTCTGGTTACTGCAGTAGCATGAGTTCAGTCCCCGGCCTGGGAAATTTCACATGCTGCAGGTTCATTCGAAAAAAAGAAAAAAATCAGATCGTAGCACTTGTATGAGTTTCTTATTGTTGCTGTAACAAATTACCACAACCTCAGTGGCTTGAAATTGGCACAGCATTGTACATCGACTATAATAATTTTTAAAAGTGAAAATAGAAACAATACAAATTTATCAGCTTCCAGTTCTAGACTGCTCTGGGTTATAAGGGTTCATTCCTCATGGAGGCTCTGGGAAGACTCTGTCTCCTTGTCTTTCTGTCTTCTAGAGGCTACACACAGTCCTTGGCTCATGGCTCCTTCCTTACATCACTTTGACCTCTGCTGCTGTCATCACATCTTTTTTTGTTTCTGGCTTTTTGCCTTATTTGGGCTGCACCCGCGGCATGTGGAGGTTCCCAGGCTAGGGGTCTAACAGGAGCTGTAGCTGCTGGCCTTCGTGACAGCCACAGCAACGCAGGATCCAAGCCGCATCTGCAACCTACACCATAGCTCACGGCAACACCGGATCCTTAACCCGCTGAGCAAGGCCAGGGATCGAACCCGCAACCTCATGGTTCCTAGTCGGATTCATTAACCACTGAGCCACGACAGGAACTCCTGTCATCACATCTTGTTTTCTGGCTCTGAGCCTCCTGCCTCCCTCTCACGAGGACTCCTGTGATTATACCAGGCCCACCTGGATGATTCAAGACAGTCTCTCCATCTAGAGATCTTTATGTTAATCACATCTGTGAAATCCCTTTTTCCAGGTCAGATAACACGTTTTCAGTTTGGGGGGATTCGTGCGTAAGCATCTTTGGGGGGCTGTTGCCACCAAGCTCTTAAATCTTCCCACTGCACTTAGAATTAAGGCCAAACATTCCCCCTGATTCACAGAACCTTTGGCAGTCTGCCCCTGCTCACTGGCTCTGCACATGGTGGCCTCTCACTGTCCCCCAAGAGCCCAAACCCAGTCCTGCCAGAGACCCTTTCTCTCTCTCTGGCTGCAGCGTGCAGTAGCTTGATATGGGATCTCAGTTCCCAGACCAGAGATTGAACCTCAGGCCACAGCCTGAGATACTTGGCCCTTGAAAGTGCCAAGTCCCAACCACTAGACCCCCCTGGGAAGCTCCCAGAGAGCCTTTCTCTGGCTTTTCCTTCTGCCTTGAATGCTTTTCTCCCGGGTCCAAACTTAGCCTGCCCTTATTTTTTTAGCTTTTTTAGGGCCGCACCCTCAGCATATAGAAGTTCCCAGTCTAGGGGTTGAATCGGAGCTGCAGCTGCCGGCCTACGCCACAGCCACAGCAACACTTGGATCCGAGCCGTGTCTGTGACCTACACCACAGCTCACAGCAACACCAGATCCTTAACCCACTGAGCAAGGCCAGGGATCGAACCCGCATCCTCATGGATACTAGTTGGATTCATTATGCTGCACTGCAATGGGAACTCCCTGGCCTGCCCTTCTTGTCACTCAGTTCCACTGTTACCTCCTCGGAGATGCTTTCTCTTGCCTAAAGTAGCTCTAACAGACCAGTTCTTCCTAGCACTTTATTGCTGCCTGATGTTTTCTTGTGCATTATTTTTTTGTCTGTTGTTTGTCTCCCCCAGCAGAAATAATCTTCAAAGCTAGGCTCTTGCCTCTTCTGTATTCCCAGTGCTGGAACTCAACTAGCGTTTGTTGAACGCATCCGTGAACCTCAGGTTCCTGCAATTTCTAGTGGGTATAATAATGCCTTCTGTCTTTTAGGTTACTTTGAGTAGTAAGTGAGGTAATAACCAACATTTTGTGTTGCCAACAATGAGCCCAGCACTACAGCAGGCACTTCACACTTAAGTTCACCGAGTTCCCATCATGGCTCAGAGGAAAGGACTCTGACTAGCATCCATGATGACGCAGGTTCAATCCCTGGCCTCGCTCAGTGGGTCTGGGATCTGGCGTTGCAATCCATAGTTTTGCAGACACGGCTCAGATCTGGCGTTGCTGTGGCTGTGGTGCAGGCCGGCAGCTGTAGCTCTGATTCGACCCCTAGCCTGGGAACCTCCATATGCTGCAAGTGTGGCCCCAAAAATTAAAAAAAAAAAAAATTAAAAGATAGAATGTTCATTTGTGAATTCAATGGCATTTGATGGCAAAACAAAACAAAACAAAACAAAAAACCCAGAAACTCTCTCAAGCCAACTCAAGGGGAAAGAGGTTGATTAAAATGCTGCAACCAGTAACCTGATGACGCTCCAAGGAGAGGAATTACAACACAGGAGAGACGGGCTACTTCTTGGGGACCAAAAAGGTGATGGTCATCATTCTCCATCTCTATTTCTACGGGGCCATGTGGTCCCTTTTTATCACTTCTCTCTATGCATCTGTGCCTTCTCTCTGAAGACCAGCTTCTTTTGTTTCTGTGTGGCCACTTATGGTCCAACCTGGCTGCCCAGGATCTAATTCTGTCTTCCAGGGTCCCAGCCCATTCCAGGGAGAGAAGGTTCAGTGGACCCAACTTGAGTGCACTGTTGACCCCCTGGTGCACTCACCTGTGGGCAGTATGATCAAGTCAAGGGACACCTGTGGTTGCCTGGGCATGTGCCTTCGGGAGGGCTTGTGGATAGAGGACAATTCCAAAGAACAGGATGTGACTGGGCAGGAACCCCAAAACACAACCGCCCTAAATCAGAGCACTTAGCATGCTCTGGCATGTGGTACATCCTAAATAGATGCTCTCAGGAATGTAAATTGGTGCAACCACTATGAAAAACAGCATGGATATTCCTCAAAAAAAAAACCTAAAAATAGAATTATCATTTGAACCAGCAATCCCACTCCTGGGCATCTATCCAGAGAAAACCATGACTCAAAAAGATACATGTACTCCAATGTTCTTTGCAGCACTCTATACATTAGCCAAAACGTGGAAGCAACCTAAATGTCCATCGACAGAGGAGTGGATAAAGAAGATGTGGTACATCTACACAACGGAATATTACTCAGCCATAAAAAGGAATGAAATAATGGCATTTGCCACAGCATGGATGGACCTAGAAATTATCATACTAAGTGAAGTTAGACATATACTGTCATTTATATGTGGAATCTAAAAAAAGGATACAATGAACTTATTTGCAGAACAGAATTTGACTCACAGACTGAAAAACTTTTTTTTTTTTTTTTTTTTTTTGCTTTTTAGGGCTGCACTCGTGGCATGTGGAGATTCCCAGGCTAGAGGTCGAACCGGAGCTACGCTGCCGGCCTACACCAGAGCCACAGTAATGCAGGATCCGAGCTGCATCTGCGAACTACACCGCAGCTTACGGCAACGCCGGATTGTTAACCCACTGAGCGAGGCCATGAATTGAACCCACAACCTCATGGTTCCTAGTCAGATTTGTTAACCACTGCACCACGACGGGAACTCCAGACTGAAAAACTTATGGTTACAAAGGAGACATGGGGGGGAGGGATGGGCTGGGGATTTGGGATAGAAATGTAAAATTAGATTGTGACGATAGTTGTATAACTATAAATACAATAAAGTTCATTGAGTTAAAAAAAAAACAACAACAGGAGTTCCTGTCTTGGCTCAGTGGTAACAAAGCCAACTAGTATCAGTGAGGACGAGGGTTCGATCCCTGGTGTCATTCAGTGGGTTAAGGATCCGGCATTGCTGTGAGCTGTGGTGTAGGCAGGAACCGCAGCTTCGATTTGACACCTAGCCTGGGAACTTCCATATGCTGAGGACGTGGCCCTAAAAAGACCAAAGAAAAAAAATTCAGACACTCTCCCTTCTCCAACTGCCCTTCTCTCCCTGCTGGGGTCCTCTGTCTCCCCTGCCTATCCATCTCCAGCCTGGTTTTCCCATCCTCACACCAGTCAGTGCTGCAATCTGCCTGCCATCTCTTCAAATTCAACCTAGAAAAAGTCAGATTTCTCTTCTCCTCGAAACGAGCCCATCTCCCCAGTTGTCCTGTCTCTGACCCAGCTGGCCTCTTCCAGGCAGCCCAGTGCCAAAGCTCCCCACCTCCCCTCACCCATCTCGGGGTTCTGGAGGAAGTCTGCCTACCTGCTCCCCCATGGTGAGTCAGCTCCCCAACTTGTCTCTAGCACCAGAGAGTCAGTGAATACGGCAGGGCAGTGTGGCTAGAGCCAGTGCTTTGGAGCCAGACTACACCTGGGTTCAAATCTCAACTCTGCCTGTTGACTTTGTGACCTTGGCAAGTCTCTTGACCTTGACCAGTTCTGTTACCTCACGTGCAGAACGGCAATAATTATAGTTCGCCCCTCACAGGGTTGTTGGGAGAGCTGATCAGATGCTTGTAAAGCAGGTATATACATATTTTCTCAATGATGGATTGATTGATTAGATTCCAGTAATGTGCCAGGAAAAGCAAGATGAGTAGGAAATGATCTCTGTCTTTAAAAAATGTAAAGCTTCTTGACAGGTCCGTGATACTCATTACAATAGCCTTCTTATTTTTTTTTTTTTTTTGCCTTTTTGCCTTTTCTAGGGCCACACCCGCAGAATATGGAGGTTCCCAGGCTAGGAGTCTAATCGGAGCTACAGCCGCTGGCCTACACGCCACAGCCACAGCAACGCAGGACCTGAGCCGCATCTGCGACCTACATCACAGCTCACGGCAACGCCGCATCGTTAACCCACTGAGCGAGGCTAGGGATCGAACCCACAACCTCATGGTTCCTAGTGGGATTTGTTAACCACTGTGCCATGACGGGAACTTTTTTTTTTTTTGCCTTTTACAATAGCCTTTTGACTCCCTGTCTGACAAGGCCCTTCTGGCAAACATCAACAGTAAATTATATTATGTAACATTAAATATATATAACTAGTTACCTGTTATAAGATTATGATTATTTAGAAAACAGGAAGAGTAGACTCATCCCTAATCTCGTTGGGGTGGCACTGCTTCCTCCCAGAGGTGCTGCTCAGCAGTGATTATGTCACTTGTCACACACCATCCGTATCAACTGCTGCTTTGCAAGTACTGGGCTATGTCATTAGAGATCCTTTGAAGTACCCTTTCAAATGACTTTTATAGGGGATGTGGTGAATGTAACAACATATATTGGCCCGTCTTCCATTGTTGGACACTTAGGTGGGTGTTTCCAGCCATGATAAACAATGCACAATGACAATCATGTGTCCACGGGCTCTGCCACTGACCGGCAGTCGCTTGAGGTCTGATGTCGTACACATTTGTCTTGCTTAGGGCTCAACTGTGCTGCCGATTGGGTACTGTTGTCCTCTTCGTGCAGATAAGGAAACAGAGCTTGGCCACACAGGAAACTCCCCTCAGGTGCCACAGCCACTAATGACACACTCTGGGCTTGCGTCCACTTCTCAGTGAAGCACCACCGGGCTCAACCAAGGCAGTCAGAGCTGTAGATGGGACTTTTAACTGCAATGCTGGTGTATGAGGTTTGAAGACTCCTTGTTTTTATTGCCAACCCACTTTCCAGCACCCAGCGTGGCGTCTGGTGCGTCATACGTGCCTGAAAAATACTGAATGATGACTGGAAAAACGTCTGTTTGAGGTTGTCCATTTCATGATGATTTACAGACACTGCATATTTTCTCTTTTTGTTTCTCTTTTTTTCCTTTTTGTCTGTCTTCTTTTGGCGGTATTCTCCTTTTTTTTTTTTTTGCTTTTTAGGACCAGACCTGCAGCATATGGAGATTTCCAGGCTAGGGGTCTAATCACAGCCACAGCTGCTGGCCTACCCCACAGCCACAGCAACGCCAGATTCAAGGCACGTCTGCGACCTACACCACAGCTCACAGCAACGCCAGATCCTTAACCCACTGAATGAGGCCAGGGATCAAATCTGCAACCTCACAGTTCCTAGTCAGATTCGTTGCCACTGTGCCACGAAGGGAACTCCCTGGTGGTATTCTCTTTAAAGAAAAAAAATTTGGCTATTTGATAGGCAGAAATGTCATCATTGCTTTATTTTGCTTTTCTTTAGTAACTGATAAGATGGAATATATTTTACAAATGTCTACCACTAAACATTTATAATTTATCTCCTGTGAGTTTTTTAAAATTTTATTGAGCTATAGTTGATGTATAGATTCTCTTCTGCGAATTTTGTATCCATATCATTTGCCCATTAATAGGCTGAAGTCATTTGGGAGGGGTACCCCTTAAGTTGTATAAGATTGTTAGATGGCAAGAATGTTCATTATTCGCTTGTCGTATTCATTGCAACTATTTCCCCCAGCCTGTCATTTGCTTTTTATCAGATTACGTGATTCTGTCCCCTGGGGCTCCTGGATATTCATCCATTCTCCTGGCTAGACCGTAAGTCCCCCAAAGTGAGCAGCAACTGGACCACAAACTTTTTTTTTTTTTTTGTCTTTTTGCCTTTTCTAGGGCCGCACCCACGGCATATGGAGGTTCCCAGGCTAGGGGTCTAATTGGGGCTGTAGCCGCTGGCCTACACCACAACCACAGCAACATGGGATCAGAGCCGTGTCTGCAACCTACACCACAGCTCACGGCAACGCCAGATCCTTAACCCACTGAGCAAGGCCAGGGATCGAACCTGTAACCTCATGGTACCTAGTTGGATTCGTTAACCACTGAGCCACAACAGGAATTCCTGGACCTCAAACTTTTTCTGAAGCTCTCCGTTCCTGGTCAGGGGCCTGAGCACAGATCATTTCTCGGGGCTCACACCACATACAGTGTGACTCACAGACACTCTTTCCTTCTGATCAAAGGCTCCCCGCGGGGAAGGTATCCATTTCCATCTTTCTAACAAGGAAACTGAGGCACAGAGAGGCTAAGTGCCTGGCCAATGAGGGGCCAAGCCTGGATCTGAACTCAGATCAGCTGACTCAGTAGCCTGAGCGTCACCTGTCACACTGAGATGCTGATGCCAGGTCGGTAACTGGCAGCTGGTACAGCCCCAGACACCTCTGTCTTGTGGACCTCTTGTTTTACCTGGTGTCCATGAGTGTGTGCGTGTGTGTGCGTGAGTGTGTGTGTGTGTATTCTGTATGGGGTGAGGGGAGGGAATGAAATAAGGAAGCAGAGGGCTTGAGACTGGATGGTGGGACCTTGAATACCAAACCAGAGACAGACTTCATTCTGTCAAGTAAAGGGCACTTGGATTCTTCACTCATGCCCCAGCCCCTTCCCAGAAAGCAAGGGCCAGCTCTGCCCAGACTGCAGGGCCCACGGTTTGGTAGCCTGAGGCCCTGAACCTGTGACGTGGCAGAGCTGGAAGGATGTCAGGGAACACCTGGCCGTCAGCTCTCCTCCACCTCACAGAGGAGGAGACCAGGCCCAGCGAGGGGACGTGACTTGCCCAAGGTCACTCTGCCACTTAATGATTAGAAGCCTGGTGCCTCTACTCCCAGCTGAAGACCCCATCTTCATATCAGCCAGCCTTTCCAAGCAAAACCAGGGTGTCTGTGAGGAGACTGGCTGAGGAGTTCCCGTTGTGGCTCAGCGGGTAAGAACCCAAATTAGTGTCCACGAGGATTCGGGTTCAATCCCTGGTCTTGCTCAATGGGTTAAGGATCTAGTGTTGCTGCAAGCTGCATCATAGCTCTCAAATGTGGCTGGGATCCAGCATTGCTGTGGCTGTTGTGTAGTTCAGCAGCTACATCTCCAATTCGATCCCTGGCCCAGGAAGCTCCATATGCCATAGGTGTGGCCCTAAAAAGGAAAGGAAAAAAAAACAAAAAAAGACTGGGCTGAAGCTCTCATTCACTCATTTCATCTATTCAATTAGTATTTATGAAGCACTTACTATATGTCAAGTTCTAAGCCAAAACAAAAACAAAAACTAGAAAACAATTACAAATAGGACAAACTTGCCCATGTCCTTGAGGACAGCCTAGAGGAGGAAGGAGAGGGACAAGTCTTGCAGTGATTACATTTCAGAGGAAAGGTTCTCCCTTTGGGATGAATCGGAGGCAGTGGGACCCCTGAGCAGAGGTGGACAAGCTGTAAAGATTCCTGGAGAAAGTGACTCTTAGCTGGGATCAGAAATCACAAGTTGGTTAGGCCGACAGTGGGAAGGAAAGATCTGTACTGAGGGCAAGAGAACATGGTTAAGCCCTGGAGACTGAAGATAAGTCATCATCAGAGACCCAAAGGAAGTAGGAAATGGCCGAGTGTGTACTGTGAGGTTGGCGCAATGAGAGATGATACTCTGTAAGCGGCGGGGGAGGAACCTGAGTCCAAGTCCACGGAGGGCTTGTCCAGCCCTTCCCTGTGCTAGCCTGCCCCAGGCAGGACCTACACAGTCAGTGAAGTTCAGGTGCTCCGGCCCCTGGACTCTGTGGGGAGGGGATGAGCAATGGAGAGCCCTCACCCATCCTATAATGTGAACTTTCAGTTCAGTTCAGTCTGGCCCAAGTGAGCTCAGATTTGGGGAGACGAGGGTACTGGTGGAGGGACAGGGTGGGTGGACTGGGTGGAGGAGTCAGGCAGGAGCTCCTGTGATGAGACCGGGTCTGTTCGTTGTGATGTGTATCTGTGGACCTGTGTGCTCGTCAGCTGTTTCTGTGTGTGTGTGTGTGTGTGTGTGTGTGTGGCCACCTGCTATCAGTGACATATCTGTGTGCATAGGAGCCCGTGTCAGTGTGTATGTCTAGGCACGTTTGCACACGTCAACCCATCTGTTTTGTACATGTGGGGATCAGTGTTTGTGCATGTGTGCTTGCATCAGTGTATGGTTTGTGCGTCTGTGTGTATGTGTTCTCGCTTAACCCCAGGTGTGCCCCTCCTATTCTGGAAGTGGAGAGGAGGGTGGGGACTTGCTAACTCCCCAGTCTTGGGCCCACCCCTCTGCCTGCTCTGTGATGCACGCCCTCCAGCAGCACCAGGCCCAGAGCTGACTTCTTCCAGCTTCTTTGTTCAGCCTTCCCAGGACCTCATTTTGTGAAGGGTTGGACCTCAGGAGTTCTTGTGGTGGCTCAGCAGTAACGAACCTGACTAGTAACCATGAGGACCTGGTGATCTCTGGCCTTGCTCAGTGAGTTTAGGATCCATGAGCTGTGGTGTAGGTCGCAGATGCAGCTCAGATCCTACATTGCTGTGGCTGTGGCTGTGGCTGGTATTGCCGAGAGCTGTGGCTGTAGACCAGCAGCTGCAGCTCTGATTCAACCCCTAGCCTGTGAACCTCCCTATGCTGCAGGTGTCACCCTAAAAAGACAAAAAAAAAAAAAGAGTTGAGATTTTGAGGTGCATCAGGCCAGGGTCCCTGAGGCAGAAGCAATTCAGGTTCACATGTGCACACATGCACAGACACGTGTGCACACATATACACACCATGCATGAGTGCAAATATGCTCAAGCAGTCACATTCTCTGGGCACTGGTCCAAGAGAGACAAGAAGAGCCAGCTGGGTCCAGTGTGCCCCAGAGAGGCCTGGGTGCCCTGTCCCAGGACCTGCATCTTGCACCCCGTGTCTAGTCCATTTTCAGAGGGCAACCAGGGAGCAGCTGGGGCTGGTGGAGGGGCAGGCTTCTGCGTGCAGAGCACACACGGTGCACTGAGACAGCAGAGTAACTGAGAACACGGTGGGTGTCTATGGGACTGCCGGGGCATCGTGCCCTGGGCCTGGGCACCTACACACACAGAGTAACAGTGACCGTCTGGGCCTGTTCACTGAGTGACGTGAACAGAGCAAGGGCTTGACAGACAGGAGTTCCCATTGTGGCTCAGTGGTAAGGAACCCAACTAGTACACAGGAGGTTGCAGGTTTGATCCTTGGCCTCACTCAGTGGGTTAGGGATCCTGCCTTGCTGTGGCTGTGGTGTAGGCTGGCAGCTGCAGCTCCAATTCAACCCCTAAGCTGGGAACTTCCAAATTCTGCAGGTGTGGCCCTAAAAGCAAAAATAAAAGGGGTGGGGGGCTTGACAGCCAGATAGACTCTGTTCTTCTATTTACTTGGCAGTGTGACCTTGGGCACAGTTACGCTCTCTGGGCCTCAGGTGAGGATAATGTAACATGGAGATAATGATAGCACCTGCCTCACTGAGTTATGACAATGACAGGTAAAAACTCTTTCATTGAATATATTTATTTTATCTTATTTTACTTTATTTTGCCTTTTTGCCTTTTCTAGGGCTGCACTCGTGGCATATGGAGGTTCCCAGGCTAGGGGTCTAATTGGAGCTGTAGCCGCCAGCCTACGCCACAGCCGCAGCAACACAGGATCCGAGCTGTGTCTGTGACCTACACCACAGCTCACGGCAATGCCAGATCCTTAACCTACTGAGCGAGGCCAGGGATCGAACCTGCAACTTCATGGTTCCTAGTCGGATTCGTTAACCACTGAGCCACAACGAGAACTCCCACTAAGTATATTTTTTATTGAGTGCCTATGACTTCCCAGATACTATGCTAGTCACTGGGTTCATAACACTGAACAAAACTGAGAAAAACCTCTGCTCTTATGAAGTTACACTCTGGTATTTACAGACTAATACATGCATTGCCCTGCAAGGCCTGGCACACAGTTGGAACTCAATAAATATTTACTTTCTTACCCTCTCCTCCCAACTGATGTTATTTCCTGGGGGAGAAATGAGTCAGGAGCCCCTCTTCCTGTCCCCTTTCCTTCCTCCTTGCTTCTTCTTTTTTTGTTTTCTTCTTAGGGCCAAACCTGTGGCATATGGAGGTTCCCAGGCTAGCGGTTGAATCAGAGACCTACCGGCCTACGCCACAGCCACAGCAACGCAGGATCTGAGCCACATCTGCAACTGACACCACAGCTCATGGCAATGCCAGATCCTTAACCCAATGAGCAAGGCCAGGGATCGAACCTGCGCCCTCATGGATGCTAGTCGGGTTCGCTAATTGCTGAGCCAGGACCGGAACTCTCTCCTCCTTGGTTCTTGACTCCAGTTTAAATGTCTGCAGAAGCCTTCTTCTAGGGTAGGAACAGGGTGGGTGCACAGCTGCAAATCTTGCAGGTATGAAATATTTAAAAGCAGAACGGTAGCAGGTGTTGCCCTTGGCCTTGGGATGGGAAGGGGAAGAAGGGCTCATGTCATGACTGTCCCCCTTGTGGTTGGGAGAAGAGATCCCTATCCAAGGACAATGGGCAGATCCAAGCATCACCAGCACTGCCTGCCACCCAGCAGCACCCTTCGTTCCTGAAGGGCCTATGGTCCTTCGGACTGGGCAGGGGCGGTGGGGGTGGGGATTGCCAGGAAAACTGGGAGAAGAGCTGGGGAAGGCTCCTTGGGGGAGATGTTGCCTTTCCTCATCCAGGCAGACTTCCCTCCTCCTGAGATGGAGGCCCAAATGGGAGAGTTTGATGAAGGAAGAAATTCCCAAGGGTGCCGAGTGGGGACACGTCACCTGGCTTCAGGATGGAGTCAGCAAGCTCTCACTGAGCCACCACAGTGGGCCAGGACCTTCAGTGACTGTGATCTCCAGGGTTCTCATCACAAAGCCTTATCCTGCCCCTTTCTCAGGGGAGCAAACCCAGGCTCAGAGCAGTTACGTGCCTTGCGCCCAGCCACAGAGCAGAGGCGCTTAAGCTGGGTCTATTCTGACTCCAAGAACAGAGGAGAGAAGGAGGAGGAGGCCCCAGTGTCCTTAAGAGCCCAAAGCTTGGGCAGGGAAGAGAATGGAGCGGGGGGGGGGGGGCAGGGCTCTGGAAGCTGGACTGCGACTCAGACCCCCCAAAACGCAAGTGTGTTGAGCTGGCTGCTCCAGGATCGTGGAGGTCTAACAAGGAAACCCCTCCATCCCTCCTGCTCTGGGGCCTGGGTGCAGGGAGCAGGGCTGTGAGTCACAGACAGCTGGAAGGTTAGCTCGGGGGAAGCAGAGGGAGCTATGGTGGGGTTTGCAGACCCCCCTCCTTGCTCGCTGGTGGTCGGAGTTTCTCTGCCCCACAGTGCTCAGCCACTACGCCCACCCTACTGGAGGCTCAGGACCTGGTGGAGGGGTCAGCTAAGCCCACCTGGAGCGCCCCAGGTGGGAGTGGCCCTGCGCTGGGCTGGCTGAGCCACTGTGATGGGAGCCACCTGTGGCTGGTGGGAACTGGGGCAGGTGGGAAGGCAGAGAGAGAGCGGCTCTTATTTCCAAGTTCATGACCCAGACCTGGGGTCTGGGGTTGGTGAATAGGAGGTGCCAACCAGTGGACCGACCTGGGCAGAGGAGCCATCACCCTGACCTTTCACCCCAGTGATTCGCTGCCCCCTCAACCTCCCATTCACCTGAAGCTCCTTCACCTGAGGGTCCTTCAGAGCTGGGGTGCCTGGCATGAGCACTGCCAGGCATTAGGAGACGCGTTTTCTTGTTTTAGGGGCTTTTTTCTTGTTTTTCGGCTTTTTTTTTTTTTTTTTTTGCTTTTTACGGCCACACCCGTGGCATAAGGACACATGGAAGTTCCCAGGCTAGGGGTCAAATCAGAGCCACAGCTGCTGCTCTACGCCACAGCCACAGCAATGCCAGATCTGAGCCGGGTCTGCGACCTACACCACAGTTCAGGGCAACACGGGATCCCCAACCCACTGAGCAAGGCCAGGGATCGAACCCACATTCTCGTGGATGCGAGTCGGATCTGTTTCCCTTGCACCAACAACGGGAACTCCAGGAGAGGTGTCTGTCATCTCCCCGCCCTGCTCACCCCAAGCCCACAGAGCTGGGTGGGGCTGTTCTCCCCACCCCCAAGGATGCACCCGGCCTGCCCGGAAGCCGGACAGGTTGACTTCCCTCAGTCCCCACCCCAGCAGGTCCAGCCCTGGTCCCTGTGACGCCAGGCCTCCCCGTACCCAGCTAGTCCCCAGCCCTGCCCTGGGCTTTCCAGTGTGCGGAGCCGGGTGGGAATGTATGAATCAGCTGAGAAGCGATTGTGTGCTGTGGGGGGGTGTGTGACTGTGAGTGTGTTAAGGATTGTGTGGGGGGTTTGCTTCTAAGTGCACGTGGCTTGGTTTACACCTGCTCGTGTGTGTGTGTGTGTGTGTGTTGGACTGTGTACATCTGTGGGGGTGGGGCATCAAGAATCACAGGTACCAGCAGCGTCTCTGGAGCTCTGGGAAGCAAGTTCAATTCCCTGCTCAGCACGGTGGATTAAGGATCCAGCACTGCCACAGCTGCAGCTCAGATCCGATCCCTATCCCAAGAAATCCATATGCTGTCGGATGGCGGGGAAAAAAAAAAAAAATCGCAGGACCTCAAGGTTTGCGGGGACCTTAAAGAGCTTTCAGTCCCGCCCAGTGCCAGCATATACGGCAGAGCAGGGGTGTGGGCAGGGGAAGGTGGAAGCAGCTTCTATAACAATGGCCCGCCCTCTGCTCCAGGAGCACCGGCTCGCTGCCAGGCATCAGGCCAGGTCCTTGCACGCACGCAAGAGATGAACCAGCGCCACAGCCCCATGAGGGAAGGAAGAGGGCGAAGTCATTCTGTAAACGAGGGACCTGAGGCTCAGGGACGGGCACGCTCCATGGCCTTAGAGGGTCGGCGTCTAGACCAAAAGCCCGGAGTTGTTCAGGGGCCCAACCCCCCACCCCCTGGCGCTGCGAGGCTTACCTGGGACCTGAGGGGCCCACGAGGGACAGGTGCAGGAGGGGTGCAGGCAGGAGCGCGCACGCGGCCGGGGTGGGGGGTGCCGGCCGGGCGCGTCGGGTGTGAGCACAGCTGTGCAAGCTGAGCAGGCACGGGCACACGGAGTGAAAGTGACGGGGCTGTGAGTGTGGCGAGGGTGTCGGGGGGACTGTGGGGGCCTCTGGGAGGGAGGGGGCCCCGTCCATGTGCATTTGAGTGAGGGTGTGTGAAACGCTTTTTTTCTTTCTCTTCTCTGACTTCAACCAGGAACAGATGTCTGAGCAGGCTAACGAATTGGAAACATCTGAAACAACTGTCCAAGCTGAAGTATAATAAATAGGGCTTTCATCGCGTTCCCTGGAGGGGGTGGCTGGGGACGGGCTCCGGGAGCACTTAGAGGGGCTGGGGATTGAGAGCGGCCTGAGGATGGGTGGGTGGAAGGACAGGCAGACCGGTCTCCCCTCCTCTGCCCTGGGATGAGGGGAAGACAGACCTGCGCCCCCCGGGCCCTCCTGGCATCCTCAGGCCTCACTTTTCCTACCTGTGCAGTGGGCTTGGTGTCGGTTCTGAGGTCAGAGAACTGGCACCCTAAGGGAGAAGCTTTTTTTTTTTTTTTTAGGTTCGCACCTGCAACTCGGGATCCGAGCTGCATCTGTAACCTGCATGGCAACTCACGACAACGCTGAATCCTTAACCCACTGAGCAAGGCCAGGGACTGAACCTGCATCCTCATGGATATTAGTTAGATTCTTAACCTGCTGAGCCATGACAGGAACTCCAGGAGAAGCATTTTAATTTGGAAACAGGCTGACAGTTGATCAGACATGAAGCTGAGGATCCATAAGCCAGGCCTGAGCCACCCTCAGATACGCCCAATACCCTGGGCCCCCGGCGCCCTGGCCCTGAGCTCCTGGGGCCTGGCCTCTGCCCTCCCCCACAGCACACACAAGAGGCCTCCTCCTGGACTTCAGCTTTCCAAAAGAAGACACACTGTCTTTTCTGTGCCCGCATGTGCAATTTTGAAGGGTCTGATAAGAAAATTACAGCTGGGCTGGAGGTGGCAGGCAGGGGCTTGGAGAAGGGTTATTGGACATGGGGTGTCCTGGCAGGCCTCACCCTCACCCCCTCGTGATGGCTTTGTCCCAGGCCCACATCTGCCACAACTGCAGACACACATTCCTGAGAAAAGAGCCAGATCCGGGGCCCAGGAATTCCAGGGAAGGAGAGATGGGAAGGAGTGGGCCCCCCGAGCCCAGGGTCTCCAGGCCACGGAGAGGCCGGGCATGGGGGGAGCTCAGGCCACAGGCTCAGCATGGACCAAAGTGGTCCAGAAATTTGGGCCCCAGGCACGCTGATCTCAGATCCCAGGGGTTGTGTCTCAAAGGGGAGGGCCTTGGGGCCTGCCCCCAGCCTGTCAGGGTCCCCTGCAGCAGCAGCAAAGAAACAGTCCCCTGACCCCCAAAGCCAGCTGACAGGTAAGATGGAAAATCCTGAGTCCGCCACTGAGCCACCACTAGCTGCATGACCTTGGCCACCAATACATGCTGCCGGGCCTCAGTGTCTCTCTGTGCAGCGGATTACATCAGCCCTCATCTGGCAACGTTGCTAAAAAGATTCCATGGGATGAGGTGTGTCTACCGCAGGCGCTCCATTCAACAAATAACAACCCAGGGCTCACTGTAGGCCAGGCTCTGCCCTAAACCCTGGAGTTCAGGCCTTTGCACACACTGTTGCTGTCGCTGGAGACACCCTTCTTAAGACCTTTTTTTTTTTTTTCGGTCGCACTATGGTATACGGAGCTTCAGGGCCAGGGATCCGATCTGACCACTGCAATACCGGATCTTTAATCCACTGTGCTGGGCTAAGGATCGAACCCACGTTCCAGCACCCCCAAGATGCTGCCAATCCCCTTGCGCCACCACAGTGGGAGCTCCAACTTCCAGCTCTTTACCTAATGACTCCTACTCACCCTTCAGCCCTCACCTTGAACGTCCCTGCGTCAGGCGTTTCCTCTCCAACCCTCAGCCCAGTTGGGACCCCGTGACATGTGCTCCGCTAATATCCTGCCTTCACCCACTGCAAACGGCCTCCATACCTGACTGTCAGCAAGGGATCGAGAATGACACCTCAACCCATCCCCTGGCCGCCAAGGCTTCGGGCTCTGTGTCCGCCTTGCTCACGACCATGTCCCTGGCTTTCCCTGTCTGCTGTGCGGCTGTACCTTTTTAAAGCTGGTGTGTACGGGGACTCACTCTGCGCCAGGTGATGTTCTGTGAGCTTTACACGTATAGTGACTCGTTCGATCTTAGTGGCCCTAAGGAGGGTACCGCTATTATCCATCTTTTAGAGAAGAGGATGAATGGCCCCGGTTACGCAGCTGGTAGCGAATGACGGGCTGACTGAGTGAATAAATGATATAAAATAAGGGTCAGCATCTAGTGAGGGAGGCAGGTAATTGGTTACCTGCCGAGAGACGAGATGCCGTCCAAAAGCCACGGGAGCCCAGAGGAAAACTCTAACTCAGGAATGAATGAGGGGAGTAAATAACGGAGCCCAGGTGACCTGGAGCTCAGGCCTCGGGCCCCAAGAGAGGCAAATCTTATTCTAGATCTTTCTCAGGGTGCTCGTCCTGGTCCCTCTGGCCTCAGACGGGTGGGGCCTCTTTTTCTTTCCCCAGTCCCTTCCCTCCCCTGAAAGCCCAGGACCCCACCTCTCCTCTCCAGGCCACTCTACCCAGACTCAGGGGTCCAGACCAGCCATCCTGATCAGGTCTGCTGACCAGCCTCTGCCTTGGTCCCACCCCACATTTTCTTTTTTTTTTTTTTTCGCCTTATCTAGGGCTGCACCCGCGGCATATGGAGGTTCCCAGGCTAGGGGTCTAACAGGAGCTGTAGCTGCCGGACTTTGCCACTGCCACAGCAACGTGGGATCCGAGCCGTGTCTGCAACCTACACCGCAGCTCATGGCAACGCCAGATCCTTAACCCACTGAGCAAGGCCAGGGATCGAACCCACAACCTCATGGTTCCTAGTCAGATTCGGTGACCACTGAGCCACGACGGGAACTCCGCCCACCCCACATTTTCCCCGTCCACTGGGCATCGCTGGGACATGGGCCTCTTGCTCCTCCCCCTTTCGTCCAAGCGAACAAATAAGCCGAATGTTCTCAGCTCAGAAGGGACAAAGTGTCCTCCCTAATCCAAACGGATGCTTCTCTTTGGTGAGGCCCCCTGTGGACCCTCCTATCAACCCACTCCTCTCAGAGCCCCTTCCCGGTGAAAGCCAGCCCCGGCCTCCAGGACCCGAGTTACTGGAGGTGGTTTGCAAAGGACCAGGTCAACAAGGTCTATGTGGCAAAAGTCAGAGTTCGTGGGAATTCCTTGACCTTGGAGCCAGAACTGAGAGCTGGGTCTCTCTGTGGGTGACATTGCAGGGGCCTGAGAGAGCTGGGGAACACCTGCCAGGCAGGGGCTGGACAAGTGCATTTCCAAAGTCCCTTCCAGCGCTGGAACCCAAGGGTTCCTTGCATGTCACTGTGCCCTGAGCATGTGGACAGGCCTGCTTGTGTCTGTAACAGGCATCAGATTCTAAGTGCCCACGTGGGTTGGCTGCGTGTGTGTCCGTGTGTGTGACCAGAAGTGTGGACATTTGTGTGTCGGAGTGCATCTGTGAATGTGCGTGTCAGCTGGGAGTAAGGGTCTCACGTGATCTCCGTGTGCCCATGCGGCTGTGACAGGCGTGTGAGGTGTCAGGAGCTCTGGCGGCTTAATAGTCGCACCCTGCCCTGTCCTTGGGGGGAGGCCTGGCTCAGAATCACAGAGAGGATTTCGGAACGTTTGAGAAGGCAGCTTCCTGCCCCCCCCCCACAGTCACCCAGACAGACCCGCTGGGTGGGGAGGAAACCAGAGCCTTTGGAGGCTCCCGTGGCTCTAACTCAGTTACACGCTTATTACACAGCTTCTCCACTGAGAACCCAGCACTGTGGAACCGGGCGGGGTGCGGCTCCCTCGCTGTCCTCCTGCTGGGTTGGGAGAAAGGCTGAGGAGGGAGCCCTGGTCCTGGAAGACTGTTCTGGGGGGGCCCAGCCCCTGATCAGAAAGGAGGTAGCTAGAGGCGCATAAAGCTAGATGCCTCTTCCATCCTTCGATGGATGCAGATGAAGGCGGCATGGTCTGGTCTCAGTCCCCAGAGGCCCCTGCTCTAAAGGCCTTCTCTCCGGGAGCCCATCCCCTACGCCTCTGGGCTGGCACTCAATGAGGACTGGGGCACAGCTGTGTGCTGGGAGTCACCCCAGGAGGTGGGAGAGGCCTGACTGCTCTTCTCACACGAGATGTGCACTTACTCACACCCCCAAACCTTCACAATTAGACAGCGTGGTTTGCAAAACCCAGTGCCAGCCTAATGAGAAGCACATGGCCTCCCCGTAGAAGCTGAGAAGAGAGGGCAGCTCAGCACCCCTGCTGCCCTAGGGAGGGCCTCGAGCAGAGGGAAGAAGGCCAGCCTGTCCCTCTGCCCATCCCAGCCTTCCTGCCCCTGCAATAGGGTCCCCAGGCCCTTGCCCTCCCTCTTGGGGGGCTCATTTGGGAGCCAGATGTGGAGCCCCAGCCTCTGAGAGAGAGGGGAGCAGGCGGAGAGGAAGAGAATGGCCTTTGCAGTCAAACAGATGTAGATACTGGAATTTGGGCTCCACCACTTGCACACAAACTGTGTGATCTTGGGCAAGTTTCCGAACCTTTCTGAGCCTTTCCCCCACACTCAGAGGTTGCCAAGGATGAAAGCAGATCTTGAATGTAACACCCACGAAGCATGCCTGACACAGCAGCGGCTCCACGCTTGGAGAACCCTGTAGGGACGAAGAGGAGGGAGCACACGGGCGTGGGGCGGGGGGATTTGTAGCTAATGCAGTAGCAGGCCCCATGGGTGGAGGTGAGCGCTGAGTGCTGAGAGCCTGGGGCTTGCAGGAATCCCAGCTCTGCCCCATGCTCCTTGGGTGGGTGGGGGGGGACAAGGGCAGGTCTGGACGGTGGAGGAGGTCCTGCAAGGCTGGGGCCAAGTGCCCGGCTCATACAGTCCCAGCTCCACACTTACTGGGTTTGACCACAGACAAGCCAGTCCCTCCTCCAAGCTGTGGTTTTCTTCCCACTAAAGCAGAGAGGATAACAGAAATACCTACCCCGGGGCGGTGATGTGAGAAGTAAATTACTATAAAAGTCTTCCAACTCTGCTGCTTGGTAAGCCTATAAGCAAATTTCTCTCTCTTTCTCCTTAATCTCTTTTACATTATCTGATATTGACTGATCTAATCATTTTACACACAATATCTTATTTTCTATTTTTGTCTTTTTAGGGCTGCACCTGCGGCACATGGAAGTTCCCAGGCTAGGGGTGGAATTGGAGGTGTAGCCACCAAGCTATGGCCACAGCCTCAGCCATGCAGGATCAGAGCCCCATCTGCAACCTATACCACAGCTCACAGCAATGCCAGATCCTTAACCCACTGAGTGAGGCCAGGGATCAAACCCACATCCTCATAGATACTAGTTGGGTTGGGTACCACTGAGCCACAACAGGAACTTCAGTATCTTATTTTTTTTTCATTTATGTTTTATTTTTTTAGGCTGTGCCAGAGGCATGCAGAACTTCCCAGGCTGGAAATCGAAACTGCACCACAGCAGTGACAACACCAGATCCTTAACCGCTAGGCCTCCACGGAACTCCCTTTTTAAAAAAACACAGTATCTCGGAGGAGTTCCCGTCATGGCTCAGTGGAAATGAATCTGACTAGCATCCATGAGGACACAGGTTCGATCCCTGGCCTTGCTCAGTGGGTTTAGGATCCTGCATTTCTGTGGCTGTGGCGTAGGCCAGAGGCTACAACTCCAATTCAACTCCTAGCCTGGGAACCTCCATATGCTGAGGGTGCAGCCCTAAAACAAACAAACAAAAATATGAAATCTTATTTAACTCAAAATATCTTGCGAACAACCCCAGTGACCTCAACTGGTGAATGGACAGATGACATGGGTACAAGTGACCTCAACTGGTGAATGGACAGATGACATGGGTACAAGTGACCTCAACTGGTGAATGGACAGATGACATGGGTACAAGTGACCTCAACTGGTGAATGGACAGATGACATGGGTACAAGTGACCTCAACTGGTGAATGGACGGATGACATGGGTACAAGTAACCTCAGCTGGTGAATGGATGAATGACATGGGTACACTCATAAAGGGAAGACGACTCAGCAACGAAAGGCAGTGAAGCTCTGCTACCTGTTACAACATGGATGCATCTCAAAGCACAATGCTAAGTGAGAGAAGTCAGACCCCAAAGACCACCTCCTGCGTGATTCCATTTATAGGAAATGTCCAGGAACGGCCAAAAAAGGTGGGTGGATGCCTGGGATTCAGAGTGGCTTACACAGGCATGAGGGATATTTTGGGGGTGATGGAACTGTTCTAAAATTGGACTGTGGTGATGGTTGCACAACTCTGTACATTTACTAAAGATCATTGAATGGTGCACTTAGAGTGGGTGGGTTTTACAAGGGAATTTTATAACACGATTAAAAAAAAAAAAAAAACCAAAACTATGAGATAAACATTATTAGCTCTTTGGCCCTTTAAAAAAAAAAAAAAAACTCAGTAAATTTCTGGACTTCCATGCCAGGTTGGTTTGCTTTCGAAGCCTTTCATTTGGGAGAGAAAAGAAAAAACAGACAAACCAAAACCTGAGGTGTGGACCACCTCTGACTCCAGTTTCCTTCCCATTCAGGAGCCAAGAACTGGTTCAGGAAAGTGAGGTGGGGAACCAGGAAGGGGGATGGGACCACAGAGAAGTCATTCCCTGGGGAAGCCACCTTGACGGTCCCTGTCCTGTCCCACAGGCCGCAGGTGCTTCACCAGGAACCATTGTCCCCACAGGTACACACAGAACACAGAACATACAGAAGGCCATGTCTGGCGCACCTATTAAGCTCCAGGCTTTGCGCTCAGTATTGTACAGTTATTATTTCTATGCTTCAAGATGATGCTACAAAATAAGAATTATTTCCAGTTTGAGGATGAGGAAACTGAGGCTCAAGGAGGTGACATGCTTGCCCGCGGCCATGCTGCTCCATACCAGGTGTGACTCGAAATGCAGCAGAAAGTTCCAGGCCTCATTTCTCCCCGCTGCACCAAGCAGCCCCCGGTTTCTCTATTTCTCTCAGGCTCTCGAAGTCTCTAGGCTAACTTCCTTCTGTCTCTGTCTTCCCAGCTCCCTCTTCCATCAGTCTGTCTTTTCTTTGTCTCTCTTTGCTGGCCTCTGTCTCTCAGTCTCTCTGTCTCTGTCTCTGTGTGTGTGTGTGTGTGTGTGTGTGTGTCTCTGTCCCTGGCTCATTTATTTTTTAATAACCACAATAATGAGAAAAGCTCCTTTCCGACCCTCCTGGGGAGGGAGACAAAAGGAGGGGAGCCTGGGGAAAAGAGGGAGGAATAACCTCCCCTCTTGCTCCTGAGAAATTTAATAAAGGGCCTGAGAAAGTGCTGGGCTCCACGGCCGGCCAGTACCCTGGGAAAGGGGGCAGCCCCCTCCCCCACCACAGACACGGCTCTGCACGGGCCTGGGGTCAGGGGAGGGAACGTCTCTGTGCTGGGCCCCCCTTCTCCAGCTCCCAGGCTTTATCTCTCCCCTCCCTGCTGGTGGGAGCAGTTCCCCCAGCTAATCCGCCCCTGAATATGGTCCATACCAGACTCCCTCCCCTTGACCCAGACCTGCCAGCTTTCCCAGGAGCACTGCTCAGAGGGGAAAATCACTCAGGAATTGGAGCCTCTGGGCTCACAGGAGGTCAGCCAGTCCAGCCCCTTGCCTTCTGCCGCATCCAGGCCTGCTCCCCGCAAGGCTGTGCCCAGGCCCCCACTGATGTCTGGCGAGAGGGGACTGGGCCTGCCCACCCCCATCCTGGCCTGCATGGAACCTGATGCCAAAGTATTCAGCTGGCCCCAGACCCTCCCCGAAGGGCCCCTGCCGAGAGCCCAGGATCCCCTGGGGAGAAGGCTCAGCCCTCTCCCTGCTCCCTTGAGGACCAGCGCGGACCAAGACAAGGGAGAGCTGGCCCAGTCCCCAGCCTCACCTCCCCCTCCAAGGGCCACTTGGAGAGGGGCTTGGTGAGTCAGAGATGGAAGAATGCCCTGGTCCCATCTCCTCGTGCAACTTTTGGGGGAACTAAGCGGTGAGAGCGGCTGGTTGACAGGGAAGAAGAGACTTCTCACCTCTGCTAGGCCAGGAAAGAAAGGCCAGGTGCCGCTGCAAAGCCAGCGTGGGCCTACATACAGCAAGGGGCAGCGGGTTAGGAAAATGCAGCTAACTCAGCAGACAGTGCATCGAGGCCAAGTTCAGTGGTGCAAGTGGGCCTGTCCAGCTCCCCACCCAGGAATGTGCTGCAGGGTCCTATCTGTCCTGGGAGGTTGCGGGCCCTGAGGCTGCCAGATGGAGTCACCCTGCTGCTCCCAGGCGTCTGGTCAGCTGTTCCCAGGCTGGAAAACCACGCTCTGGCAGAGCCGACAGCATCCCTCACCTGGTGGGGAAGCAGAAGGTGGGGCTGGGGTCTGGGGTCTGGGCCTGAGCCTGGGACTGGACATTTGCCAAGCTTGGTGCTCGGTTCCAAGGACAGGGAAATGACAATAACAGCGTATTCCTCAGAGGACTTGCAAAGTGCCAGGGACTATGTGAATACATTAGCTCGCTAGATCCTCACTCACAGCAAGGCAATGTGCACGCTGCACTTTGGAGATGAGAAAATTAGAGGTACAGAGAAGGTGGGTCCAAGGTTTAAGCCAGTTAAGAAAGAGCCTAAGTCCAAACTCTGTACTGAACAGCCCTGGATGGGACGTGGGTGACTGCAAGGCCGGGACAACGCTGCGCACCCAGGAACAGGAGATACCCTTCCTGTCTCTGGAAGCTCACAGACGAGGAGTTCCCGTTATGGCTCAGCAGGTTAAGAACTTGACTAGTATTCATGAGGATGCGGGTTTGATCCCTAGCCTTGCTCAGTGGGTTAAAATCCGGCGTTGCCGTGAGCTGTGGTGCAGGTGGCAGACGCAGCTCAGATCTGGCATTGCTGTGGCTGTGGCTCAGTCCGGCAGCTATAGCTCCGATTAGACCCCTAGCCTGGGAACTTCCATATGCTCAGGTTTGGCCCTAAAAAGCAAAAAAAAAAAAAGAAAGAAAGAAAGAAAAAGAAGTTCTCAGACGAGAGAAGTGAAGTGGGGATGGGGTGTTGGGAGCGGTGGGGAGGGGCACCGCGGTTTCAGAGATGGCTTGAGCTGGAACCCTCAGTCCTACTTCATTAGAAACAGCAAGGCAGAGTGATGACCTCACAGGCACGGCTGACAGATGCCAGCTGCAGACAGGCTCTGCCCAGACTCATAAAGCCTGGTAACCAGTGGGCAGTCAGGAAGAGCCCTCACTCCTGCATACCTGGGCCAAAGAACTGCCTTTGACTCTCCTGGGCCCCCCTTGCCTGGGGCCACAGACAGAGGAAGGGAGAAAGGGGCTGAGACAGGACAAAGAGACCCACTCACCCCCAGCTCCCAGCCCGACTCCGCTCTCTGCCGGGGCTTGCCCTGGGCACGGTGGGGGTGTGAGATGAGGCCGCTGGGCAGCTCCTTGCCCCAGGAGTTGATGACCTGGCATCCTCGAATCTTCTCAGAGAGCCACGCCGCAGGACGTGGAGTGCGGTGGGCACGGAAGGGAAGGCAGATGAGCCAATGTCAGCAAATCTGAGCTGCCCAAGCCCCTCTTTGTTCGCAGGACAATGTGGTGAGGGAAGGCCTAGCTGCCTCCTTCCCTCCCTCCCTCCCTTCCTTTCTTCCTTCTTTATTTTTTTCTGTTTTGGCTGCTCCAGGGCATATGGAGTTCCCGGGCCAGGGATCAGATCTGAGCCGTGGTGATGTCCTAAGCTGCAGCTGCAGCCACACTGGATCCTTAACCCCCCATGATGGATGGGGTATAGAACCTGCGTCCCAGCGCTCCTAAGATGCTGCCGATCATGTTGCGCTACAGCAGGAACTCCTGGCGGCCTCCTTTTCTAAATCCGTAGGAGCTAAGATCAGAAAAGTAGAATATGGGAGTTCCCGTTGCGGAGCAGTGGAAATGAATCCAACTAGTATCCACGAGGATTCGGATTCAATCCCTGCCCTCACTCAGTGGGTCAGGGATCTGCCATTGCTGTGGCTGTGGTGTAGGCCGGCAGTTGTAGCTCCGATTTTACCCCTAGCCTGGGAAATTGCATATGCTAAAAAGCAAAAAAACAAAGAGATACAGAAAAGTAAAATATTTTCTAAATACCCTACACCACTCACAAAGCACTTTGTTCCTTTTAAGACCTTGCCTTGTTCTTTCAGATTATTTTGGTCCTCCAAGACAGGGATTACAAACTCCATTTTATTTTATTTATTTTTAAATTAAATTTTTGGCCATGCCACAGCATGTGGAAGTTCCCAGGCCAGGAATCGAACCCGAGCCACAGCAGTGACCCAAGCCCTAGTAGTGACACCAGGTCCTTAACTGGTAGGCCACCAGAGAACTCCTAGGCTCCATTTAAAAAAAGAACCTGAGCAGTTCCCATCGTGGCTCAGCAGTTAACAAACCCGGCTAGTAACCATGAAGTTGAAGGTTTGATTCCTGGCTTCCCTCAGTGGATTAAGGATCTGGCGTTGCAGTGAGCTCTGGTGTAGGTCACAGAATTGTTTGGATCCAGCCTGGCTATGGCTGTGGCCGCAGCTGTAACTCCAATTCGACCCCAAGCCTGAGAACCTCCATATGCTGCGAGTGCGACCCTAAAAAGCAAAAAAAAAAAAAAAAAGGAGGGGGAGAAAAGAACCTGAAACCAGAGAGGTAAAGAGCTTTGTCAAAAGATGCAGAGCCTGCGATGAACAGTATGCAAAAACTGCATCTCCCAGGTCCTTGTCTGGTATGGGGGGCTGGTATATGCCAAGTTTGGCAGAACCCAGGGGTGAGCCAAGCTGGTTCCGACCCCTTCTCTCCCCAGCGAGCAGCTGCAGGTGGATGGGCATGGCTCCCACCTGGAGTTTAGCACCAGTCAGTCCCATAGCGGCTGGTGGGCAAGCGAGGCTCTTCGGGACACGTGTTTCCACTTTCACTGGAGTTGGGAACTAATAGCAGAAAAACCTGTGAAGCTGCTAATGGGATAATGGAGAAAGTATTTATTTATTTTTCGAAGAGGGCCTGCGAGGATCTGGGGCAGGCTCAGTGTGAGGCCACGGAGGCGGGAGGTCAGCCTGCTGTGAACAGGGATTAAGCAGACACCGTGGAATGAGGGCGTTTCCGGAGCGGAGGCTGGAGGTAGGGTCTGGTCGGTGCTTGCAAAGTCAGCTCCCCCTGGAGAGGGCAAGGCTGGCCAAGGACTCAAGGCTCTTCTTGGTAGGGATATTGGTGCTCCGAACTTTCCTCCACACCTGCCCCCTGCCATCTCCGCCCAAGGTGCCAGCCCCCAGGGGGCCACCAAATCCATCTCCTGCCTCTAGGCAGTGCATCCCCAGCACCTCCCAAGGAAAGCTGGGGACCGGCCATTGCTACCATTCACAGGAAGCTAGATCGATATGACAAGTATCTTCATGAACAAGGGACAACGGGCCTAGCCTCCCCCATCCCTGCTGTCGAACTGGTTGTCAACACCTTTGCAGTCGATAGCACTGCTCTTGGACTTCCCAGTCCTAACACGCTTAGGCACTCCACTGAACTTGAGAGCAACAAGTCCCTTAGAGGTGACGAGGTCCCATGGCTTTCGGCTGTGGGTTTTGGGGAGGCTGAGCAGGTGGGGCCTCAGACCCTCCCCAACTCCAACCACAGCAGCTCTGCTTTCATTTGCTTTACGCACTGACATTCCAACTGAGATTTCTCCCCAATATACTAAAGAGTCCACTACTATAAAAAAACAAAAAGTATTTAAATATCCTCACCCCATGAAGTTCCCATTATGGCTCAGTGAGTTAAGAAGCCGACATAGTGTCTATGACGACGCAGGTTTGATCCCTGGCCTCGCTCAGTGGGCTAAGGATCTGGTGTTGTTATGGCCGTGGTGTAGGCTGGCAGCTGCAGCTCTGCTTAGAGCCCTAGCCCAGGAACTTGCATATTCCGCAGGTGTGGCCCTAAAAAGAAAAAAAAAATATCCTTGTCCTTGTCCACTCTGTGCGGGGAGATGACTCAGGGCTCAGAGAGAAGACTTGCCCAAGGTCACACAAGGCTGGAACTTGACTGCAAGAGCCTCCTGGCCCAGAGCTGTTCCTCCACCCTCTGTTGAAGTAACCAACGTGACTTTGGGAAAACCAGAGAGAGGTCAAAAACAGCTCTTTAAGGCATGAGGAGGAAGGAAAGAGTGTGCGGGCTGGTGTTCCCTGGGCCCTTCGGAGGCTTTGGCTTCGTCCCTCTAGACCTCATGAAGCCTGCGCAGCACAGGTGACAGGGAACACTGGGTGAAGGCAGAGAGGATGTGGTGGCCCATCTATAGTCCAGCTGGGGGCCTCTGCCTTCCGGGCTGAGCCGGATTGAGGATGGGGCCCTTTCTTGGAGAGCCAACCCTGCTGGAGACCCCTTCTCACTGGCCTGCTGGGTGGCAAGTTGTCCTGGTCCAGGCCAGGCTGAATTTCTCTTTTCAACCCCAGCCCAGCCTGGGAAGGCTGAGTTTCTAAGACTCCTGCCCGGACTCTGCCCCTTGGGGATCCCAGGATTCCTGATGCCCCACACCATGCACCCTTCTGGGAGAGCTTACCCCTCTTCAAGCCAATACCTCTCCACCAGGAAACTCTTTTTTTAAAATTTTACATGTTCGTCTTTTTTTTTTTTGCCTTTTGTCATTTTATGGCCGCACCCGCGGCATGTGGAGGTTCCCAGGCTAGGGGTCTAATCGGAGCTGTGGCCACTGGCCTGCACCGCAGCCACAGCAACGCAGGATCCGAGCCGCGTCTGCAACCTACACCACAGCTCACGGCAACACCGGATCGTTAACCCACTGAGCAAGGGCAGGGATCGAACCCGCAACCTCATGGTTCCTAG
>PVHT020000046.1:1762059-1829598 GCA_004024745.2 Catagonus wagneri | reverse complement strand
TGATTTGTTAACCACTGCGCCACGATGGGAACTCCAACATGTTCGTCTTTTTAGGGCTGCACCTGCAGCATATGGAGGTTCCCAGGCTAGGGGTCCAATTGAAGCTGTAGCTGCCAGCCTACGCCACAGCCACAGCAACACCAGATCGAGTCTTGTCTGCAACCTACACCACAGCTCATGGCAACGTTGGATCCTTAACTCACTGAGCGAGGTCCGGGATTGAACTCATGGATACTAGTCAGGTTTGTTACCTGAAAGCTCTTAAGATTCTGGTCAGAGGCAGGCCCACCTCGCCAAGCCCCACTCACCGCAACTATATTCTATTTCCTCAGGAATATGAGCTTGGCATTTGTCAGTTCCATTTCCAACCCGCACCCATCCCCCTTGCTCTCCTGTTCTGGTCCCTTGCACTGACTTTTCCTCAGAAGAAAAAAAAGGACAGGGATTTAGGGAGGACACCCAACTGCCTCTGTGCTGCCGGCTCTGGGACAACGGGCTTAAGTTATTCCTGGAGTTTTAGGCAGACATTGGGCAGAACTTCCTGACCAACAGGGGTTTAAAAACTGGAATGGGGAGTTCCCTTCATGGTTCAGTGGTTAATGAATCCGACTAGGAACCATGAGGTTGCGGGTTCGATCCCTGGCCTTGCTCAGTGGGTTAAGGATCTGGCGTTGCCGTGAGCTGTGGTGTAGGTTGCAGATGCAGCTCGGATCCCGTGTTGCTATGGCTGTGGTGTAGGCCGGCAGCTATAGCTCCTGTTAGACCCCTAGCCTGGGAACCTCCATATGCCACAGGTGCGGCTCTAGATAAAGGCAAAAAGACAAAAAATAAAATAAAATAAAATAAAATAAAAAAATAAAAACTGGAATGGAGGCCAGAGGAAGACAGTGACATCACTGGCCCTAGAGATATTCCAGAGCAGCTGGGCGGGGCGAGGGAGGCCTGAGGGGCTGTCCAAGGTAGACGCAGGTCACCTGTTAGGGGCCCTAGTCCTGCACCTGGCCACAGGCCCAAAGTTCATGCTTCACCCCTTTTTTTTGCTTTTTAGGGCTGCACCCGCGGCATACGGAGGTTCCCAAGCTAGGGGTCTAATCAGAGATACAGCTGCTGGCCTACACCACAGCCACAGCAATGTGGGTTCTGAACCATGTCTATGACCTACACCACAGCTCACGGCAACACCGGATCCTTAACCCACTGAGTGAGGCCAGGGATTGAACCCACAACCTCATGGTTCCTAGTCGGATTTGTTTCCGCTGAGCCATGATGGGAACTCCATGCTTCACCCCTTTGTCCGACAAATGTGTGTGGAGCACCTACTCCACGCCAGGCATCCACTAGGTTCTGGAGAAGACCAGAGAACAAGGGACATGGTGCCTGCCCATCCTAGGTCACAGGCAAGGAGCTTTAAGATATGCATTGTTGGGAGTTCCCATCATGACTCAGCTGTAACAAACCCGACTGGTATACGTGAGGACACAGGTTTGATCCCTGGTCCCGCTCAGAGGGTTAAGGATCTGGTGTTGCCGTGAGCTGTGCTGTAGGTGGCAGATGCTGCTTAGATCTGGCATTGCTGTGGCTGTGGTGTAGGCTGGCAGCTGCAACTCTGATTCAGTCCCTAGCCTGGGAATTTCCATATGCCTCGTGTGCAGTGCTAAAAAGAAAGAAAAAATATATGTATATATATATTTAGTAATAGACAAAGAATCAGGAGCTAAGGACAGGCCACTGCACCAGGTCTAGAGGGGAACTGGGAAAGACCTCTTGCAGGAAGAAATTCTCGGCTAAGACTAGAAAAAGAGGGAAGATGATAAACAAAGGGAGATCCTAGAAAGTTGTCACCTGGGACCTGAGCCCCATGGAGACACCCCAGAAGCTCTGCTGGGGTGGCCTCAAGGAGCCTCTTTCCTTTCTTAGGTGATTAAAAAAAAAAAAAACATGGATAGCCCAGTGAAGAGAGCAATAAAACCACCAGATCACAAGACTGACAGTAACCTGGAGAGGCGTCCCCATCAACAAAATGCACCCACACTACATTCTTGGCCCAGGGCTTGGCGCGCAGTAGGACCTCAAACCTTTGTTAAATGAGCAAGGCATTTGGTCAGCCTGGAACTCAGTCCTCCCACTCATCTTCTTCTTCTTCCCAAACTGCCACTTGTCTCGGCTGAGAACCCCACCAAGGAGAGGATTAATCTCCAAAGCATCCCCCTCGAAAATGCATTTCCCAGGCCTTTCTCCTATAACCGTCTCCTACAAAGCAGTAAAAACAATGACAGCTAATGCGTACTGAGGGCTTATCTCATGCCAGGGACTCTTCTAGTCACTCTGCACCTGTTACGTCATTTAGTCCTCGGAACCGTCATACGAGATAGACTCTATCGTGGCTTCACTGTACACACGAGCAAACTGAAGCACAGAGAAGCGATCTGTCTCACCCAAGGCCACACAGCCAGTACACAGCGGGAAAGAAGCACTTTCTGTGGATCTACAGGGTGTCAGGCATAGTTGGGGCCTTTAATTCTTGGAATGATTAAGAGAAGCATGTACCAGTCCCTCGTGACAGATGAGACAACCAAAGCTCAGAGAGGTAGGTAACTTACCCAACATGGACGCCTCTGGAATTTGGCTCGCAATGCAGTGCTCCCTCTCCTCTGTACCCCATCAGTTCGCTGGGGCCTCTCCCGAACTGGGGTGCGCACAGCTGCCCCTGGGATGCTATGAGGAGGACGCAACTCTGGGAGGAGAGCTGGCCCAGTGACTCGCCAACAGGATTTATGTCCTGTCCGGAGTGGACAGTTTGGCTGCTGTATGAAAGGCTGAGTGGAGCTCAAAGATGGAACTTATTCCCATTAAACGATTGCAAATGTCAGGCAGCACGGCCTCGGAGCTCCTTGCGCACGCACCCAGGCGGCTGGAGGCCAGGCCGCCCACAACAAGCATGCCCACTGACCTCATGCTTACTCCTAATACAATCAGAGCCCACTAGGAGACAGCGGGTTCCGACACGGAGCCTGAGCAACGTGCTGTCCAGGGAACACTGGGGCCCCTCCCGCCCGAGAGATGGCGCTGGGACAGAGGGTGTTGTTCTAATTAATCCAATGAGATCTGTTCCAGTACAGATGGATGCAGAAATTACCTGCAGATGTGACTATGCACAACCCTTTTAACTGTCCGGGATGTCACGCAGGAGGCTTGGGGAGCCAAGGCCTCTTAGAGCAGGATTCATCTCAGGCAGCCCCCTGCCTCTGGGCAGAGCAGACTTGTGCCAGCCTGAGCTGAGTGATGGCTACCTCTTTAGCGCTTCCCAACCCTCAGTGCTCCTCGGTCCAGAGGCCCAGCTTGCAGGGTGGGACTCCCAGGGTTCCTAGCTCGTGGCCTCATGGAGAACTTCTGCAGGGACACCAGGAAGCAAGGTGCCCGTGGTCCTCTCTGCAGGATCCCAAGCGTCGGTCCTCATCCACGTGCCCTGCAAAGCCCACCTCCCTGGGTCTTTTCTTTTTTATTTTTGCTTTTTTAGGGCCTCACATGCAGCATATGGAGGTTCCCAGGCTAGGGGTCCAGTCAGAGCTACAGTTCCCAGCCTACACCACAGCCACAGCAAGGCAGGATTCAAGTTGAATCTGAGACCTACACCGCAGCTCACGGCAACGCCAGATCCTTAACCCACTGAGCGAGGCCAGGGATCGAACCCGCAACCTCATGGTTCCTAGTCAGATTCATTTCCACTGCGCCATGATGGGAACTCCCTCCCTGGGTCTTTGAATGCCTATGCATTTGGGGGTTGTATAAAATTGGGTAACATTAAAAAAAATAAATAAAGGCAGGAGTTCCCGTCGTGGCTCAGAGGAAACGAATCCGATTAAGAGCCATGAGGTTGTGGATTCGATCTCTGGCCTCGCTCAGTGGGTTAAGGATCTGGCGTTGCCGTGAGCTGTGGTGTGGGTTGCAGACACGGCTCGGATCCTGCATTGCTGTGGCTGTGATGTAGGCCGGCAGCTGTAGCTCTGATTAGACCCCTAGCCTGGGAACCTCCATGCGCCCTGGGTGCGGCCCTAGAAAGCCAAAAAAAAAAAAAAAAAAGACAGCAATAGCAGTTGTTCCCACACTGATGGCACAAGGTCCATGAAAATAGTGACTCATTCATTCATTTCACCATCCACGAGGCTCCAAACTCAGCTTGCTGGGATGTAACAGAGGATCAGCCCGCCCTGTCTGGGAGGAGCTCACAGTCCAGGGGAGGGAGATGGGAGATGGATGTAAGAGCTGGTTACCACAAAGAAGGATGGGCTACTCTGCTGGGGTACAGGTCACCACAGGAACTGAGACTAGGGAGGTGACTCAGCCTGGGTGGTCAAGGCTGACTTGACAAAGGAGGTGATGTTTCGGCTGAGCCCTGAAAGGTGAACAGAACCCCCCCCACCAGGCAGATAAGGGGAGCGGGGCTTCCCAGCAGGACCCCCACGAACAAAGGCACGGGGGCAGAGGGGACCTGAGGGACGCTGGGAGAGGAATTGGGCTTGGTGGGCCAATGAGGAGCCTGGAGCACCAACGCTGAAGAGTTTGGGTCTCCACCTGGACACTCTGGGAAGCTCTGAAAGACTACAGGAGTCAAAGGCTTCCCAGGTAGATTTACCTGTATGCCAGAGCGATCCCCTGCAGAGGGAGGGCTGGGAGAAAGGCTGGAGGCAGAGGCCAGCGGTGGTCCCAGCAAGGGAGGGAGGGAGGGGAAAGGACATTCTCATGAGAGGCGTGGACAGTGCCACCATCCTGGGGACCGACATGCTGGAGCCAGGGCAGGGGTAGGGGGGCCAGCAGGTAGGAAAGAGGCAGGAGTCGAGGCTGATGAGCCTAGAGGGCTCGTGGGAGGAAGGGAGCCACGGGGGGTGGGGAGGCGGAGGACCCTTAAGGCCCCACTGCCCAGCAGTCCAGTTCAGGGAACCAGGATTTCCGTGTTATGATCCTGGCTCCTTGTAGAAGTGTTTTGAGAGCTCTTAATTTCTTCTTCTTCTTCTTCTTCCTTTTTTTTTTTTTAAGGGCTGCAGTGCAGCATATGGAAGTTCCCAGTTTAGGGGTTGAATCAGAGCTGCATCTGCTGGCCTACACCACAGCCACAGCAATGCCAGATCCGAGCCACGCCTGTGACCTACACCACAGGTCACAGCAACACAGGATCCTTAACCTACTGAGTGAGGCCAGGGATCAGTCCCACATTCTCATGGATATTGGTTCGTTTCTGCAGAGCCACAATGGGAACTCCAGGGCTTCTCTCTTCTATTTTCCCACCTCAAGTCAGAATGTCAGTTCCCACTCCTTTTCCACCCATTTCCTCTCAATATGGTGAAGATAACTGAGAAACATTTAGGGGAAGGTATAAGGAGCCTTTGAGGGTAATCACTGTTTAAAGCCAGTCCATTTGGTGTTTTCTGAGCCCTCTGGGTCCACTCCGGGTGAGGAATAGAGAAGTTCGGGCCCAGCCTCGCCGCTGAGCCCAGCAGCTTCCTCACCCAACACGCTTAGTAGCCGTTCAAATCTTCCTCTCCCTTGTCAAGCCTCCACCTGCCCGACCTCCCTTCTGCAAAACAGCTGCCTGCTACCTGCCACCTAGATGACACTCCCTCCACTTCCCACCCTCCCCCCAGACTGTTTCTGTCCTTCCCTCCCCTGGTCCTGAGCCAGCCTCCCCACCTGTGCTCTGGGACCTGGTGCCATCAACCTCCCCTCCCAGCCTACACGAAGGGCTCCTGTCTCCTCCATCCTAAAAGCCCCCTCCACATCTCCTTCCAGCTACATTCTTCCCTTCCCTCCTGGAAGCCTTTCTGCACACATCACTTCCATGTCCTCACCTCTTCTCACCCCTCAGCCCCTTGCAAACTAGTGTCCCCCATCCCAAGAAACTCTTCTTTTTTTTTTTGTCTTTTTGCCTTATCTAGGGCCGCACCTGTGGCACATGGAGGCTCCCAGGCTAGGGGTCTAATCGGAGCTGTAGCCGCCGGCTGATGCCACAGTCACAGCCACAAGGGATCCGAGCCGCGTCTGCGACCTACACCACAGCTCACAGCAACGCCGGATCCTTAACCCACTGAGAGAGGCCAGGGATCGAACCTGCAACCTCATGGTTCCTAGTCAGATTCGTTAACCACTGAGCCACGACAGGAACTCCAAGAAACTCTTCTTACAGGGTCACAGCCAGCCTCCTCCACACGACACCTCTACACTCTTACGCACCCAGGCCTTCCTTCCTTCTTGAAATGGTCTTTCTTTCTTTTTTGGATTTTTGGTCTTTTGGCCGTGCCTGCAGCACGTGGAAGTTCCTGGGCCAGGGACTGAACCCTCATCACAGTGAGCCACCACAGGACAGCGCTGGATCCTTAACCTGCTGCGCTACAAGAAAACTCGATAAGCGGTCTCCTTTTTTGACTCCTGGCCCCCACGACCCTCTCGCCTTCCCCGACCCTGTCTGACATCAACGCAGGCTGTGTCCTGCAGGTTGGCATTCCCCAGCAAAGTTCCTTGGGTACCTTTTCTCCTTTTGGAACACATTCCCCAAAAGCTTGACCACTGTGGTCCTGACTCCTCCAGCGACGTGCAAAGGTGTCTCTCCAGAAACCAGCTGAACATCCTTAACCTGACTTCTCATACTCTCTCCTCCACCGCTCACCCTAAAACTCATCAAGCCCCTGTGCCGTGTCCCCTGCCTTGACGACGGGCCGGCAAGCTGGAGCCATCGTCCCATACTCACTACATTGGATTCATCACCAGGTCCTGCTGACTCTGCTTTCCAGGTATCTCTGGAATCCACGTCTCTCCATCACCACAGCTGCTGTCCATCTCTTCTCTCACACTTGAAAGGCCCCTTGTCCTCTCTGGCCTGAAGCAGACCTCCCCCAGACCTCCACATGGCTGGACTCTGCCTCCCCCTCTGACCTCACCCCCCTTTGTCTCTTCACTCTAGTCCCTTTGCCTTCCTGCTCTTTCCTGTTTTTTTTTTTTTTTTTTTTTTGATCTTTTGGGGACCACACCTGCAGCATAGGGAGGTTCCCAGGCCAGGGGTCAAATTGGAGCTGTAGCCACCGGCCTACGCCACAGTCACATCGACGCAGGATCCGAGCCACATCTGTGACCTACACCACAGCTCACAGCAACACCTCCCTGAGCAAGGCCAGGGATCAAACCCACATCCTCATGGATGATCGTCAGGTTCATTAACTGCTGAGTCACGACGGGAACTCCTGCCTGCGCTTTCCTGAACACACCACACTGGTTGCCACAGCTAAGAACCCTCTAGAAGCCCCTCCCCCTGGATCAGCAGTTTTCAAATTCTTTGGTCTCATGACTCCATTAGATTCTTAAAAATGAAGGACCCCAAAGAGCTTCTGTTTGTGCTCACATGGGCCGTATCTATCAACATTTGCCAAAACAGACATTAAATCTGAGAACACGGGAACACACAAGCACAGCCCTCGTTATCCGTCAGAGGGAGGATGTCGTTACACACCACAGGGCATCTGAAAACTTCCCTGTTAGACCCGGTAGAACTCCAGCCGGGAGAGGAATAAACAGTCTCTCCCTCCCACTTGTGAGAGACCGCAAGTAGGAAACAGTAAACAGCATCTTAGCGCAGTCAGCCCTCTGCGTCCATGGTTCTGCATCTGCGAATTCAGCCAGTTGAGGATTGAAAACATTGGGGGAAAAGATTCCAGAAAGTTCCAAAAAAAAAGCAGAACTTGAATTTGCCTCACTGACAGCTATTTACATAGCATTTACATTGTATTAGGTATTAAAAGTAATCTAGAGGAGTTCCCCGTGGTGGCGTAGCACCTATTAGTATCCATGAGGATGCAGGTTCCATCAGTGGCCTCTCTTAATGGGTTGGGGAAATGGCGTTGCCGTGAGCTGTGGTGTAGGCTGCAGATGTGGCTTGGATCTGGCGTTGCTATGGCTGTGGCGCAGGCCAGCAGCTGTAGCTCTGATTAGACCCCTAGCCTCGAAACTTCCATATGCAGACGGTGAGGCCCTAAAAAGACCAAAAAAAAAAAAAGGCAATCTAGAGATGATGTAAAGTATATATTAAGATGTGCATAGGTTATATGCGAACACTATGCCATTTTATTTTATTACTTTTTTTTTTTAATGGCCGCACCCAGGACATGTGGAAGTTCTCTGGCCAGGGATCAAATCCAAGCCGCAGCTGTGACCCACGCCACAGCAATGCTGGATCCCAGGTATCAAAATGGCATCTCCACATAAACAAGCCAGCTCATTAGGCCACTAAGCCAGATCATTTTGCACAGTGGGAACTCTATTTGCCATCCTATTTGTATAAGGCCTTGAGTACCTGCAGATTTTGGTATCCTCGGGGGTTCTAGAACCAATCCCCCACAGATACTAAAGGACCACTGTGTGATAAAACGCTGCCTCCTTGCAGATCCCCTGAAAGGGTCTCAAGTCCCCAGACACCACAATGAGAACTGCTGATTAACGTTCATCTCTCTCTCTCACTGCCTTACTGTTCCGTGTCCTACATGGCACCTATGACCAATTGCAATTACCCACTTTCTTGCTTACTTTGACTCCCCCCTAGAATCCAGGCCCCATGAGGTAGAGGTCCAGACTCTCGTTCACCTCAGAGCCTGGCCTGGTGTATGACATACAGTGACACACAAGAACAAGATTCTTAAATGAATGAGCTGTGTAAAAGCAGTTCTTCTCTGCCTTTGTAGTGTTATTATAGTCACAGGGGAGAGGTGCTTTTAAAATGCTTGCATCCTGGAGTTGGCTCAGCAGGTTGAGACCCCGACTAGTATCCGTGAGGATGTAGGTTTGATCCCTGGCCTTGCTCAGTGGGTTAAGTACCCAACGCTGCCGTGAGCTGTGGTGTAAGTAGCAGATGCAACTCAGATTCCTCATTGATGTGGCTGTGGTGTAGACCAGCAGCTGCAGCTCCGATTCGACTTCTAGCCTGGGAAGTTCCATATGCCACAGGTGTGGTTCTAAAAGCAAATATATGCATATATATATATATATATATATATATATATATATATGATTTATATATATAATGCCTGCATCCCAACCAATTAAATCAGAATATGGGGGTGGACACAGGCATCGGTGCTGTTCAAAGCCCCCCAAGGGACTCCCATTGCAGCCAGGACTGGTCTCAATTCTTCAGTGGTCGCTGAGGGAGAGACTGTTTATTCCTCACTTGGTAGAGTTACACAGGGTCTAAGCGGTGGTCACTCCACGTCTTGTCTGTCTCCCGCTGGGCCAGGCAGCTCGGCCAAGCCATGACTGGGCAGAGGAAGGCACCGGGCTTGGGTCTTCCACCAGAAAGAAGGGCCCTCTTCAGACTTGGAGCCTTGGATCAATGCCCTGGGGCCCTCACTTGCACAGGTGGGGCTGGTTATTCTCACAAACAGGTCTGCAGGGCTTGCTCACCAGGTACGCTTTCCCCCATGCAGTGGTGTGGAATTCTGGTCCTTAGGCCACTTGTGGAGCATGATGGTAATTTCAGTGGCTAGAGGTGGAAATGAGGCAGATCCCAGACTGCTCTGGGTGGCGGGGTGGCTCACAACCACCCGCCTTGCCTCTGAAGTACAGCCAGGAAAGGACACACCTCATGCTCCTACCTGCTCCAGGCTTCCCTCTCTGAACGGTCACCAGAACCCCTGCCTGCCTCAGGAAGTCACAAGCCTTGCTGGGGACCATTGCTGTGCGCTGGAGAGTCAGCCACCATCCCACCAGCCTTGGGCAGTACCAATTATGCTTCATTCCTGGGCTCACTTCCTCCCAGCGGTTGTCAGGGGAAGATGGAGGTCTCCGTGGCACAGGGGGAGGAAACTGAAGCACTGACAGGTCTCATTGACTGGCCGAAAGGCCCTGGCCAGGGAGGGCCATCTTACATGGCCAAGTAGTAGGTTGGAACACCGGAGTTCTTCAAGGATTAAATTCCAGATCAGCTATGTGACCCTGGAGAGGCCAGTCACCTGACCCCCCTAAATCAGTCTCCTTATGTGTACAGCCAGGGAAGCAAGTACCTCACAGGGCAGTTGTGATGGATCTAAAAGCACTAGACCCAGAGAAACTGCTCAGTAAATAATGATTATAGAAGTTTTCGTTGTGGCTCAGTGGGTTAAGAACCCAACTCGTATCCATGAGGATGTGGGTTCAATCCCTGTCCTCACTCAGTGGGTTAAGGATCCCGTGTTGCCACAAACTGCAGCATAGGTCGCAGATATGGCTCAAATCCGGTGTTCCTGTGGCCTTGGCATAGGCCAGCAGCTGCAGCTCTAGCCTGGGAACTTCCATATGCTGCAGGTGCAGCCCTAAAAAGACAAAAAAAAAAAAAAAAGTGATTATAGTACCAGTCTTATTGGGCTCCCAAATCCCTCTTCTTTCCATCACACCCTGCTGCTTCTCAGAGGAACATTATTTCTATTTACGTATGATTTCAAGTTCTTTTACTTTTTTCTTTTGTCTTTTACTAGGGCTGCACCCAAGGCACATGGAGGTTCCCAGGCTAGGACTATAATCGGAGCTGTAGCCGCCGGCCGACGCCACAGCCACAGCAACACAGGGTTCAAGCCACGTCTGCGACCTAGACCACAGCTCATGGCAATGCCGGATCCCTAACCCACTGAGCGAGGCCAGGGATCGAAGCCGCAACCTCATGATTCCTAGTTGGATTCAGTAACCACTGTGCCACGAAGAGAACTCCCAGTTCTTTTACACTCATAAGCCTATTTAATTCTCACAGCAAAAGGTCTCTTGAAGTTAAAACTTTCATCTACCACCCTGCTTTGCTTTTGCTTTTGTGATGAAGACACTGGGGTCCAGAGAGGTCAAGTCACCTGCTCAGGTCCCATAGGGGTGAGTGTCCAGAGCCTTCTCCACCGCACAGCAGCAGCCACAGGGGCCCGTGGTTGACCCTGGCCCCAAGGTTGTGCCCTGGGTTGTCTGGGAAGGAGAGGGGCTGGGAAGCCTGAGGTGGGAGGGGGTGCAGAAAGGAGGGTGGAGCCGCGTCCTGGATGTGGTGGCTGGGCCTAGTTGGGGCTGTCGTCACAGCCCTCGGGTTTGGCTGGGACAGCAGTCACCATTTCCGCTGGTGTGGCAATACCGGGTGGATCTGGGCACACAAGCCAGGCAGGGTTGGGGGAGGGAGGATGTTCTGCCCCCACTGGCCTGTGACTCTGTCACTGGGGTGGGGGTCCACTCCTGCCCTGTTTCACTTCTGTCACCTGGCCCAGATCCCAGGCACAGGTAGCCAGGGGTCACACTCTCAGCCCAGCTGGTACCTGACAGAGGAGCAAAGGCCTCAGCCTCAAGCCCTCCGAGGGTGGTGGATGGGAGAATAAAATGGACAGATAACGAGCCCATCGTGGGAAGTCCCTGCCGTGGTGTAGTGGGTAAAGAATCTGACTGCAGCAGCTCAGGTCGCTGCGGATGTGCGGGTTCCATCCCTGGCCTGGCACAGTGGGTTAAGGATCTGGCCTTGCTGCAGCAGATTCAACCCCTGGCCCAGGAACTTCCATATGGCAGGGGTGCGTCGAAAAAGAAAAAAAAAAAAAAGAGAACCTACTGTGTGGGGGCCTTATCCTCTGTGCTTTGAATGCATGAGCTCACTTAATCTTCATAATAGTCTAGTGAGTCAGGTCTTATCATTTCCCAGGAAGAGAGGTAAAGCCAAGGCCCTACAGCCCGAGGCAGTAGAGCTGGGATTCTGCCAAGGCTCATGATCTTTCCAGGACACCATGCTTTATAGGAGGTCACAGCCACTGGAGGCAGCCAGCTCTGCCAAGGACCACTCCCTGTCACCAATACCCACCGGGTGGGACAGGTCCACTTTCTCCAGGTCAGGCAGCTGCAAGGGCCTCTGCAGCATTGCTGCCACTCGGTTCAATCCCCAGAGTTGCTGAGCCACTCGCTGGGCTCAAGGACTATAAAAGGATGGATACAAAAAACGAAGTGATAGAAAAAGATATAGGTGTTCTCGTTGCAGCTCAGCAGAAATGAACGAGGATCCATAAGGACTTGGGTTCAATCCCTCACCTCACTCAGTGGGTTAAGAATCCGGCGTTGCCGTGAGCTGTGGTATAGGTCACAAACTCGGCTCAGATCTGGCATTGCTGTGGTTGTGGCATAGGCCGGAGGCTGCAGCTCCAATTCAACCCCAAGCCTGGGAACTTCCATATGCCACAGGTGCGGCCCTAAAAAGGATTTTTAAAAAAGAGAGAGGGATAAGGAAGATGCTAAGAAAGGAAGGGTTGTTCTGAGTAGGAGAGTAAGAGAAGACATCACGGAGCAGAGGGTGTCCTGGCTGGGCCTGGAGAAATAAAGTGGGCCCCTTTTCCCACGGCAGGGAACCGTGTCTCGCCTTCAAGGTAAAGGTGGGGATTAACAGCTGTTTTTTCTAGCAGAGGTTTCAGCTGCTCCATCAGAGCAGGCGGCTTCCTCTGAGCAGAGGGCATTAACTCGAAGTCTTTTATGGAAGGTGATGAAGGCCCAGGAGCAGGTGATGAGACCTAATGGGTTAGGACTGGAAGAGGCCTCTTCAGGGCCTTTAGAGATGCTGTCACATGCTGGGAGTGGCTGTAACAGGAGGAATGGATAACAGGAGCCCTGGGGAATGGGGCAAAGCCAGACTCCTCACTGATGGGCAAGGAATCTACACTCCACAGGCCTGGACTTGGACTTGGGAGGAGAGGGTCTGTCCACAGCTCCAGGACAGCTCCTAGCAACAGGACCAGAGGGAAGTGGGGCAGGGCCCTGTATGAAACGAAAATCTGGCCTCTTGTTCAAACATGATTAAGAATTTCAAGAGGGTGATATCAGAGCATTAGTCTGGGCTGGGGGACCCTTATAAACAGGGGTCGCATGCCCACAAAGCTGCCCTTAGGTGGGGTCGAGGGAAAGTGAGCTGGAGATGAGGCCACCTGAAGGGCAACCCCAGGGGGCTTCTTCAGGCCTAGGGGTCACCCGGCCCAAACCCGGAGACCCTATAAACAGAGGTGAAGAATTCTGAGGGCACAGCCTGGGGTCACACTCTTCATTTCCTAGATGGACAGCATGCCCCAAAGCGTTTGTAGCTTTCCCCAGCAACCAGTCCTCCTCCGCCAATCAGCATCCTCAGAGAGGCCAGGTCTTGCCTTATTTAGAGGAGGGAGGGCATTTAAATTTCATCTGTGTTGGGGGAGCTTGAAATGCTGGGAAGAGATGTCATGCCTAGAGACCATCTGGGGAAAAGGCCTCTGGAGCCGCTCCTTTAATTTACAAAACTGACAACTGAGGACTGGAACCTTTGGCAAGTACAAAGGGTGATGGCCCAGAAAAAAAAAAGAATCAAAGTATTAATAACGGGCTCGGTTGGCACTGTCCTCTATCCCCGGCCCTTGGGTTCATGTGGCCAGGAAGACTGATCTCGGTTTCAGCAGTGGGATCAAAACCAGCTTTCAGGGCAACATAAGCCAGACATAATTTTTAGCACAGACGTTAACTTTCTAGTTCCTTTTTCCTACCCTTCATTTTTCAGTTGCCTTTAAAGAGGCCGCAGAGAGCTGAAAAACAAATCCAGGTTTAAAGAACAAGTGCAAAAATGCAAACTGGGCAAGGGGACAGAGCCGCCAGCTGGACAAAATGTGCCTGGAAAACAGCATCCTCTGTTTGGCAGGTGCCGGGGATTTATGGTTGAGTTTTGCAGACGTTTCATCGCGTTACGAGCCAGCTCAGGAGACCCTCATAAAACTCTGCTTATATGAAAGAACAAACGAGCTGATAAAAGTCAGCTGCTGCCTATAAACGCGCTGTGGGGATTGCAATTGAGTGGTGGATTTATTAGTCTGGGCTCTCTGTGCAAATTAAGAACTACTGCGCACGTGTGAACCGGGAAGACATGGCTCCCTGCTCACATGATAGCAAAAGGGCCAGGTGGCCCCTGCCCCGTCACTCTGTTAGAGACCAGAAGGGAGAATTTCGCTGAATTTAAGTTGCTGGAGACCTCTTATGTTCCCTTTTCTTACCTCCCACAAAAACCCACAGAAAGAATCTATCGATCTCTGTCCACTGCATTACCAGCCCATCTTTATGACAGCACGCCTCACCGTGGGCTTACGAATCTGCTGGGCCTCCCAACCATGCACTAATCTTGGTATCATGGTAATTAGTTCTGTTCTAGCCACACAGGGAGGCCTCCAAATGAATAAATAAATACAGACTGGCCGACTATAAGAGGCCACATAGTACGTAAGATACTACTCCCCTGCTTCAAACAGCATGGACGGGTTGTGGGAATAGAGCTGAGGAGCCTGCTGGAATTGAGGACGGGCTGGGGACTGGGAAGTGACAAAAAGGGAAGAAGAGAGGTGCAATGAGGAAGTTATTAAGGCTAGTTTCTTCCCCAGAGATGTGTGATCTCTGGGGCGCTTCTACCTAGCTCTTTCTGTGCTGCTGCTTTTTCTCAGGATGAAAGCTATTTCTTCAAGAATGACCCTGCAGGGAGTTCCACTGTGGTGCAGTGGAAACGAATCTGACTAGTATCCATGAGGATGAGGGTTCAATCCCTGGCCTCAATCAGTGGGTTGAGGATCTAGCCTTGCTGTGAGCTGTGGTATAGGTCATAGATGAGCTTGGGTCTAGCATTGCCGTGGCTGTGGTGTAGGCCAGCAGCTGTAGCTCTGATTTGATCCCTAGCCTGGGAACCTCCAACTGCCACGGGTGTAGCCCTATTAAAAAAAAAAAAAAAAACCTATGAGAGAATGAGGGGTATCTGAAAAGCATGCAGACACCCAGCCCCCTCCCCATGCATTCTGGATCAGAATCTCTGGGGCTGGGGCCTTCAAATGCTGTACCAGCCACCAGTCTCAGAAAAAAGGGTTCTACCTTTGCACTAACCCAGAAGGAGCCTTCCAGGAATGATGGGGAGGAGGGAGAGTGCCTGGAAAGACTGGCTTTCTCCTCCCAGCACCTGGAATAAAGGGCACAAGTGTAAGACTCTGGCACACGGCCCCAGGACTCACTCCAGCCCTCCTGGCTCTGGGATCAGAAGGAAGGGTGACTGGCAAGGGTGCAGCGCCCAGAGCCTTAGACACCGCGGGTGCCTCTGCCCAGCCAGATGGAGCAGTGCTGCACTCACGGCTGCGTTTGGAAGACTCGTGCATGGCTGGGTATTCAGGAAACCGACTCCTGTCACAGCCGAGGAGGTGTTAGGGGTGCTTCTGCCTTCTGTGGCCGAGAGGGAACAGTGGTATCAGGGAAAGACCCCTTTCATCAGAACTGAGACACCCCCAGTACGAATCCCGGGACTGTCACGGACAAGCTGTGGCCACTTAGAAATCTCAGCTGCCTCTCAGAGCCGACTTATTTCACTGCTCGTTAAGGGCTGAGGAAGATGTTAAAAAGCACAGCCCAGAGCTATGCACTTAGCAGGTATCTAATGGATCTCAAGGGAATTTCAGCCCCTTCAATGTTTATACATTCACCAAAAGCCAGAGTTCCCGTTGTGGTTCAGCAGTAACGAACCTAACTGGCATCCATGAGGATGTGGGTTCGATTCCTGGCCTCACTCCGTGGGTTAGGGATCCAGCAACGCCGTGAGCTGTGGCGTACATTGCAGATGCAGCTCAGATCCCATTTTGCTGTGGCGTAGGCCGGCAGCTATAGCTCTGATTTAACCCCTAGCCTGGGAACCTCCATATGCCAAGGGTGCGGCCCTAAAAAGAAATAAAAAAAAAGGTACCAAAAGCCCTCACACATCTCCTCCCACTTGAGCCTTACAACTCTGGGAGGACATATATCATTATCTCACTGTACCGAGATGAAGAAACTGAAACTTAGACTTGTTCAAGAGCAGCTGGCTAGGAAGGTGAGACCTGGACCCTGGGCTGGGTCACTTGCAATTCAGCAAGGTTTCCCCAGAGCTGGTTATCAACACACTAGCTCCCTCCGCTCATCCCTGAATCTGCTCCTCCAAATGTGCACCCTCCCTCATGTCTCACAGGGAGACGGAATTACAAACAACCCAGCGCTGGAACAAGCGGGAGATGGTACCCGGCCCCTATATCCTGATGAAACTCAGCGGGCCCACACAGCCTGTGCTCTCCCTGGGAAGGGAGAAGTTCTGCTCTTCAGAGCCTCAGATCCCACCGGCTTTGAAAACCTTCTACTCTGCCTGCGAGAAGAATCTCGATGTCAAGTCTCTTTTTTTTTTTTCTTAGGGCCGCACCAGTGGCATATGGAGGTTCCCAGGCTAAGGGTCCAATCGAAGCTACAGCTGCCGGCCTACACCACAGCAACGCTGGATCCAAACCATGTCTGCGACCGACACCGCAGCTCACGGCAATGCCAGTTCCTTAACCCACTGAGCAAACCCCCACCCTCATGGATACTAGTCCGCTTCGTTAACCACTGAGCCACAACAGGAACTCCTCAAGGTCAATTCTAAATGTGGATGGGGTAGACAGGAAAGAAACACAAATTCTTCATTTTGTCCCAACAGACTGCCTCACCCACAGGGAAGAGGGTTCTGAGCACCAAGAGTCCACTTTCCCAACTGAGGGAAACAGAAAAACTCATGTGATACCTCAACCCCAAGCCAGTGGCATGCTTAAAGAAGGAGAGCTAGAAGTATTCCCATTACGAGGAGTCTCCCTAAATTAGTTTATAAATTTAATACAGTTCCAGTAAAAATACTGGAATTCTTTTTTTTACTGGGGGTGACTAGGTGGGCTGGTATTAGCTAATTAAAAATTGCAGGGGAGTGGGATGGACTGGGAATTTGGGGTTAGTAGATGCAGACTACTGAGAATGGATAAGCAATGAGGTCCTACTGTATAGCATAGGGGACTATATCCAATCTCTTGGGATAGAACATGATGGAAGATAACATAAGAAAAGGAATATATCTATATGTATGACTGGGCCACTTTGCTGTACAGCAGAAATTGGCAGCAGAAGTTGGCACAACACTGTAAATCAACTCTAATTTTAAAATCTTCTAAATAAAAAAAAAAAGAAAATTCCAGGGGGGAAAAAAGCCATAATGAACAAGGGTGGGAGTGAGAGGGAGGGCTGCCAAAACCTAACAGTTATTAAGACTCTGGACAGTTCTCTTGTGGCACAGCAGGTTAAGGATATGGCATTGTCACTGCAGTGGCTTGGGTTGCTGCTGTGGCGTGGGTTCAGTCCCTGCCCTTCCAACTTCTACAAGTGCAACCAAAAAAAAAAAAAAAAAGATTGCAAATCACCTAAATAACCATCGGTATGAGGCTAGTCAAATAAATTATGTTATATTCGCACAACAGAAAACTATGCAACTGTTGTAGAACAAAACTGAGGGAGCTCTTTAGTTATTCAAATAGAACATATAGAATGATTTCTAAGATATGGTTTGGGGGAAGCGAGATACAAAACTGAGTACACAGCATGCTACTATTTATATAAAATTATAGAAAAATACAAAAACATATTTGCTTGCTGTATTAGTCATCTATTACTCTGGAACAAATTACCCCAAAACTTAATAACTTAAACATTTATTATCTCTTTCCATGGGTCAGGAATCCAGGCATGGCTGAGTTGGGCTGCCTTTGGCTTAGGTCCTCAGTAGGTTATAGTCAGACTGTTAGCTGGGCTGTGGTCTCATCTGAAGGCTCAGCTTGGGGAGAGGATCTCAGCTTGGGGAGAGGGAGCTCTCCCAGCTCACTCGGGGTTGCTGGTGGGCATCAGTCTGTCAAATGAGCTCTCCCGGGGCTGCTCCATAGCCTCGAGGCTGACTTCCCCCAAGAGTAAGGGACAGCACCCGAGATGATGGAAGCCATAGTCTTTTCTCATGACCTAGTTCCAGAAGTGACACCCCACCATGTCCACGGCCTTCTACTCATTAGAAGTAAATCTGTAAGGCTAGCCCGTGCTGAAGGGCAGGGGAGTGTCAGAGGGGGTGGATCCCTGGGGCTGTCGTGGAGGATACCCGCTCCTGCACTTAGACAGGCAAGGAATATTTCTGGAAGGACACACTGAAAACATTTAACACTGGTTCCCTCCAGGGAGAGGAAACTCCAGGGAAGGGGAACTTCTCATGAACAGGCACTTGCTCCCTTTGAATTTTGTACAATGTGAACTTATCCCTTACTCAAAAAATAAACCAAATTCATTTTAAATGTAAAAGGAACAACTAGAAAAATAGCAATTTGGTAACAGAAGAAAAGCTAAAGAAGGAGCAATTTTCCTTAAATAATACATAGTCATGACTTAGAACCAAAAAAACATACTTGTATCTATTCATAGTCATGATCACTCGTTGCAATGAGAGAAGCATAAACAGCTCTTTATTATTCTCACACTGACATACAGATGTAAACAAGCAACTCCCATGTAGATAAAAATACAAAGTCTTGAGCGAGGCATTCAGGGCTCTTCACAAATTCATTTCCATCCACCCTAACTACCCATTTCCTACTACTCTGCTATCCCCTGTCAACTCCAGTGACCTGCTATACTCAACTATTAATACTTCCAGTTCTAGAGTACAAGCCGCACGCACAGCGCCCGCACATTGCAAACTTTCAGTAGGCGTCAGCTTCCTTTCTTTCTCAAACACTGTCCCTGGGCACGCAGTGCCCTGCACTCCTCTCCAAGGCTCAAGGCCTAACTCAAATGTCACCGTCACCAAGATGCAGTCCCATAAGCAGTCAATGGTCACCTCTGCTCTCCCATGGAATTGTTTTGATCTCAAATACAACATTCTCATCATTATATTACAATTTAAAACTCATCAACTTAAAGCCTGGTCCTTAGAGCATCACCTCCAGGAAACTGTCAGCTTCCTGGCTGGTGTAAACATCTGGGTCATTGGAACCAAAAAGGGCTTAATAAAGAATATAGATATTTTTCAAAATGAAAATGATTTTGATTATTACAAAAGTGATATATGCTTTTTCAAAAATTGTAGGAAAATTACAGAAAACAGTTAAAACGTAGGAAAGCATAAAACAAGCTCCAACAGAGATATTTTGATATGTATCTTTTCAGTATCCATCGTCACACAATTTTTAAATAAAACAATTAGGATATCATTGATATATACTCTAAGTTATTAAAAAGAAAAAAAATCGGAGGTCCCGTCATGGCGCAGCAGAAATGAATCTGACTAGGAACCATGAGGTTGCAGGTTCAACCCCTGGCCTTGCTCAGTGGCTTGAGGATCCAGTGTTGCTGTGAGCTGTGGTGTAGGTTGTAGACGAGGCTTAGATCTAGCACTGCTGTGGCTGTGGGGTAGGCCAGCAGCTGTAGCTCCGATTCAACCACTAGCCTGGGAACTTCCATGTGCAACAAGTGTAGCCCTAAAAAGCAAAAAGTGAAATAAAATAAAATCCTTTGGCCAGTTTTTCATATCTGTACATATAGCTCAACACAATTATATATCATTGTATACCATTTTATGAACATAGTGTATCTTATTTTTTGCTGTTGTTGTTTTTTAGGGCCACACTTGTGGCATATGGAGGTTCCCAGGCTAGGAAGGTCTGGAAGTACCATGACCATTTCACAGATGAAAGCACTAGGCCTCAGAAACACAACCCTGAATGCCTGACTCTGGGCTGATGCTTTCCCACCCATCCAAGATCAGAGGACTGTGGTAAGGCAGTTGCCAGCTTTGGTAAAAAGAAAAACCTATTAATTTAGGGGTCCCACTATCCCCAGTTACTTAATATCTGACCTTAAGAGCACCGCCAAACAAAAAGCATTCTGAATAATTCCTGCTGCACCACCTCCCCCTGGTGGTAGGCTCTGGAAACTGAAACTGCCTGGATGATAAGGAGCTATTACAGTAGGAAGACATCGACATCACCCCTATTTCTTTAAATCATCAACGCCACTTCATCAAGCAGTCAGGTATTGACACAAATACACAAAACTAGGACCTGGTGTCAATGAGGCTCAGCGCTCTGGATGACACTGAGGGGGGCAGTGTCATTTCTGCAACACTTCTGTGGCTGTTGCTTCTGCCCCCCAGCGTTCTGCACCACCTGTCCTGAATCCTCTCTGCCTCCGTCCACTCCTCTGAGCCTTCGGAAAGGTCAGGGGTGACCATGTACCCGCCCATAACCTGGCACGAAGAATCCGCTATGTCAGAAACCTCTAGCACGATCCTCCCCAAGAACCAGTCCTCAGGTTCTAGGCACTGACATTTCCCATACGTCAGGTGGCAACGCTGACATTTCTTTAGAAATATCAGAGTGCAGCAATTTCGATCTTCCTCCCCCTAGTCTCCCGATAAACTCACGGCTTCTTCACTCTTCCAGAAAGAAGGAAACATTCAACAGGATATCTGCAATAGGAAGAGAGAAAATACGTGGCCTACGACCTTTCCCGAAAACACAAAACATCCAATTTGTAAAAGCTACAGAGGCACCGGAAGGGCTTCTCCACATGCTTCCAAAGGGGTAAGACCCAGAAAGAAGGGAGGGGAGGAGACATGAAGGACAAAATGAAAATCAGTACCTCGTACAAGGTCCGGGTGTTCATCTGCTGAAATTCGGTCCCAGGCTTTGGGTAAAGCTTGAATGTTTTCCAAGTCTCCCCACTGGATGGAGGATAGGAGGTGCTTCCTCTTCAGGTACCTCCCTGGGAGTTAAGGAAGGTGCTCAAAAAGAAAGTGAAATAGGAGTTCCCTGGTAGCACAGTGTGTTAAGAATCTGGCATTGTCGGGAGTTCCCGTTGTGGCTCAGTGGTTAACGAATCCGACTAGGAACCATGACGTTGCAGGTTCAATCCCTGGCCTCGCTCAGTGGGTTAAGGATCCGGTGTTGCCGTGAGCTGTAGTGTAGGTTGCAGACGCTGCTCGGATCCTGCGTTGCTGTGGCGAAGGCCAGCAGCTACAGCTCCTGTTAGACCCCTAGCCTGGGAACCTCCATATGCCGCGGGTGCGGCTCTAGATAAGGCAAAAAAAAAGAACAACAACAACAACAAAAAAAGAATCTGGCATTGTCACTGCTGTAATAATGTGAGTTCAATCCCTGGCCCAGGAATGTCCACATGCCATGGGCACAACCAAAAAACAAAATCTAAAACTAAAACAAACTAAAAAACAAAAGACAATGAAATATACCAAAGGGAGAAAATAGCCTGGAGAGCTCCCAGGAGCTGGAACAGCTCCCGCTATATTTCCCAGGTCGGCAGGGTAGAGAAAAAAAAAAATAGGGTGGAAGAGGGGGACAATGCTGCTTAAGTTTCTAGGCTAAATGATCAGACAGGGTTGACACTACAACTAAAGGAAAAGGGAGCTGAATGGAGGGCTGGACAGATGACTTCAGCTCTCCATTTGAGCCTGCGATTCCGCAAGATTCCAGCTGGGGGCCCCTGCAGAAACTAAAAACCAAAATTAGAAGCAACCAGAGGCAAGAATAAAGATTTGGTTTGGAAGTGATTTAAATGAAGGTAGAAACTTAGCCAGAGGGTAGAAGTGAGTATCAGGCAACAATCAGGAGAAAAAGACAAGAGAACTCCCCAACTAACTGGTCTTCCTGCTTCCACCCAAGTCTGCTTAGAACACAGCCAGTGATACTGTTGAAAACATAGGTCTGATCAAGTTACTCCTCTGCGTAAAATCCACAGCTTTCCATCTCACTCAGAGTAACAGTCAAAACCTTCTGAAGACCTTGGAGGCCCTACCAGATCTCCACTGTCTCTCTGACTACATCTCCTGTTAAACCACCCCCCCTTCACTCGGCTTGAGCCCCACTGGCCACCCTGCTATTTCCTGAACACACCAGGCTTGCTCTAACCTCAGGGCCTTTGCACTTTGTGTCTCCAGCCTGGAACACTCTTTCCCCCAATATCCACATGGTTCTTTCCCTCACTCTCTTCAGGTCTTTTCTCAAATACCGCTTCCTCACCAAAGCCTGCCCCGACCACCTTATTTAAAGTTACATCTGCACCCCTTGCTTTCCCCATTCTCTGCTTTGTTTTTCTCCAAGGCACTTACCACCATCTGACAGTCTATTAATATTTTCCTTTTCTAATGCCTACCTCCCAGCTGCTAGAACAATGCCTGGCAGGTATCAGCTACTCAATAAACGACTTGAAAAATGACTGGACAAATGAGTGCAGGAAGCATCCAAGTTCAGGAACCAAAGAGAACTGAGCCACACTGCATATTGTTGTGTAATCTTGTGAAAACCAAAATTTAAAAGACTTCCTGGAACAGCTCTGGAACAACCTGAAATGTGTTCAAAGGATACGAATTTCGATAGTGTCTTTCAATATCTTGCAACCACTCCAACATTTCAGCCACAGAGGGGCTTGCAGCTGAAGCCTGCAGGACAGCATCCAGGCCGATGGTGTCTGCATGCCGCTCGTAGGTCTGAAACACATGTTCCACGTGGCTGCTGACCACATCACGCACCTTGAGGAGCGCGGCTCTGGAGAAAGAGTCTGATATTAGGCAACGTGATGAGAAAGGCCTAAGGCCTCAGCACTAAGGGTACTTTGGACCAGATGATTCTTGTGATGGAGGGCTTCCCTGTGCACTGTAGGATATTCAGTGGTATCCCTGGCCTCTACCCACTAGCTGACAAGAGCTGATCATGTTCCCACCCTTTCCCAAGTAGTAATAATGGATAATGTCTCCAGATACTGCCAAACTTCCCAGTGGGAAAAACTGTCTTCAAATGAGACCCATTTCTCTAAGGAGATGGGTGATGGTATCTTGGAGGTAGGGGTGGCTCAAGAATTAAGAACTGGAGTTCCCTGGGGGCTCAGTGGGTTAAGGATCAGGCGTTGTCATTACTGTGGCTCAGATTACTACAGTGGCACAGGTTTGATCCCTAGCCTGGGAACTTCCTGAATGCTGTGGGTATGGCCAAAAAAAATTAAGAACTGGCTTTAAGATGGAGAAGCTGAAGTTACATGGCACTCAAAGCTGTGTGATGAGCCCAGGTCCCAAAGAGAGCAAAGACTAAGCAGCCTTTCTGTGGATGCCATAAAGCCGTATAAGGAAAGCAAATGCTCACACATGGTCCCATGCCATGTACTTGAAAGGGAATACGCAAGAAGAAACTGAAGCAACAAACCAGTACAGTTCTCATGTCACCTCTCACCCCAAACCCAGTGAATGGGCCAAGTTTGGGCTCTTGATGCACACAGACTACTGCGGATCTTAGGAAAGCTACTTATTCTCAGACACAAATAAAAACAGTCTCTTTTCTTCACTGTTCATCCTAAGTGCCTAGAATATCCAGACTGGCACAGAGAACAACACTTTGTCATCCTATGAATGAATGACAAGGACTGCTGTGACAATTAAATGTAATAATGCATTATAAATGCTTAGGGAAGCGTCTGGCTTATAGTAAATTATGTTATTATTCCATTGGTGACTCCAAGGGGCCCAGCCACCAAGATGAAAGCTACAACTTCCCAAAGGGCAAGGCATTCCCTAGCCTAGAATTGCAGCTTTCAGAAATGTTTGACTGTGACTCACAATGTAAAAATAATTAAAACAAGATCCTGCTGTATAGCACTGGGAACTATGTCTAATCACTTGTGATGAATCCATATATGTATGTGTAACCGGGTCACCACTCTGTGCAGTTGGACAATTGACAGAAATCTGTAAACCAGCTATAATGGAAAAAATAAAAATAAAAATACTTAAAACAGGGGTTCCCTGGTGGTTCAGTGATGTCTCTGCTGTGGCTCTGGTTTCTGCTGTGGCATGAGTTTGATCCCTGACCCAGGAACTTCCTTATGCCATGGGTGCAGCCAAAAAAAAAAAGGTTTAAAATAACAGTTGATACCCACACACAAATATGTAATCAATTGAAATAAAAGGTCACTATATTAGAATGTGCCATAACAAAACTTAATTGACTGTCTATCCCTTTTACTCAACTAAAGAACTTAACTCTGGTTCATTGCAGTCCCAGCACCCTGTGTTTGGCATCCCATAGGTTTCTTTTCTTTCTTTCTTTCTTTTTTGTTCTCTTTACAGCCGCACCTGTGGCATATGGAAGTTCCTGGGCCAGAGGTCAAATCAAAGCTGCAGCTGAGGCCTATGCCAAAGCCATGGCAACACCAGATTCAAGCCACATCTGCAGCTTACAGCAATGCTGGATCCTTAACCCACTAAGCGAGGCCAGGGATTGAACCCACATCCTCACAGAGACAACATCCAGTCCTTAACCCACTGAGTCACAATGAGAACTCTACTATAGGTTGTTAATATATATATATATATATATATATATATATATATATATATATATATATATATATATTTTACAAATGAATACCAAGAAGGTCCTCATCTTTGACAGTTTCCTATTAGTTTATGGCACAGACTCTACACACTGGAACCTGCTTTTGTCCTGATCAAGGAAAGGCCGTAAATGCCCTGTCTCTTCTCTATCCTCAATTACCTGCAACTCTAAGCCAGAGGGTCTAACACTAGGCATAATGAGAGCTTAGAGGGGTACCACTCCTGGCACAGACACACCAATGTACAGCACAACAAAGCAGTGGTTAAGAGCTGTGGCCTTGGCGTCAGACACACTTGGATTAGAATCCCAGCTTTACTATTTACTAATTGGAGGCCCAGAGGCAATCTGCCTGAGCCTCAGTTTCCTCACCGGAAAAATGAGATTAAGTGAGGTTAAGTCACAGATGTGTAGATAAGATTTTATGGATAATGGATGGAAAACCCTCAGCTCTGGAACCCACTAAATTTATAGAATAGCTCTTTGCTGCTTTTTACCGAAGAAAAACTTATAGAGGAGGGCTAATAAGCTTTCTCTACTGTTTTTCTGTTCTGCTTTAGTAACTTTTACCAAGTTCACCACTGCCATGCCTAGCCTGACAAAGGAAATGCCAGAAAGGGCTCTTTGACAGAGGTCCCATTGCAACAGATGGAAAGCAAGTAAGGTTGAGACATCCCCAAATACAAAGCTCTCAAGTAAGGAGAAAAACATCCTTCTAACTGATCCTAGTTTACTAAACACCCAGTTTTAACATCTTTCCACCAAGAACAGCGCCATCCATCGAGCCTCTTACAGCCTGTCCTCTAGCTTGTCCAGGACAATGTCACCGGCCGCCAGCTGCTTGCGCCTCAGCCGCTCCTCTAAGTCTGGGAAGGCCCGAAGTGACGGCACATCCTCAAATCGCAGATTTTGTGCGGCCTGCAGCTGCTCTGCCAGGTTACTGAGGGAGGCCAGGAGCGGCGGGCAGTCCTTGAGAGCGCTCTGCCACAGACCCTGCTGCTCCTCCACCACGGGAAAGCACTTCCTTAGGGCTTCCTGTACGGCAAGCAAAGGCCCGACTTGAGTCATCTTCTGTGGGAGGAAAAAAAAAAAAAAAAAGACACAACCCTAGGGTCCCAAGTCGGTAGGGGAAGTACTGGGTCAAGGGTAGGAGTTATTTCCGTCTCAAGTGAGGTCCAGCTAACCCAGGGTTTCCTTAGGTAGAGCTGTCTATCCCTCCCGACAGTTTCCAGAGCGAGGCGTTGTCTTACCTTTACACAGGCTCTCGGAAGGCAGAACCCTTGTTTCCCACCCTGAGAAGGGGTTCTTGACCATCCCTCGCAGGAGGCTCGTCCGGGTTCGGGCAGCTTCCTGTTTCAGACTGTGGGCTGCCCGGGCCTCCTGGAGTTCCCGGAGCCGGAATCTTGTCTCCTTTCCGTGAAGGTGCGGTTCGCTTTCCCTAAACCAGCGGGAAAACTTAAAGCTAAGGCAACTGAAGTCTGAGGACCTCTCCAGGTCCTCAGGAGCCTTAGGCAGTCTCTCTGCGCATGCCCCAACGTGGCTACCGAGTCGCGAAAATATATCGTAAAACTGTAATGCCTTCTGGGTGCTGTAGTCCTGCGAGTGAACTGGCGGGCCGATCGCAGAGTTTCCCTGCGATTGGCTGTTGTGGGACCCTCCTAAGACGGCGGCTTCTCATTGGTCAGCCTGTGGCAGTTTGAATTTGGTGGCGGCCGTCGCACGTCCGGTTAGTCCCGGAGCTGCTCCCTCTCAGCTGAAGCAGCCAGGTTTTTCTCAGCCCCTGTTACCGGGACCCACAGGTGAGTGCCTCGCAGATCCTTTATGCTCAGGCCCGGAAGGGCAGGGGTCCCCCTCTAAACCCCCTGGGGTGTCTTCTGCCCTCTCCTGCTCCTTCGCGGCCCCCTTTCCCTCCCCATCTCCGCCGCTGACACATTGTGGCTCGGCCCCCCTCTCCCCGCAGTCTCCAGCGAAGTGCCATGGCTCCGGCTAGGAAAGGCGGCAGTCGGGTGGCCAAGAACAACTCGCTACGGAGTCGAAAGCTCGCTTCCTTTCTTAAGGACTTCGACCGTGAAGGTAAGGGGCGGAGCCCGGGAGGCCGCTGGCATCTGGGGCAATCGCGGGGTGCTGGCGGGATGGGTGCAGGCAGCACGGATTCCAGGCCCCGTCTGCCCACCGAGTGACCCGCGTTCTGTCCGCTCTGCTCTTTTGAAGTGCAAATACGATCCAAGCAGATTCAGTCAGACAGGCAGAACCTCCTCAAGGAGATGGATAACCTGTACAACATCGAGATCCTGCGACTCCCCAAGGCACTGCGCGAGATGAACTGGCTCGAGTACTTTGGTAAGAGCTGCTAGAGTTTCCTCAGGCCTCGACCTGGAGCCCCTCATGAAGATGACAACCTTCATCTTCATCCTCAAGTCGTCCTAGATCACTGCAGGAAACTGCAGCCCTACCCCTCCCCACTCAGTCTCACCGCCTTGCTTTATTTTTCTCCTTTGCTCTTAACCTCATCTACCTCTGCATGTAGGCAAACGTTTTCTCTAAAGGATCAGGTAATAAATATTTTAGGCTTTGTGGACCAGATGGTTCTCGTTGAAAACTACTCATCTTTGCTGTTATAGTTCCAAAACAGCTGGAATGAATGGGCACAGCTGTATTCCAATAAAAATGTATTTATGAACATACTAAAATATGAATTTTACAGCATAATTTTTTTTTTAAATCCAACCATTTAAAAACGAACGAATTGAATAACTTGGTTTGTTACCAGAGCTCGGGTGGAAGAATAACCCCAAGCAGGTCTTTCTGCTTATGGAAATTGCCAGTTTTAAAATGTGCAAATCAGGGAGTTCCCACTGTGGCCCAGTGGTAACAAATCCGATTAGTATTCATGAGGACGAAGTTCGGATCCCTGGCCCCACTCAGTGGGTTAAGAGTTGGCGTTGCTGTGAGCTGTGGTGTAGGTTGCAGACAGGACTCAGATCCTGCATTGCAGTGGCTGTGGCGAAGGCCAGCAGCTGCAGCTCCAATTCGACCCCGAGCCTGGGAACTTCCATGGGTGTGGCCCTAAAAAAGACAAAATGAGTCAATAAACAAAATCGGCAAATCAAATAGTGAAGTGCAAGGACCCAAGAGTTTTCCTGGCCAGAGAAAAATCCCAGCCTGTTCCCCACCCCCTTGTTAAATGTCCAAGTAAATACAAGAGGCTGTTCTTTCTGCTGGGTTACCCTTGTACTATTTTTCTTATTGTTGGTTATCCAGTATGTAGCCTCCTTCCTGGATAGAAGTGCATGTTCTGCTCACATAGTAAACATTTAATGATCCTTTTGACTTACCCTTTTATTTATTAATCTAGCTGTACATTTCTACAAATATTCATTGAGCAGAGTTAGTCACAATACTAAAGATGCACTGGGACATAAAACAGACATTGTCCTTACCCCAGGAACTTACAGGTAGAACTTTGGTTGTTGTTGCCTTTTTTTTTTTTTTCCTGCTGCAGCCGCAGCATGTGGAAGTTCCTGGGTCAGGGATCAAATCCACACCACAGCTGTGACCTGTGCACCACGGCCGCAGCAGCACCGTATCTTCATCTGCCGCACCATAAGGGAACTTCCAAGAAGGATCATTTTTAAAAATTGAAAATGAGTGTATAATTAAAATTATAAGTACTACAAAAGAGAATAGAATAGTGGTCAGTAAACACATTTATGCAATGCTTCCTATGCCAGACAGGTGTTGTACCAAGTGTTTCCCATATATGAACTAATTTCATCCTCATAACAACCATATTAATTAGCAATATTATCTCTGTTTTATAGATGACAAGATTAAGGCACAGAGAGTGGTTACTTTGCTCAAGGTCTCATAAGCTAGTCAGTGGAAGAGTCTGTCTGAACCTAGGCATTCTGGTTCTAAACCAAGTTCTTAACTCTTATGCAGGATATTATCTATTTCTAGCAGGAGGACCTACCTAAGTTTTTATTCTACATCTAAATCTTGCAGAGACCTCTTCATTCAATATGCCTTTACTATGTACCTACTATAATACATATTTTTGCCAGAAACTGTGGCTATTATCTCTGTCCTCAGGGAATTCAGTTCAAGACAGGGTGGGCACTTCAACATCTTTGAGTAGTTGTTGGGTGTGATGAGAGTGAGCAGCCAACTCAGCACATTGCAGCAATCTGCTGTGAGAGAAAAATACATAGAGTTTTGGGTTTGAACTGCATTTGGAAGGGTGAATTAGAAATTTGTTGGGTGTAGAAGATTATTGTGGGCAGAGAAGATAAGTCTCAGGGCACCGAGTCATGAGAAACAGTGACACATTTGGGAAATAACAGGCACTTTGGTGCGGTTAACCTAGAGTAAGTCATGACCGGGATGAGTCGAGCTTAGGGAAAGATCAGACTTGGTTGTAAAGGCTCTTAAATGTTGGGCCAAGGGCTTAATGTGGTCCAGTTTTAGAAAGATAACGTTGTATTAGGGAAGATGGTTTATTATTAAAATCTAATAGTAACTAAACAAAATGTTCTTTTCAAAGCCCTTGGAGGAAACAAGAGGGCCCTGGAAGAAGCAGCAACTGTAAGTGACTTGCCCTATTTTTGAACTGTTGGTTAATTTTTAAGTTTAGTCCATTTACCAGATTCGACCAGTGGGCGCTGTGGAAGAGGTTCCAAAGGGAACATTATCTGTGTCAACTGAAAGATTATGGCTGTCAAATACTGAATACATGAAGCGCAAATAGTTTCAAGGTGTATGAAGAGAGAGAGTTCTATTTTTGGCAGGTTCCTTCCAGCTCTCTGCCCTGACCTTTGCAGGGGAAATAGAAAGTTTGAAGTCCAAATTCCTTTAAGCCCCTGTGTCATTACAGGGTGACATACCCACTAGGAGACCTGGCCCATTAGGTGACAAAGAGACTGTTACTTTTCTTTGTTTTTCTTTTTGTCTTTTTAGGGCCACACCTGCAGCATATGGAGGTTCTCAGGCTAGGGGTTGAATTGGAGCTACAGCTGCCGGCCTAAACCACAGCCACAACAACAGCAAGATCCTTAACCCACTGAGCAAGGCCAGGGATCGAACCTCCATCCTCACAGACACTAGTCGGGTTCATTACCGCTGCGCTACGGTGGGAACGCCCTCTTTTTTTTCTTTTATTACTTTTTAAAATAAAAGCGTAGTTGATTTACATTCAATGATGTGCCAGTTTCTGCTGTACAGAAAAATAACCCAGTCGTATGTATATATACATTCCCTTTCATATATTATCTTCCATCACAGTCTATCCCAGGAGTCTGGATATATTATTCCCTGTGCTATACAGTAGGAGCCATTGCTTATCCATTCTAAGTGTAATAGTTTGCATCTACTAACCCCAGATTCCCAGTCCATCCCCTCTCTTCCCTCCCCTCCTCGGCAACCACAAGTCTGTTCCCAGTAGAGACTGTTGCCCTTTTTTTTCTTTTTCCTATTTGATTTTTAGGGCTGCACTTGCGGAAGTTCCCTGGCTAGGGGTCCAGTTGGAGCTACAGCTGCGGGCTGACGCCACAGCCACAGCAACACGGGATCTGAGCCGCATCTGTGACTTACACCACAGCTCACAGCAATGCCGGATCCTTAACCCATTGAGTGGGACCAGAGACCGAACCCACATCCTCGTGGATACTAGTAGGGTTTGTTATCACTGAGCCACAACAGGAACTCTGAGACTGTTGCTTCTTCATGTCATTCCACAGAAGCTCTGCTCTTGAATGGGACTCTCAGGATTGCCCACCCCCATCTCACCTCTTTCTTCAGCATGAGTATCGGGGCTGAAGGCAGTAAGATGGGGGTGCAGAATAGTTTAGATCTGTTCTGTCCATTACATTAGCCACCAGCTACATGTAGCTTTTAAATTAATTAAGATTAATAAAACAAAACATTCAGTTCTTCAGACACACTAGCCACATTTCAGATATTCAGTAGCCACTTTCCATTCCATCATTTCAAACGTCACTAAGCCCACACAGAAACAAAAGCAAGCAAAATACTGTTTGAGCACATAGACATTTGTGGAGACATACACATACACCCAGACTTTCTTTTAAGCAAATGGAATGAGACTGGTTATCTCTGAGGACTGAGAGAATCAGGAGACTGCTCATCTTTTGGGGAGAGGCAAGGAAATAGAACAGGGAAAAATACATAGCTCGAACCAAGTTATGGTCAGTATTTTAAGCCTTGGGCTGTAGAGGGGGCTTATGGGAATTCAATATATTCTATTAACTAACGTAACAATCTTTTTATGTATCAAAGAAAAAATTTTTAATTGTTTTTGATCTTAAAATATTGTTCCTTGTATCTGATGGAATATACCTGGTGTTTTCTGGCTGTGTGTTCATCCCAGGCTGACCTAGATATCACAGAAATAAACAAACTAACAGCAGAAGCCATTCAGACACCCCTGAAATCTGCCAAAGGTGAGTACTTTTCAAAACCCCCTGTTGAACTGAGAGAGTGAAGACCCAGGATGGTTGGCTGGCTGCCCAGGGAGGCCTCAATGGAGAAGCCTCTTAGGTCTGATGTCTGGTCCTCAGTCTTGCAAATGCAAAAATTTAATTTTGGCCTCTGCATTCAGTTAATTATATGCAGCACTGATAACTAACCAAACTGCAGACTAATATGTGTGTTAAAGTGAAAGTGAAGGAATAAAAATAAAAAGCTGGAGTTCCTGTAGTGGCCCAGCGGAAACAATCCAACTAGTAACCATAAGGTCGTGGGTTCGATCCCTGGCCTCACTCAGTGGGTTAAGGATCTCGCATTGCTGTGAGCTGTGGTGTATGTCGCAGACACAGCTCAGATCCCGTGTTGCTGTGGCTGTGGTGCAGGCCGGCAGCTATAGCTCAGATTCACCTGCTGGCCTGGGAACTTCCATATGCCGTGGGTGTGGCCCTAAACAGCAAAAGAGAAAAGAAAGAAAGAAAGAAAGAAATTAAAAAGCTATACTGGAAAACAAACGTTGCTGCCTGCTGCCTCCCTGAGTTAACAAGGTGAGCAAGGTGTGGGGAGCCAGCTGAGGCTCTCCCTGATGTGATCAGAAGGGCTGAAAGAGAATTATGTGCCCTTTGGGGTTCTGTAGAGCTGTCTTCCATATCACAGCCCCGTAAATATTAAAGATTGGTGTAATTTCCTCTCTAAATTCACTCCTTACTTTAGTAGATGAGGAAAATGGTGATCACCATGAAACCATGTGACCTAATCAGAGGCAAGGCCAGGCCTCAAGTGCAAGGCTCTCTGACTCCAAGGCCTGCGTGTCTAATCAGAATGTTGGGCTGCCCATACAAGGCATTTATTAGATGGAGTTTCTTAACCACTCTGGTTAGTTTTCTTTGTCTAAATCCACCTTTTTTTTTAAGTCATCTTTATACTGGGTCTGTGTCTTGATTGCAGCCTAAGATTGCATACGTTTTATTTCCTACAAGCGTGAATGCGTTGAAGTTTATTCCTGTGAGAAACATTACAATATTACTCTGTAAAAACTTCCTTACAGCACGAAAGGTAATGCAAGTGGATGACATGATAATGGAAGAAGAAGAGGAAGAAAATAAAAATAAGAATCCTCAAACTGCAAGAGTAAGTAGGCACTCAGATTCAGGGCTGGAGACTGGCAGGAAACAAGGACATACTTAAAATACAGGGTTGCCTGCCACTCCCACCCACCCTCCACCAGATTTCACTGGCCGGAGCAGAAAGGGGAGGGAATTCCTATTTAAGGAACAGGAAGCAATTTGGTGTGGCCGGGACATAAGCTGCGAGGGAAATCAGGTGAGAGCAGGGGCCAGATAATGAACAGCCTTATGCAGCAAGCCTGGAAGTTGCAGTTTCATGAGGTGGTCATGGTAAGTGAACACAACCAGATAGGTGTTCCAGAATACTATTCAGGAGGAGTTCCCATCACGGCTCAGCGGAAACGAATCTAAGAACCATGAGGTTGTGGGTTCAATCCCTGGCCTCGCTCAGTGGGTTAAGGATCCCGCATGACTATGAGCTGTGGTATAGGTTGCACACGTGGCTTGGATCTGGCATGGCTGTGGCGTAGGCCAGGAGCTGTAGCTCTGATTTGACCCCTAGCCTGGGAACCTCCACATGCTACAGGTGTGGCCCTGAAAAGAAAAGAAAAAAATAATATTCAGGATAAACGGGAGACGAAACACTAGAGAGGAGGCTACCAGTCGGGAGGCTGCTGTAATTCTTGAACAAAGGCACTGACCCTGTAAAAAGACAGGGATGGTTTTAGGATAAGGGAAAGTGGACAAGATTGGTGGTGGAAAGGAGAAACCAGAGATGACTAAGTGGTTTCTAGCTCAGGGAACTGCTACCAGGCGGAATGTGGGGCACAGGAGGAGGAGCAGGCTCGGGTTAGGGCCAAGGGGAGCAGTTGGTGTGTCAGCTGTTTGACACACCAAGCGTCTGATACTTCTCCAGGACATCTGGCCCAGACGGAAATTCAGCCTCGTGCTCAGAGGGGAAATAAGAGACTGAGAGATACTGACTTCCAGATCCTCAGGTGGTTGTCCCCATGTAGGAGTTGCCGAGGTTGCACGGGGAGAGCATGCAGGGCAGGCTGAGGATGGACCTGGGAGGGAAGGTAGAAAGAGGAGCTCGTGAAGCAGCCTGTGGAGAGCCAGCCAGAGAAGCAGGGGAGGGGTCGATCTCGGCAGACGGGGGCGGTTGTCTAAAGGTCAAGGGCGATTCTTGTGGGGTACCTCCGAGGACTCAGCAAGGGTGAGGACTGCTGAGGGTTCCTTGCATGGGGCACCTGTGTGCCCTTGGTGACTATCACAGCAGCGCTTTAGGAGGGTTGGGGGACCAACCAGGTTGCACTCGGTTCAAAAGTTACCTTGGAGTTCCCGTCATGGCTCAGTGGAAGCGAATCTGACTGGCATCCATGAGGACACAGGTTCAATCCCTGGCCTTGCTCAGTGGGTGTTGCCATGAGCTGTGGTGTAGGTTGCAGACACGGCTCGGATCCCATGTTGCTGTGGCTTTGGCGTAGGCCGGCAGCTGTAGCTCCGATTCGACCCCTAGCTTGAGAACCTCCCTAAAAAGACCGAATAAAAAACCAGTTGGTCAAATTCCTCTACTTTGAAGACCCAGGCAGTATAAATCCTTAGTTGATCAATTATGTTCTGAATTATTTAAGTCACAGTGAATTCTCTGTGATGGACTTTCTGGTGATGGGTATTAGTTTGCTTTTCGAGAGCTGGTACCCCTCTTCCTGACTTTCCCATTTGTAGAGTTTTTTGTAACCTGTTTCATTTGATTGTGACTTCAGGTTAAAAGGTGTCCTCCATCCAAGAAGAGAACGCAGTCCATACAAGGAAAAGGCAGAAGTAAAAGGTAACAGGTTTTCCAAATTTCGGTGTGTGTTGGAGAGCCACATTCATCAGGGTAGAAATAAGCATGAAAGGGCTCCTATGACTTATGCTTATGAAATAAGCAGAAAGAGCTTTACATTGTTGGATCCTTGAGTATCCAAGCTGAAGGGGTCTCCGGAAACAGCCTGAGCCAACATACTCTCCAATTCTTCTGACTGAGTTCTCTTCCTCCCCCACTTTTTAAAAACTTTTAGTGCAAACAGAGATTGAGACTCAGAAACGTGTAGTAAGCACTGCATATTTTGTTCAACTGCCTGATGGCTGTGTGCAGAGCTACCCACATAATAATCAATCACAAAGTGGCTGTCACCTCCCCAGAGTTAGTTTCTTGAAAGGTTCCTCCTGGTCCTGCTAAGTACTGAATCACCATGGACTTGAACCTGGAGGCGGTGCAGGGGGGCCTCCAGGGTGCTGAGAGGTTGTTGCCTTTCCCTCAGTTCTGTTAGCATGATTGAGAAGTCGGATTCTGGATACAGGCTGCCTGGGTTCAAGTTCTGGCTCTGCCCTAATTGGCCGTGTGATCTTGGGCAAGCTATTTAATGCCATATGCCTGAGTTTCTGCATCGGAAATGAGGATAACGGTGCTTCTCACAGGGTGGTTAGGAGGCCTGCAGGAGTCGGTGTGCATGACATGCCCAGAACAGTCCCTGCCATGGGCAGTGTTACCTGCCTCTGCAGCTGCCGTCACTGGACCTGAGAGGTGGCCCACCTAACGGTGTTTCTCACTCATAGATCAAGCCATTGTGCCACTGTCACCCCAGCTGTGGGCCGACTGGAGTTGTCTATGGTGAAACCAACTCCGGGCCTGACACCCAGGTTTGACTCAAGGTGAGTACTGAGAGCAACACTTGGATTTTGTTGGGAGCTGAACATTTAACACCCTTCAGGAAAGAAGGCGTTTAAGAAAAAATCCTGGGAAGCCCTCTCAAAGGAAGGGAACCAACCGCCTGGGCTTCCCCCTGTTTGCCTCCCCCGAGTGCAGGTTCATCTGTTTTCAGTGACAAAATAATTCTTTATCTGATGAGAAGTAAGAGCCCAGTCTGTCTCTGATGACCTGGAGGCCTTTAGTGACTCTTTTGGTCTTTTCTGAGTATGGCTTTTTTTTTTGGTAGGTAGTTACTCTCCCATACCCTTGGTAGGACTGAAAATTAATACCACCTTTTGGTAGACCAGTATAAACAACGATGTTCTTACAGTATAAATTAATCCCTTCCATGGACTGGTCAACTGGATAGGAGATGTTGTATCACCATTAAAAAATATAAGTGGTTGGAGTTCCTGTCGTGGTGCAGTGGAAGTGAATCCGACTAGGAACCGTGAGGTTGCAGGTTCAATCCCTGGCCTCGCTCAGTGGGTTAAGGACCCGGTGTTGCCGTGAGCTGTGGTGTAGGTCGCAGACGTGGCTCAGATCTGGCATTGCTGTGGCTATGGCTTAGGCTGGCAGCTGCAGCTCTGATTGGACCCCTAGCCTGGGAACCTCCATATGCCACAGGTGTGGCCCTAAAAAGACAAAAGAAAAAAAAAAATTTTTTTTTGTAAATATATATAAGTGGTGGAGTTCCCATCATGGCTCAGTGGAAACAAATCCAACTAGGAACCATGAGGTTGTGGGTTCAATCCCTGGCCTCGCTCAGTGGGTTAATCCAGCATTGCCGTGAGCTGTGGTGTTAGTCACAGATGCGGCTCCACTCTGGCATTGCTGTGGCTGTGGTGTAGGCCAGCAGCTACAGCTCTGATTCGACCCCTAGCCTGGGAAACTCTGTATGCCACGGGTGAGGCCCAAAACACAAAATATATATGTAAGTGGATCTAGGAGTTCCCTGGGGGGTTCAGGACCCTGTGTTGTCACTGCAATGGCTCAGGTTGCTGCAGTGGCACAGGTTCAATCCTGGCCCAGGAATTAAAGCTGCAAGTGCTGATGGGAAGAGCTTCACAGTCATGAGCCTCTCCAGTCAGGCTGCAGACAGCATGTCTTAGATGATCCCATTTGATAGAAAGTTTCTAGAAGGACGTAAAGAACAGAGAGTGGTTATCTCTGGGTAGGAGAGTGGGGGAGACTTACCTCTACTTCTAATTCTCACTCTTCCTTAACTGCCTGTTGTTTTTGTTTTGGTGGGCTTGGGGGTTTGTTTTTAACATGAGCGTATAGCAAAGGACATTTAGAGGAAAATAGACGGCAGCATGTTAAAGATCTTGAGGAAGTCAGTTTGGGCATTAATGTAATGATGTAATCTCTGAATCATCCTCCTTTGACCCTGGAAGAGTCCTCCTGATGGAAGCACTTAGCCACTCTTGGAAATGCATTAACCATGGTTTATTCCTGGCTGGTTGGATGGCTGGCTGGATGGATGACTGGCATCCATGTGGAGCTTTGGACCTAAAATTTATATGGATAAGAACTGACTTTGGCTAGATACATGTTTGATAATTACAACCTCCTTTCTCCAGCTGTGTTTAGTCATCACTGCTTTTTAACCCTAAATTTAGAACTCGCCTTCTTAGAAATGTGTGATTTGAAAACTGCATCTTGAGGCCAGATGGAGTTTGGAAGGGTTTGTAGCGCCTGGTGTCCCTCTGCCAAGCTGTCTTTACAGAGACTTTCCCCACTTTCTAGGGTCTTCAAGACCCCAGGCCTGCGGACTCCAGCAGCCAGAGAGAGGATTTATAATATCTCCCTGAATGGCAGCCCTCTAGCCGACAGCAAAGAGATCTTCCTCACTGTGCCAGTGGGAGGCGGAGAGGTAGGTGTTTCAGAGGGCGGTCAGGCCACAGTGTGCTGCTTACCCAGCGTTTCTTTCTCTTGTCCATCATCCACTGCTCTCCCCAAACCCAAAGTCCTTTTAGTTGCAAGGATCCTGATCACCACACTCTGGTGGGACTCAGAACCATTTCCTCTCCCCTGTTAGAGCTCCAGCCTGGGAAGGTCCTTGTGCAGCTCTGGGTTCCATTTGTTGATCAGCTAACATTTACCCACCTGTCTGGTAGCAGGTTCAAGATGTAGAAGACAGTCCTGCCCTTGAGAAGCAGTTCAGTAGTCAAGACAGGCTCCCAACTAATGGTAACAGCATGCAGTGTGTGTGGGACTGGAGATATTAAGGGGAGTATAGGAGTTCCCATCGTGGCTCAGCGGTTAATGAATCTGACCAGCATCCATGAGGACGCAGGTTAGATCCCTGGCCTTGCTCAGTGGGTTAAGTATCCAAAATTGCAGTGAGCTGTGGTGTAGGTTGCAGATGAGATTCGAATCCTGCGTTACTGTGGCTGTGGCTGGCAGCTGTAGCTCCAAATCGACCCCTAGCCTGGGAACCTCCATATGCCTCAGGCGTGGCCCTAAAAAGCAAAAAAAAAAAAAAGTGCAGTGCAGAGAAGGGAGTGTGCTTAGGCTAGAACGGGGAGCACGAACTGTGGCTTCCACTTTGTACAACTTCAAGGCGTTCTGAAGCGGGCTGAGCAGAGCAAGTTACTGACCTCACCTGGGACCGAGGGGAGGGTTTATCTCAGGTGAGGTCTGCAGGACGTATTTCTGAGCTAATGTGCCTCCCTTGTACTCAGCTGATGTAGCCACCGGCCCAGAGGTAAACACTGATATCACTCTTCTTAGGGCTGTTAACACCCCTCCTGCCTACCTCGCCAGCACCCCTAACAAGTGCAGGACATCAAGGGGGGTACCCCTGGGCACACTGAGCTGCTGAGCGGAGGTTCCTGCCAAGGGACATGCCACTTTAACCCTCTCCCCTCCTCACAGAGCATGCGGTTACTGGCCAGTGACTTGCAGAGGATTGATATTGCACAGCTGGACCCAGAGGCCTTGGGAAACGTTAAGAAGCTCTCGGTGAGTCTGGGGTTCATCTCCATACACAGGGGGCCTCTGGTAGCCTTCTGGGATTAGCTGTACTTAGGACTGCCTTTCGGGCCTGGGCTGGCACTTTACACTTCCCTCTTTCTGCCAAGGGATTTTTGACTGTTATCCTGCTTCCCAAGCAGCAGTTCTGTCCCTAAACTGATGCTGAGTTTTGGTCCGTCCTAGAGTGCCTGCCACAGAAGTCCCACAAAGAATCAAAATTCTGCCTCATTCGGGCAGTTCATGTCTGTGTGCTAGGGCACGACTGACCTCCAGGAACTGAAGCTTCTTCACGATAGTTCAGGAACAGGGCGAGGAACTTGTTACGAGGAATCACACAGAATCCAAGAAAGCACTGCAGAGCCAGGCCCTCTGAGTAGTGGGACCAGCAGCACCGGGAGTTTAGGGGCCTCTGCTCTGGTGCACCAGCTCCTTTAGTGTCTCTGTCTCTGGGGCCAGTGCACACGTTTTACCTGCCCCTTGTCCTCCTTCCCTCAGCAGATGACTTTCTCCACAAGGCTCTTGGTTCTGCTCTCCCTTAACTTGGGTCTCTGTGTGGCTTTGAGTAGCCACACTTCCAACTCTGAGTCCACTGCTCCATTGCCCAACACAGAGTGTCCAGTTTCAGTTTAAATTCTCAGAGGAGGAATTGAATTAGCTCAGCTTTGTCACACGGGCCTCCCTGGTCCTGTCAGCTTGGTCTTAGGTGCTGGATGGGAGCACTTTGTACAAAGAGGGCTGCCATAGGCCCCCTTCTGGGGTCTGTGAAGGGTGCCCCTGAGGCAGGGGACAAGGGCGGGGCTGAGATCACACACACACCAGCTACCCGAATCGATGCCATCCAGCACCTAGCTGGACCTACAGCACTGCTCTTCTGAAATTTTACCTTCACCATCTCATTTGAGATGTTATTTTGCTCCTTTGTTCGATGAGAAACGGAGATTCAGAAAGATTAGTTTGTGCGTGTTGCAAACAGAGACAGGAGACTCAATGGCTCCCTGGGCGGGCCTGCCCAGCGCCATCCTCTCTCAGTGACCACTCTATCTCCTTTTCCCTGCAGAGCCGTCTTGCCCAAATCTGCAGCAGCATACGGACTCATAAGTGAGGCTGCTGCTTCCAGGAAGCCAGATTTGACAGGATGGACCTTCAGTGGGCACTTCTGGGACCCCGAAGTGACCTTCCCTTTGACTTACTGTTTGTTGAGTGTTTGGTCCCAGAGCAGGGAGTGGTGTTCCTCTTGGAGAATTCAGGAAGCCTTGCTATTGCCATCTCCCAGCCCGAGTGACGAAGACACTGCCTCTGCTGCATCCCCGCAGTCCAGACTTCCGGGCATTCTCCTGGTTGAATTCTCCTTCCTGCTCTCAGAGCTGCCACCTCTGCCTCCTGTAGCTCCGCGTCCTCTTTGCCCTGCCCTAACCTGCAGGGCACCAGGAGGAGCCTCGTCTTCCTCGGAGGACTGCCTACCTACCCGCCCTCATCAAGAGCCCTCAGCCCCCGGCCTCTGCTCTTTGCAGGCTTGAGGCCGGGAGCTTTGTAGGCTCAGAGAAATGAGCTCCATTCCATGAGAGCGTGGCTCCGAGAAGCTGGAGGACTGTGCGAATGGGGCCAGGACCTGTCCCAGCAGTGAGCACAGCAGGACACTCCCCTCCCGCGCCGCCCCCTCCCTCCTGCGGTGGGTGCTCACAGGCTGTGGAATCTTACACCTGCCATGCCCACTAGTTTTGTTTCAAGCTGACTTGTGGAACCAAAGACCAAAACTTGGTTTGGGGGCAGTTTCCATGTCTTGCTCCTCTACCTCTCCAGTTAGTCCGGTGGCGGGATCTGGATAAGGGAATTGTAGGGCTTAGATCAGCCTGGGGTTTTTCCACGACTGGCCACAGAGGAACTCTAAGCTCTCCGTGGTCCCTGGGCCCTGCCAGGTCTGTGGACTTTGCAGAGCACACTTCTCTCTTCTGAGGTTCGCAAGGAAGCAGGTGTGTCTTGTCTGGTGGCCTCGTTCTGTGAGCCTGACCTCTGCCCTGGCATGGGCTGTTACGTGGGCACTGAGATCCCTGCACTGCAGCCAGCGCCTCTGCCCCAAAGAATCATGGGATGTGGTCCAAGAATGTGGGAGCTGAGGGCTCCCACCCAAGCTTGCGAGCAGTGTTCTGTGCGTGGCTTTGTTGTACTTTGTGTTATTTTGCTACGTGACCATTCTGGTAATCCAGTTCTGTTCAAGCTGTGTTCTTTTCAAGTTCTTTTATCCTCCCTTTCCTGAGACTTTTGTACATACTGTTTTCCTGAGTTGTGGTATTAGTAAGGTGATTTATAATCAGCTACTGAAAGGTGCCTGTTTTCAATAAATTGTGCGTTTGTTTTTAATTGATATTCTGCCTGTCATCTCCAAGCTGTGCTCCACTACACTCTTGAGGCCAGCCAATGCTCACTCCTATGATAGCCCTGATCGCAGTCCTGTCCTTCATTTCCTAAATGTATCTCTTGCTAGCCTAGGGGAATCTTTCATGGCAGGGACAGTCTGGTTTGTCTCTAGGCAGAGAGCTATCGGATGCACACTTGAAAGACCCAAAGTGGGGGGTGGGGGAGTGTCTGAAACCCTCCCACACAAGTGACTTAATAGTTAAGCAATTGTCACTGGCAGAGGCACCACATCACAAATTTTATTACTTTGTCCTGCATATAGAACCCAAGAAATATAAAAACATCTCCAGAATTACGCAAAGGAACCACTTCCCCCACCCCCAACCAGCCCCTTCCCTCCCTGGAGGGGCTCAGATATGGGTGCTGGGGGGTTGCAGGCCTTCCTCTATCCAGTGAATAAGTTCCATATAAAAATAGATCTGTAGAGGGCTCCCAGGCAGCCATCAGCCCGCGTCACGCTGGCACCTGTGCAGGGCTGAGGCCTGGGACCCATCAGGATTCTGGGACCTCACTCCTCAGAGGAAGGGAGGTCTACCCTGGACTCCGAAGTCCTGCCCACACAGCCAGGGGACTCTGCCAAACAGCTGGGGTGGGGTGGGGTCAACCTCAAGAGCGTGACTGATGTTGCTGAAGGTGGGGGTGAGGCCCCCTCCACCAAGACAGGATGCTGGTGTGTCCTTTCCAGGCTTCCCCGGGGCCGTGGGGGCAGAGCCTGGCGGGCACTGGCAAGGGACCCTCCAGCTCTGTCAGGGGTAGAAGCAGTATCTTAGCCTCGCCCAGCACCCCCAAGACACAGCCAGGGCAGGGGCTCAGGAGATGGGGAGCAGGATGGGGGACTCCTGCCCTGCTGGCAGGGTGAGGCCAAAGGCACTGCTGGGCGGCCCCGTCCCCCACCACAGGGCACTCCCCAAAGATGAGCTGCATCTTCCAGCCTCCAGGCTCCTCTGCTTGGACCCCTCCAGTCCTAGGTCCTCCATCTCGGCCTGGGGAAAGCTCCACCAACCCTAAGAGCCCTCCCCTCACCTCCGAGGCCCTGTTCAATGTACGTGTCAGACTCTCAGCCAAGGAAGCTTTGCAGACACCCTGCCACGTACACAAATCAAGAGTGTCCATGTGGAAGTTCCCGTTGTGGTGCAGCAGAAACAAATCCGACTAGGAACGATGAGGTTGCGGGTTCAATCCCTGGCCTTGCTGGGGGGGGGGGCATCTGGCATTGCCGTCAGCTGTGGTGTAGACTGGCAGCTGCAGCTCTGATTCAACCCCTAGCATGGGAACCTCCATATGCCGCGGGGGCGGCCCTAAAAAGCCAAAAGAGTGTCCCTGTGCCTCTCGGCCCACAGGCCCTGAGGTCTCAGAGCCCGAGCCCTCCAAGGGCCGGCTGCGTCTCATTCGCCCCTTCCTGAAGCCCTTGTCTCCCTCCCACCCCATCTGACCCCACCCACACGTAGCCAGTCCCAGAGCAGGCATATGTCAGGGACGGCCCTATCCGGACCCCGTTGCCTTGCTACTGTCCTATGAAAACTGGTGCCTCACGATCACCCCCGCCTCTGGGAAGCCCTCTTGGATAAGAAGCTCTGGAGTCAGCTCAGTGCAACCACTTCGGCCAGAACTCTGGCAGAGGCAGGCCAGAGGAGTCACCACAGAGCACCCCTGGGCTGCCTCAGGAAAGTGTCGGTGATACAGGGCAGGACCCAGGACTCTCTCCAGAGCCAGTCTGAGCCCTGGATTGGGAGCTGGGCACACAGGTTCAAGCCCAGCTCTGGCCCTGACTCCTCACTGCACTTGGTTTCCCACCTGGACCAGCCCGTTAGAGAGAGAAGCTCCATCTCTGAGTCACATCTTCGCCATCCTCCAGGGCTGGGGAGCAAAGCTCTTCAGGCCCCGGGGAGAAAACCACCTCCCAGATGCCTGGCTGGTGAGTTTATAAGAGGAATGCAAAGGCAGGGCCTAGTGGGGCCACAGGGGAGCACCGGGACCCCCACCCTCACCCTGAGCGGTCAGCCCAAGGGTGGGGGAAGCAGAAATCAGCTCCTGAGACTAGGGCCCTGGGGTCCAGCCCCTGAGCTCAGCACCACCTCTGCCTGCCTGGGCCTCAGGACCAGGGTCCAGACAGGGCCCAGCTGGAGCACAGGGAGCTAAGGACCCCAGGCCCATCAGGAAGGGCGGCTGGGCGGCTGTGGTCACTGCTAGGTCTAACAGCAGCCCATCCATCAGGGACCTGTGCTGCCATCTGGCCAATGGTCTGTGGGGAAGCAGGGGACCCCCTGGGTAGGCCCCGGCCCCCAGTGGGTACGGGAGACAGAAGGGCACGAGCCGGGCTATTTAAAGCTACATCCCCCTCCCCGCCCCTGCCCACCCTGGTCTCTGAGCCCCTGCATTTCCTTTCACTGTTATCTCAGGGGCCTCCCCAGGTTTTGAAAACAGTCCCCCCAAACCCCGCTTTTTCTCAGGGGGACCGAGTCAGCCAAGGTGTTCAGACTGGGGGAAATGGGAGGAGTCAGCAGCGAAACGGGGAAAGTGTGGCCCCACACAAGCTCTGGGCCCCAGCGGAGGAGGCTGTGTGCTCACTGCCACGCACACGGGTGGAGCGCAGCTTCCCGGGGTCCACGGCGGGGCTGGGGGCCGGAGCCCCTGGAGTCCTGGCTTGGAAGAGACGGCCGCTCACACCTGCACGCCCTGGCCCTGCAGCTGGAGCACCCGGGCCCGCAGGGCGCCGATCCCGCTGAGCAGGTCCTCCCGGTGTTCCGCTGACGAGATGCCCAGGCTCACCAGGTCCCTGCGGGGAAGGGCGGGTCAGACGCAGCCGCGTGTCCCCACCTCCTGCTCTCCCTCCCACCCCACCCCCGCCTGGACAGGGAAGGACCCAGAATGGGGACAGGCCGGGCCTCCCGGGCAGGCAGGAGACGCACTGGGCAGTCATGGCGGCCACGGCCTCCAGGCTCCCATAGCCGGCTGCGGCGAAGCTGTCCTTGTAGCGGCCCAGGTCCAGGGCCTCCAGCCAGGCGCCCACAGAGCCAAAGGAGGGGAAGGTGGAGAAGGCACGGTCCGCCAGGGGCGTGGGAGGCCTGGGGAGCAGAGAAGCCGGGGTCAGTCGACAGCGGGGTCCTGGTACCCAGACCTGGTCACCCTCCTGAGGAGAGGCCGCCTGAGAAAGGACAGGAGAAGGAGAAGATGACCAGGGCCGGGGGCAGGCCCGGCTCACACGGAGGCTGGCTACTCTCAGAAACGACGAGGGCTCAAGATCCTCAGGCAGGCGGACAGCAGGCTGCACCGGAGCCAGCCAAAGGCACTGGGGGTACCTGGAACAGCCCTGGAGTCGGATATACCTGGGATGGTTTGGGGAGGTGACTCATACTGGGGACAACTAATGCTAATGTCGCGTTTTTATTTATTGGAAGTACAGATTTGTTAGGACTAGTACCACGATGATTTATGTGGTCATTGTCCCTGGGATACATGGGGCAAAACCCAGGACAAGCAGAAGTGACGAAGGTGAAAAGTTACATGTACCCAAGCAGGTGGGAGTATTAGATCCACCGGGGGCAGCTAGGTGTGCAGCCGTACCTGGACAGGTGGGGTAGGACAGGCGGGGCAGGCGGACTTGAGACACGCAGTGGGGAGGGGGCGCATTCACAGACAGGTGAGAGTTCGGTGTAGCTGGTACGGGGATAGATGGGAGTGTACCTGGACAAGTGAGGTGACAGCTGTACCTGGGACAGGTGGTGTCGGCACACTTCGGGGGCTCTGGGTCCTGCATCATCTTGCTCAGGATGCCATGGATCTGGGAGAACCTGGGCCGCTCACCTGGGTCCTTCTGCCAGCAGCCAAGCATCAGTCGGTGCAGGGGGGAGGGGCAGTTCCTGGGGGGCGGCAGCCGGAAGCCGTCCTCCACGGCCTTGATCACCTGGGCCGTGGGGTGGTGGGTAGACAGGAAGTTTCAGGCCCCCTCAGTGCGCGCACACGCACGCACGCACACACACACACACACCCATCCCAAGGAAGATTCAAGTGGTAGCCAGGCAGGACGGGAAGCAAGTGGACAGTGAAGAGGGGCCTGGGGCTAAGAGGTCAAGGGGCAAGGGGCAGAGGTCAGGGAGCTGGGGCTGAGGTCAGAAGGCAACAGGCTTGGAAGGCGAGGAGCTGAAGCCACAGGTGTCACTCACGTCTTGGCCAGACATGTCCCAGTAGGGCCGCTCCCCAAAGGCCATCACCTCCCACATGAGGACACCGAAGCTCCACACATCACTGGCAGAGCTGAAGTGGCCATACTGAAGCGTCTCGGGGGCAGCCCACAGCGCCGGGCTCCGGCCACTCTGCGGGCAGGCAGACAGGTCGGGGGCAGGAGGGGCCGGGTCACCCTCAGGGTGGCCCGCCCGCAGCGCCTCGGATCCAGCCCCACCTGCCGCCTTCCCGGCTGCTCATCTAGGGGAGGCCCACAGTGGTGTGGACAGCCGGATGGAGGGGCAGCAGTGGCCCTGCCACAGCAAGGAGCGGGGACGTGGGGAGATGGGATTCCGGCATAGTTTACCATGGTGGTGTAGACAGCCTCTGCTCGGTCCCGGGGTCCCCGCCCGAAGCCAGAGATCTTGCAGATGAGGTCGCTGCTGACCAGCACACGGCGAGCTGCCAGGCCCCGGTGGACGTAGCCCATTTCTGACAGATACTTCATGGCCGACGCCAGGCCGGGCAGCAGCCCCATCAGCTGCCCAGCCACCAGCTGGCCCTCATGCCGCTGTGAGAGAGGACGAGACCGAGGCTGGGCTGCACTCTCACTTCCCCTGCTGCTATGTGACCCCGGGGGAAGTCACCTGGCCCTCTCTGGGCTTCAGTTTGCCCTGTGACCTATCAAGCCAGCCTGGCCGGTGGGTATCTTTGTAAGGAATGAGGCTAACCCCAAGTCCCGCCACAGGGAAAAGTGAGGGAGCAAGAATATCTTGGTCATTAGTCACCCCCGGGCCCAGGCCACTCACCCTGAGGAAGCCGTCCAGGGCCCCGTGGCTCATGAACTCGGTGACAATCATCAAAGTGCTTCCTGAGCCCAGGGACAGAGAATACACTCACCAAGGTGCCGCCACCCTCTGCGAGCACATATGCTCCCCCGCCTGGGCCCCAGACCCAGTCCAAGTCTTGCCAGCCTCCTGCCTGGCCTGGGACCCTCTGTGATGAACAAAAGAGGTGGCTCTGAGCGGGGGACAGAGGCCACAGTGAGAGCCCCAGCAAGTTAGCTGAGGGAGGTCACTAAAAGTCCAAGAGAGCCACCCCCACAGAGTGTCACCACACGTTCCCAAGGTCATTCAGGGTCACTAAAGGAGAATGGGCCCTCCGTCCATTCTGGGCGCCCTCTCCCGGCTGAGCGGAGGGCCTGGTACTCGGGGCTCCCACCTCCCACCTGTCCCCTCCCCTCCACAGCGAGAGAACACCCACCTCGGGTAATGACACCCTCCAGCCGCACCACGTGGCTGTGGTCGAACTGGCCCAGGGTGAGGGCCTCGGCCAGGAAGCTGAGCCTCTGAGAGTCGGAGCAGCCCTCCCGCAGCGTGTGCACGGCCACGGGGAGCTCCTGGCGGCCGGGGAGCTGCAGGCAGCCGCAGCACAGCTCCCCAAACCTCCCTGTGGGAGACAGCACCGCAGTCAGCCCCCTGGAGGCTGCTCCCTGGCCAACGCCGGCAGGGCGAGCCAAGGAGAAAGCAGCTGCTGAATCACGGGCCATTTCTGGTCTGGGACCAGGGGCTCCTGAGTTCAAATCCTGGTAAACCTAGTAGCAGCCATGTGATGCAGTCTTCTGCTCTTTCCCTCTTCTGGCCTCAGTTTTCTCCTCTGTGAAATGGGGAGTCCTCCCTGCCTGACTCAGCGAGAAATTCCAAAGCCTCGAAGAGGGGTCGCTGCACATGCCAGCACATCAGAGGCGATTAAAGCCCAGGGGGACCCAGGGAGGGGAATGACGACATCCATTCTGCCACCCTGCCCCTTTCTGGCTTCTGCCCAGCAGCTGGTCGGCTGACAGTAGCGTCTGGCTCCTGGTGAGAATGGCTGCCTTCCCTAAGCACAGGGGCTGAGGGTTTGTACAGAAAGAAAGCAGCCACGGGACCATTAGAGAGTGTGTGCACCCACTATGAGCCAGGCCGTGTGCTGAGCTCAGCTCCATCTGAGGTAGATATCATGCCCATTTAACAGATGAGAAACCGAGGCTCAGAGACGAGGGATGTGACCCTGGTCACACAGTGGTCACTGGCAAAGGCAGGACCAGAACTCAGGTATGCCTAGCCTTCAGGCTTGCGAAGGTCCCGCCCCACCGCCCTTTAAAGGAGTGGAACAAAACTCCCGCCAGTGGCAGTCTGCAGAGACCAGCTCTGAAAGGACCTGAATGGAGGGAACTCTGACCCTGGCGACAGGGAAAGGGTAGGAAGTCAGGGTCAGAGCCTCCTCTGCCACCTCCTTCCCTGGACCGAGGTCAGATGATGTGGAGGCGGGGCCTCCAGAAGTGGGGGCGGGACTTGGGGTGGAGGAGGGCTTACAGGATAGAGGCGGGGTGGAGTGGAGGAGGAGCTTCCGGAGAGGATGAAGAGGGATGGAGGCGGGGCTTCCCCACTGACCCGGGCTTCCCTGGGGCCCAGCTTGCCTGTTCCAAGGCTCTTCTCCAGCGTGACGCTTTTTGCATCCAGCTCCTTGGCGAAGAGGTGAACAGCTTGCAGTGGGTCCCCACAGCTCTGGGGGTCCACGAACGTGCGGCGGGTGGGGACTTTGACTGGGAACGCGGAGGAAGAGATGGGGTGAGAAGAGGGGCCTCCACGGCTAGAGGGGTGGGGGTGGGGGTGGGGGTTATGCCATGGCAGCAAGGAAGAGGATTGAGGCCTGAGGTAGGATGGTGCCCGCCCCACCAGGCCCAGAAAACTCACAGTGGAAATACAGCTCCTCCTCATCGTGGGCATCCTGACCTCCTTTGCCATAGCTGCAGGGCCTGGGGTAGGGGGGTGGCAGAGTGGGTGTATAGTCATTGCTTGAACCAGGCTGCTCTAGCCCCTCCCATCTCACCAGCACCCAGGATGGCATCTCTTTGTCCCTTCAAAAGGACAAGGTCTGTGCCCCAGGGCAGGGATATTCTTCTCCTGCTGTTTTGTTTGTTTGTTTGCTTTTTAGGGCCGCACCCACAGCATATGAAAGTTCCCAGGCTAGGGGTCGAATCGGAACAACAGCCTACTCCACAGCCACAGCAACAGGGGATCCAAGCCGCGCTGGCAACCTACACCACAGCTCACGGCAACGCCGGATCCTTAACCCACTGAGAAAGGCCAGGGATCAAACCCACAACCTCATGGTTCCTAATCGGATTCGATTCCCCTGTGCCACGATGGGAACTCCTTGTCCTGCTGGTTTGAATGCTCTTCCCGACAGCACGTCTATAACCCTAGCCCCAGATCTAACCCCTCACCGCCTCCGCATTCCCAGTTATTTTGACTTTGAGACACAGTGAATTCTTCTAACTCCAGAGGCACCTATATCCAGGCCCTGACTTCAAGCCCAAGCTGCCCCCTGCCTACAGCCGGACAAAACAGGCAGACCTTGAACCCAGGTCTGGCTTCCAGTCTAGCCAAGGAAAAAAAACAAAAACAAAACTCAGCAAGTGAACCACAGGCCCCCTCAAAGGTCCAAGCAAAGCAGAAGGGAGGTACACTGTGTGAACACATAACAAATGGACCTGACATGGCCGGGGCCATCAGGATGGCTTTCAGGGCTAGAGGCAGCCAGGGACCAAAGGACTGTATCATCATCAACAAAGCCACGGCGGGGGGGGGGGGGGGGGGGGTAAGGAAAGAAAAAAACAAAGCCACAGGCTGGCATGTGGGGTCCCCTGGGGCAAGGCCTTGCAGGCCCAGATAAAGACTTTGGTTTTATTCTCCAGACAGAGGGGAGCCCCTGGAGGATTTTGAGCAGAGGGGATGCTGCAGTTCAATTTGCATTTTAGAAATATAATAGGAGATGGCAGTGACCGTGGACACGGTAAAAAGTGAGAGGACTCAAGTGACATTTAGGTGACAGGGCCTCAAGGCTTGGAGATGGCAGGAAGGCAGAGAGGAGGGAGGGAGGAGGCAGGAAAGACTGGTAGAGTCCCGGCTGGCCCAGTGGAGTGTGTGGGGCACCATTTACCAAGATGGGGAGATAACTGGGTTTTTTTGTTTGTTTGCTTGTTTAGGGCCGCAGGTGCAGCCTATGGAAGTTCCCAGGCTATGAGTCAAACTGGAGCTGCAGCTGCCAGCCTACACCACAGCCACAGCAACATTGGATCCCAGCTGCATCTGCGACCTACACCACGGCTCATGGCAATGCTGAATCCTTAACCCACTGAGCGAGGCACCAGGGATCAAACCCACATCCTCATGGATACGAGTTGGATTTTTAACATGCTAAGCCACAGTGGGAACTCCCTCGGTTTTCTCTTTAATAAAAATCAGGAAAAGACAGCCCTGCCTGATGGTATTGGTGCAAAGAGCTTACGAAGCACTCAATAAATATTAGCTATCACACGGGGAAGAAAGAGACATTATCAATAGTGACGGGTTCCTGAGATGGCAGGAAGGGGTGGATTCTGGTCACAGGTAGAAGAACTGATCCTGGCACCCCATCTAGAGTGAAAGGAGGGAGAGGATGGGTGCAGAGATAAGCAGGTGTGTAGACTTGGTGGTGAGACGTTGAGGGGTTAAGGATGCATTTAAAGAGCAGGTGCAGCAGACGTGGCTGAAGGGAGCATGCTGCAGGGCAAAAGCAGAACTGGAGTCAGTATTTGGGGTGATGGCTGGGTCCACGTCAGGAGATGGGAGAGGGTAGCTGAAGTGGAAAAGGAGAGAAGGTTCTTGAAAACAAGGAAGTCAAAGAACCCAGAGGCCAAGGGGTGGGGCAGATTGTCCAAAGGTTCCTGAAGTCACCCAGCACGGGGACAGGATTTCCATGAACAAGGAGAACATCCAGGAGAGGTGGGGAGAGATGAAGTGGGCGAGGCTGAATGGATGGAGAGGCGGCAGAGAAAACGAGAAGCTTCCACCGCCTGACACCATCTAGTGAGAAGCGGAGTGAGCCAGGACGGACTAGGAGGGAAAGTGGAGGTGAGGAGCCCACTGCACAGAGCAGGTACTACAGAGACCTGGGGAGGAGGAGACCGGCCAGGGAGTTACCATCTGCAAAGCTGGGACACGCATGCTGGAGAGCTGCGCCTCTCTGCCCATCAATGCTATACCCGGTGAATTCTCCCCAGTATGGGGCTGTCTGGTTGTAAGCAGGTTTTGAAATCCACCCCTGGCTTACTGTGCCTGCCCTAGTGCATCTGACCCCGAGGTGCTCCTGGGCAGCGGCTCCTGTCCTGCAGAGTCTGCCTGGAGAGGCCCTCCTTGCTCACCTCCTTCCGCTTTCCTCCTCCTGCCTCCCAGGGGCCCTGGGCTCACAGTCAGGACGAGACGCTCCCAGCTCCTGTCCACTCCTGCTTTTCCAACAGGTCTCAGCTATGGACCTTCCATCAGGAAGGTGCTTCTCCTCTTGTGCTGCCTTCCTGACTCACTGGCCCGTCCAGAGCTGGCTCCCAGATCTTCTCCTCCTCAGTCACTTTCAGTGCCTCATTCAAGGTCAAGAAAATAGTCCCATCGGAGCCAAATGAAATCTCTCTATCTCTCCAGCCCACGGCCATTCCAGGAGGCTGACATGTGGCTCCTGGGCCAGCCCATTTCTCTCCTCTGCTCCCCTTACTCCAGCCCATCACATGCAGACTTTCCAGCCCCTCCTGCCTGCTGACCTCGGCCCCAGCCTGGAACCTGCCCGGGGCCCCTCTGCAAGTGGCAGAGTGTGGCCTTGGGGAGAAGGGGCAAATACCCGCGTGAGGTTTCTGGTACATGCCAAAGGCTGCAGTCTTTGCTGAGCCAGACCCAAGCTCCATGTCTCTCCCCGGCTCCCCGCCCCCGCTTCTCTGCCCACTTTCCTGCAAGCTTCCTTCTGCAGGGGCGTGGGGGTTTCTGGTGTATGCATTCGCCTCCCTGTCCTCCCAGCTCCCCACCCCCTCAACACACACACACAATTTCTGCCTTTCTTCCCTTTGCCTGTGTTCAAGGGCTTCCGGGTCCCTTGGGGGTTAGGGGCTGGGGGGCCTCGGAGCGCCTCAGGAGGATTTTAATCACACCGGAGCAGCTGGAGCTTGATTCCATCCTCAGCGATGCCTTCTGACATTTAATGAGTTAAGGAGCTAAATCCCCTTCATCCCAGAGCGGCTGAGCTAGCTGCTGTGCTGGCGGCCTCAGGAGCAGAGGGGTGGGGCGGGGTGGGGGAGGGGCCAGGACTGTCCCAGTGGTGCCTGTATCTGCACAGCGGTGTGCTCGCCTGTGCAATTCCGCGCGTGTGCAAATGCAGGTACAGACACAGGTGCCTGTGAGCACACGTTAATGTGCACAGGGCCACGGCCCCCCAAGGCTCAGCCAGGTCGGGACCAGCCACCTACCTCCTCCAAATGGCCAGAACGCTCATCACAGAGCCCAGGACCAGGAGGGCTGAGATGGTCACCACGGTGACAACGACCACGGGGCTCTGGTCCCTGGATCCTGTGGCAGCTGGGAGGAAAACCACAAGGTTAAGGCAGGCAGAGGACCGGACTCCCGGGTTAGCCCTGGGACAGACTCCTGTCCTCAGTCCACAGCCGGATTCCCGCAGCACCTCCGACTTGGCCCGGCCTCCCAGTGGCGAGGCACCAAGGCCACCCCACCAACCACACTGGCACTGGCGCATCCTCCTCTCCTGGGGCGGGGCACTTCCCTGCTCTGAGAGATGGGGGGCAGGCATCCAGACAGGCAGGCCCTGGCCTCCCTTTGTGCTTCTCAGGACGGCTGGGAAGGTAGCGCTGCAGGGCAGTGGCCTCCCCAGACCCGATCCAGAACCGTCACCAGCACTAATGATGAGCTAACATTTAAAGCACGCTTACTCCAGTCAAGCCTACACCATGTGCCTTGACTAGATGATCCTGTTTCATCATCACCACAAGCCTCCAAGGTGTTATTGTCTCCATTTTATAGCTGAGGAAACTGACATTGAGAAAAGTTGTGTAATTTGCCCAAGATAACACAGCTAATAACTGGTGAACCTAAGATTGAACCCGATTCCAAAAGTCTTTGCTTTGAACTATTTCCCCAGGGGAGGGGGGCTGGAGGACCCCAGGCTCTCAGCCCCATCTATGCATCCAAACATCCATCCGTCGAACACATGTGCCAGGCTGGCTGGCGCTAGTCCTGGGAAGACAGCGACGGATGAGCCAAAAGCCCTGCCCTGGAGGGGTGTACCACCCAGTGGGGGAGACAGAAATGAAAAATCTTAACTATAGAATGAAAAAAAGAAGTAGAAATGAGCAGAGCTGAGCAGAGGCACGATCGTTTCTTCCTAAAGCCAGTGAGGAAGGCTTTGCAGGGGAGACCTCACCTCCACTGGATCTGGAAGATTGAAAGAATTGTTGATGATGCCGAGATGCACGTGCTGGGTCTGGAAAACGGCAGGTCATCCCGTGTGGCTGGGAAACAGATTGTAGGGAGGCAGACAGCGGCAAGATATGAAGCTAAGGAGCTGGAGGGCAGCAGGGTGAAGGAACTGGGAGAGGAGACAGAACCTGAAGGGGCCTTGAACCCTAGGCCAGGAGTATGAGCTATATCCTGAGGGTAATAGGGAGCCAGGAGCGATGGACAGAGTTCCTGCCCATAGGAGAGGAAAGAGGGGATCCGCTGGGTTGGGAGTGGGGCGGTGCTTGCAAGAGGTGAAGGCTTGGGATAACTGCCAAGAATGGGGAAAATTCAGAGTTTCCGTCATGGCTCAGCAGAAACAAATCTGACTAGTAACCATGAGAATGCGGGTTTGATCCCTGGCCTTGTTCAGTCAGTTAAGGATCCCGCGTTGCCGTGAGCTGCGGTGTAGGTCGCAGACGCAGCTCGGCTCCCGCTTTGCTGTGGCTGCGGCGTAGGCTGACAGCTGTAGTTCCAATTCAACCACTAGCCTGGAAACCTCCATATGCCTCGGATGCAGTCCTAAAAAAGACAAAAAAAAAAAAAAAAAGGAATGGGGAAAATGCTACATGGCCCCGAGCCTAAACTGAGTTTAGAACAATGCGCTTCTGCAGGCAGCCTTGGTGAGGGACAGAGGAAGACAGCCAAGCCTGGGGACCGGGGGGCAGGTACAGCGTGATGTCCGGGGAGTGAGGGCCAGCACAGCTGGGGAGTGCTTCTGCCAGGAGATTTTCCGGCCGGCTGGGGAGCAATGGTTCTGGGGCTAGGAGGGGCTGAGAGCCTGGGAGACGAGGTCAGACCCCAAAAACTGCTATTAGGATGTCACAGAACAAGTGAGGAGAGACAGAAGGGACAGACAGGCACCAAAAAGGTGCCCAAGTCTCTGGAAACAAGGAACAGGGCCAAGGGTCCAGCTGGTGGCAGAAGGCAGCAGAGTTGCCAAGGACTGTTTGGAATGAGGTGTCCCTGTGGACACGGAGGATGGAGAAAAAGGCAGTTGTGATCGGCGGACTCTGAGATGGCCCTCCTGGATTCTCCACCTCCTAGTATTCATTCCTCTTGAGCGTGGGCTGAATATAGTCACCTGTTCCCCCTCCTTTTTTGTGTTTTCTTCTTTTTTTTTAGGGCCATACCCGTGGCATGTGGAAGTTCCCACACTAGGGGCTGAATCGGAGCTGCAGCTGCCAGCCTATGCCACAGCCACAGCAATGCCAGATCCAAGCCGCATCTGCGACCAATGCCACAGCTTGCAGCAATGCCAGATCCTTAACCCACCGAGCAATGCCAGGGATCGAACCCACATCCTCACGGATAGTGATCAGATTCTTAACCCACTGAATCACAACGGGAACTCCACATAGTTTCTTGCTTCTAATGAACAGAATACAGCAAAAGCGATGGAATCTCATTTCAAAGACTATTTAACAAGAGCGTGGCTTCTATCCTGGGCACCCTCTTGCCCTCTCACTCACTCAGTCTCTGAAAGAATCGAGTTACTGGGTAATGAGTAGCCCTTGGAGAAAGCCTGGGGGCATGTGCCTGCCTCCAGCAAGCAGCCAGCAAGAGCCCCAGTACGGAAACTGATGCTGCTACCCACCCCCCACCTCCAGACAAGCCAGGAGATGACCACGGCTCCAGAGGACACTTTGACTGTGGCCTCAGGAGAGACCGGAGCCAAGTGGCACCCAGCTAAGCCACACCCATATTCCTGATCCACAGAAACCATGAGTTAATAAATGTCTGCTGTTTTCAGCCGCTGAATTTGGGGGTTAATCTGCTGCTCAGCCATGGGTAACCGACACAGTGGAGAAGCATGATCCTTCATCGTGACCCTGATTTGGGGTCACAGCTCACTGGGAAAAGTGCTCTGCAGATTGGGGAACCACACCCCACAGCCAGGACCATGGCAAAGCAGACCAGGGGCTGTGCAGGGTCTACCGACTGAGAAGCCCCAAGTTCACGGAAGCCATCAGCCCTCTTCCCCTAGCTCCAGCCACAACCACTCCAGCCAAATCCGAGAACCTTTGTTCTGACAGCTTGCTTCATCCAACATGCCTTCTCTGCCCACCTCCACACACTCAAACGTTCCCCAGCCTTCAAGCCGCAGCTCTAATCTCCTCTCGCCAGCACCCAGAGGTCCGGTGGAGACAGGCATTCAAGCGAGAAGTGCCGTCTCCTTCCCAGAACTCAGACTCCCTCGACATTTTATCTCCACCTCCCTTTGGGCTCGGAGCTCTTCCTATCTTGGATTAGGCTTGTGTAGCAGGTTGGAAAGAATTATTATCTTGACAGCTGGTGCCAGGATGCCTCTTAGGGGGAACTGCCTTTGTCCGGGAAAATACTTTCAGGAGCCGCTCAGGGTAGACAGAGGTGAGATCCTGAGGGCGGGGCTGGCGGCAGGAGAACAACAGAAGAGAGAGCTAAAAGCTCTGCAAGCATCAGGAAGGGGAGCTGGCGCTGGGCTGGGGGGAGAGGAACCCGGGGAGGGGAGCGCAGGAAGGAGGGGGCAGCACAGCACCAGACAGAAGCCGGGGTTGCTTTAAGATCACAATATCTGATGCTCAGCTTTTGTTCTGTTTTGTGTTTGATAACAGCTTTAATAAGAAATTACTCACATCCCATACAATTCACCCATTGAAAGGGTGCGATTCTCTCTGTGTTTTGCTCTATTTACTGCTGCGGGTGCACCACCCTTCATGTGCCCCAGCCCTCAGGGAAGTCTGATGCTTGGATGATGGATGTTGGGGCCTGGCAGTCCAGAGAGTAAGCTGGGCCTCCCCCTCTGCTTCTAAGGCCGAGCAGGACCCACGACTGAGTCTGTATCATGGCAGAGAGAGAAAGCAGCAGAATGGTTTTGACTTGCATTTCTCTAATGAGGAGCGATGCTGAGGTACCACCTTACACCAGCCAGAATGGCCATCATCAAAAAGACTACAAACAATAAGTGCTGGAGAGGGTGTGGAGAAAAAGGAACCCTATTACACTGTTGGTGGGAATGCAAATTGGTGCAGCCACTGTGGAAAACAGTATGGAGATTCCTCAGAAAACTCAAAATAGAATTATCATTTGATCCAGCAATCCCACTCCTGGGCATCTATCCAGCAGACACCATGACCCGAAAAGACACATGTACTCCAGTGTTCATTGCAGCACTCTATGCAATAGCCAGGTCATGGAAACAACCAAATGCCCATCCACAGAAGAGTGGATAGGGAAGATATGGTACATACACACAATGGAATGTTACTCAGCCATTAAAAGGAATGAATTACCAACATTTATAGCAACATGGATGGACTTAGAAATTATCATGCAAAGTGAAACCAGTCAGACAATTAGACAGCAACACCCAATGATACCGTTTACATGTGGAAACTAAAAGACACAATGAACCTTCTTACAGAACAGACAATGACTCACAGACTTTGGAAAACCTTGGTTTTTCAAATAAGACAGTCTGGGGGGGTGGGGGGATGCACTGGGGGTTTGTGATACAAAATCTGTAAAACTGACTTGTGATGATTTATGCACACCTATAATTGAAATAAAATCCATTAAGAGAAAAAATAAAAAAATAAAAAAGAAAGCAGCAGAATGGGAATAAATATTTAGCGGTCAAGGGCAAGTGACCAAGAGGCCAAAACTCCTTCCAGGAAAAGAGCAGGAGTTCCCATTGCGGCTCAGTGGTAATGAATCCGACTAGGATCCATGAGGATGCAGGTTTGATCCCTGGCTTTGCTCAGTGGGTTAAGGATCCGGTGTTGCTGTGAGCTGTGGTGTAGGTCGCAGACACAGCTCAGATCTGGTGTTGCTGTGGCTGTGGCGAAGGCCAGCAGCTGCAGCTCCGCTGTGACCCCTGGCCTGGGAACCTCCATATGCCTCGCTTGCAGCCCTAAAAAGACCAAAATAAAAAAAAAGCAGGAAGTTTCTGTGAGATGTGGGAGGTCCTGAGAGGCAGGGAGACACCAGCTGAGACCTAGGCTATTGTCATTCATGGACCCCCTCCTCTGTGAGTTCCTACAGGACAGGTACCCGATCTAATCTGTGCCACTACATAGGCACTAACTAAGCAATGGATTCCAAATCCATTCATTCATTAGGCTGTAACTCAGCTGTTCTACAGGTTCCCTTAATGGCATGGATAACATCCCCCACCACCACCATCACCGCAACTTTCCTCCCTGCACCAGCCTGGGACCGGGTTTTCTCTCTACTTGTGCACATATCACTTACCCTCCCCTGGGGTCTGCACTTCAATGCTGGGGTTGAAGCTCTGGGTTTCCCAAGAGGGCCCCGGGGAAGCTGCCCGGATCTGAAATACGTAGCGAGTAGCCGGCTTCAGGTTGGTGACGGTGACCGCAGGCGCCCCTGTCTTCACTGTGGAATAGGTCTGCTCACTCTGGCCCTGGGGAAGGACCAAGAAATGAGGCCAGACCCACGCCCCTAGGAGAACATCAGGGGAGAGGAAAAGGGAGGCCAGAGACATACCCTTAGGGGAGCGTGGGCTGGTGGGAGGAACCCCACTCATCCTGGGGGCTCCCACAGGACTCTCCCATAGGGTCCCCAGCCCCCACCAGTTCCCACCCACACCTGGTGGTACTTGTAACTGAGAACACCCCCACCTCTGAGCAAGAGAAACTTTAGACAAGGTGCTAGCCTGTGCAGGGGGTGCGAGGACGAAAGTCACCAGGGCCTGCGGTCCAGAGGCTGAGCTGCACCTGACCCCTCGGAGGGAAGAAGGAGAAAACGAGCCCTGACACCTGCCTGGCCCTTGCCGGCTCACATGGCTTTCCCTTCCCCTTGTCATGGGACTTTCACAGTGTCCTGCAAGGCACGGGTTCACAGATAAGGGAATCGGACTCAGAGGGGTAGAGAGGCTCACCCACGGCCCCAAGGACCTACTCGCTGCCAGCTGTTGGGCTAGACCCTCTAGGAGCGGACTTCCCACAGTCCTCATGACAGCATTCCTATCTCCTTTTATAGGTGGGGCTCACATTAAGGAAGGGTCTGGGTGACACCTTCTTAATTCCCTGGGGTCCCCTGCCGTTTGCTCTCTACCCTGCTGCCCATGTGAGCGCAGCGCGTGCTGGGGATGCTGCCATCACAGCCTCTCTGCCCACATCCTCCAATCAGAGCCCCTGCCACACTCACAACCCCCAGAGGTGCACCTCCACCAAACCCGTGGCCCTGCTCCTGGGTCATGGTATACAGGGCAGACTCGGACCTCCCTTCCAGGCATGTGAACAAACCACGGAAAGACAGTGAGGCAATGGCTGCTGACGCCATGAGGCTGCAGGACCTGTGAGACTGGACAGGCTTAGGGCAGGGAGGGGGAAAAGGGACAGGTCTGCCAGCCTCACAGGTGCCACGTGCTGGGAGCAAGCCCGCCGGCAGAGGAGGTGGTGCTAACGCACAGAAAGAAGTTGGGGTGAGAAGCTGGTGACTCCAGCCACACTTCTGCTCACTGGGCTCCAAGAGACATCCCTGCAGCCTTTCAACAGCCCCCTTTGTACTGGCTCCTCTTTTCAAGGGTTTTTGTTCCCAGCAAATTCACACTCCCTCAAGGCCTGGGAACATCCATCCGGCTCAGCACCAGGACTGTGTCTATGCTCTGATCCCTGAGTGTCAGTTCAACGAGCCCTTTCTAAGCAACTGCTGCGCAGCTAGCTCCTTCCCAGTGACCGTCGTTGCTGTCTCCTGAACATCAGGGATCCCCAGAGCTCAGTCCTGCTCTTCTCACTCACACCCCCTCCCTCATTCGTCCCTTCCAGCCCCCTGGCTTCAGCTACCATCTCTACGCCGAAACCCCCAACTCTGTCTCTCTCTCTCTCTTTCTTCAGTCCAGGGCTCTCTCTTGAGTTTCAGACCTGCAAGTTCACTTGGATGGCCCCGGCCCTTTAAATGCTCCATGAGCAAAACCAGGCTCACCCTCTGGTCCCAACCCTACCCTCCCCCACCCCCGCAGTGTTCTCCACTTCAGCCCATTGCCCCCCATCCTCTAGGTCACCCAGGGCACACAGCCTGCAATGTCTCAGGTGCACCTGCTCCTTCCTGTTCAACATCGCCTCCCTCCCAACTCACAGCTCTCCAGGCTTCTCAGTCTTCAAAAACTTATCTGATTCAGCAAAGAACTCCCTGGAGTCACTGACGAGGGATTGAAGTTCTGACTCATGGAAGGCTAAGTTGAAAGCAAGCTTTTGCTTTAATGAATACAACTGGCACCCAAGTGAGAAGCAGTTTAACCGTAGATAACATATCAAATTCAAAGACAATAAGTTTATGGGGAAAAGAGATAGTGGATCGCGGAAGAGCTGCAGCCATAGATGGACAACAGATACAAGAGGTCAGCAAAAATCAACAAGAAGTGTCCTATGTGAATCAGTTGGCAACGTGGAGTTTACAAGAAAGAGGGCTGCAGATTTTCTGTTACATTTGTACATGGTGAGCTACGTGTTCCTCACATCAGTAAAATTATAATGACAATATACACATTCATCGTTCTGCAGAGGTGACTGTTAAACATTTACCTACACGCGGCCCATCCCCAGCACACCACCTAACCTAGCAACAATGCTCCTACAGTTGAACTTTTTGTAAAATTTGAAACAATATATCTGTGCATTCTTTTTCTTAAAAGGGCTGCAAACTGTACATAGAAGATGAGGCCACACAAAATCTGGATCAGCCTCCAGAGAAAGCTTTCTGTCAACTGTAAACTCTAGGCAGACGTGGTGAAAATGGAGACCATGACTGGTGATGGACAGAGAAGTCTGGGAAAAGAGGGAGAGCAGTGGGGTCCATGGTGAGGAGGGGACAGGAGAAAACTCCAGCCCAGGAGGCCACTAATGGGGTTCATGGAGATGTTTAGGGAGAAACTAAGGACCTTTAATTAGGCTGGGAGGAGCTTGTTAAGAAAAGGAAACCAGTGGCAGTGGCAAAGGCTGGGGCGGGTGTGTGTGTGTGGAGGGGGGATCACAGGCAGGAATGCAGCTCCAGGTCCCTCCTGGACCCCCGACTCACCTTCTCATAGTATCTGATCTCATATTCCGTGCCGTTGGCTCCGGGGGCTCCAGCAGTAATGGGCTCCCGCCACGACAGGGACACACTCTGGGGCTCCACTCGGTCCCTGCGGATCTCATCTTCCTCCCAGGGGGCTGAAAATTAGTAATGCGAGGTTCTGGACCCAGATCTGACTGTAAGGCAGGGACAGAGGGCCAGAAAGGCAGGACTCACGGGGACTTGGGGCAGGGCAATGGGAGGCAAAGGGGGAGTGGCCAAAGGAGCTGCGGGGTGGGCAGAGACTCGAGGGGCATGGCCTGATGGATAGCATCTTCTGAGACTAGAGGAAAGGGAGGCCCCTCTCACCCCATAGCTGTAGGCTTCCGGACTCCTAGCGGCAAAGCACCAGGCCACGTGCTATCTGCCCACTTTCTACACTACAGCCTCCCTTCTGGTGGCTGATTCCAATCCCCCAAGCTCTTTCCACCCTCTCTGTGGTTTGGAGGCATTAAGCAACATAGGAAGCAGGAAGACAAGCTTTAATTATTCTAATGATCAAGCAGTAACATACTCAAATTAAGAATAGAAGGAAACTACCTCAACATAACAAAGCGCATACATGAGGGAGTTCCCTTCCTGGCTCAGCATTTAAGGAACCCTACCTAGTAGGATCCACAGGGACGTGAGTCTGATCCCTGGCCTCGCTCAGCGGGTTAAGGATCTGGTGTTGCCATGAGCTGTGGTGTAGGTCGCAGATGCAGCTCAGATCCCGCGTTGCTGTGGCTGTGGTGAAGGCTGGCAGCTGTAGCTCCAATTCAGCCCCTAGCCTGAGAGCCCCCATATGCTGTGGGTGCGGCCCAAAGAAAAAAGAAAGAAAGAAAAGAAAAAACAGAACTACCATGTGACTGAGCAATCCCATTTCTGAGTATATATCCCAAAGAAATGAAATCACACTTTTGAAGAGATTTCCACATAAAGTTCGTTGCAGCATTATTCACTATAGCTATGTGAACAACTTAAGTGTCTGCTGACAGATGAATGGATAAAGACAAAAAAATTATATATGTATATGTTTAATGACATGTTATTCAACCTTAAAAAAAAATCCTGCCATTAGCAAAAACAGATGAACGCTGAGGTCACTATGCTAAGTGAAATAAGACAAAGACAAATACTGTATGATCTCAGTTATATGTATAATCTGAAAAAGTCAAACCCAGGATTTCCCTTGAGGCACAGCAGGTTAAGGATCCGGCATTATCACTGCAGCAGCTTGGGTCACTGCTATGGAGTGGCTGGATCCTTGGCCTGGGAACTTGCACGTGTCAGGGGTGCAGACAAAATTTTTTACCAAGAGCTAGAGGGTGGAGTAAATGGGGAGATGTTGGTCAAAGGTACAAACTTCCAAATTTTTTTTTATCTTTTTTTTTAGGGCCGCATCTGTGGCATATGGAGGTTCCCAAGCTAGGGGTCAAATTCGAGCTGTAGCTGCTGGCCTATATCACAGCCACAGCAATGCAGGATCCAAGATTTGTCTGCTACCTACACCACAGCTCATGGTAATACTGGATCCTTAACCCACTGAGCATAGCCAGGGATCGAACCCGTGTCCTCATGGACACTAGCTGGGTTCGTTAACTGCTGAGCCATGATGGGAACTCACTTAGTATCTTTTTTTAAAGCTTCTCAGTGATTCCAGTGTGCAGATAGATGTGAGAACCGCTCTCTAGATAATGTTGAGGGGACAATAGCAAAAAACAAACAAACAAAAAAAAATGTAACAATGCCAGAACAAGCTAACAACAACAAAAAAAGATATAATGACGCCAGAATAAGACAGGTACCATCAGGTTACTAGAAGGACAGATCATAACTTCACTCGAGGTGTGTTGAGCAGAGGAGCTCCCAAGAGAAGATGCTAGGAAGGCAGGTGGGTAAAGGGTTCCAGGGCTCACAAAAGGAGTCTGGGAGGGAGATAGAGACCCGTGAACCATCAGAAGGTGATTCCATGAAACTTCCCAGGAGAAGACACAGAGAGAAGGCAAAGCTTTCAGGAAACAAGCCCAAGAAATGACCACATTTAAGAGGCAGGCAAAGGAAGAGGAGCCTAGAAAGAAGGAGCCAGAGAGGTGGGTGGAAAAACAGGAGTAAATGATGAGGCCACAGAGGCCCAGGGAAGAGAACATTTAGGAAGGTTCCCTCCTGCCTCTTCCTATTATTAGCTATAGGTCCACAAGCCAGAGCTTCGGTTTCTTATGTGTAGACTAGAAACAACAGACCTCTAGGAGTTCCCGTCGTGGCTCAGTGATTAACGAATCTGACTAGGAACCATGAGGTTGTGGGTTCGATCCCTGGCCTCGCTCAGTGGGTTAAGGATCCGGCGTTGCTGTGAGCTGTGGTGTAGGTCGCAGACGCGGCTCGGATCCCACGTTGCTGTGGCTGTGGCGTAGGCCGGCAGCTATAGCTCCTGTTAGACTGCTGGCCTGGGAACCTCCATACGCCATGGGTGTAGCCCTAGAGAAGGCAACAAGACAAAAAAAGAAAAGAAAAGAAAGAAACAACAGACCTCATCAGGCCTAAGAATTTCATGAAGTAATGCACACAAAGAGCTCAGCACAGCACCTGACACAGAACAAGCACTCAGTACAAGTTTACCAGCAAGAAGAGCTGCTGGTCGGCAGTATCCTATGCTGAGAAGAGAGGGGCTGAAAAATGATTCAAAGTGCCCACTGGCTTTAATCACGTGGAGGTTCCTGGTGACTTCAGGGGACTGAGAGGAAGTAGTGTGGCAATGGGACGAGGAAGTGGAGACAAAGGCGTATGGAGCTCACTCTGAAAAGTACATGAATATGGCTTCCGGTTTCATATGGTAACCATCGGGGAGCCCCCACCTGCAGCCTCTCCCAAATTCTAATTAAAACCTAAGGATAGAGAAAGAGTTGAAAATGCAGGACACCACCACATACTAGTCTTGACAGCTGATTGCCAAAATGGGGGGATGGGGAGAAGAGTGGAAATTTCGACCTCTGATAAAGCCCGTGGAACTGGAATGAAAAGTGCATTTGTAGGGAACCCCCAGGCCATGCTGCCCGCAGAGTGACATTGCCTCCCATCCTAAAAATAACTTGAAAGATCCTTTATCCTTCCTCCCACTGTCTGACCCTTAAAAAAAAAAAAAGTAAGGTCTTTGTCAACCGGACAACGAACACACAGCCATCACTCCCCTGCATGGCTGCTTTGGAGAAAAAGTGTCCTTCGCTATGCCCAGAGAGTGCCTCTCAGCCCAGATACACTCGGAGACAGCAGCTCCCAGAAAAGATGTAGGCGCAACGGGGAGAAGAGTGATGAAACGTCCCAGGAAGTAGCCCAACCCCTTGCAGACACAGATGGAGGGCAGTGATAAGAAAGCTGTGAATGTCATTTTTTTAAAATGACATTTGTTGAAAGCTATCAGATGGCAGGGTACAGAGGTAGGAGAAGGTTCCATTCCAGCTGTACAGGACATTAGATGAAAGCCTGATAAATTCTGAGAATGGAGCTAAAAACTGAGCCCAAGCACCGGCTCTTGCACTGGAGATTTGTCATGAGATACAGCCAGCGCCCCACTGGGGCCGAGAGAACAGCAGACACTATCAGAAACCTATTCAACAGCCATGTCTCCCTTCCCTGCTGACTGAGCCCAATTTTTGATTCAGGGCCTACTGTCTCCCCCCAAATGACTCAGGTTAACTGTTCTAAAAGATCTGTGTGCACTCATTTGCTTTGCCAGAAGTTGGGTTAGAGTTGGGTAATCCAGTTCTAGCCAACAAAAGGAGGAATCACCTAAGAGGAGGAGGGACCTTGGAAAGCTTTCTTGTTCTTCAGAAGATACCTGCAAGGAAGAAACAGTTCTTTTTCTGCCATGGATGGTAAAGATGTGATGTCTGGAGCTGCTGCATCCAACTTGCCACCATAAGGGAACCAGCCTATTGTATAACCATGGCTTGAGTAGAGAGACAGAAAGAACCCAGATCCTTGAGGACACTGCTGAGCTGCTGACAAAGTTCTAATTCTACTCTTGTTAGGTACACTAAGAAATCAGTTAAATTTCAGTTAAATGTCATCTGCTCTGAGATGTACTATTATTTGCAGCTGAAAGCCTCACAAACCAGTCCAAGGAACAAGTCACATATCTTGGGTTTTGTTCGGGGGCTTTTGGGGGGCAAACATCAGCTATTTCCTTCTTCAAGAACAAGTGAAGAGAGGAGTTCCCTGGTGGCCTAACAGTTAAGAACTTGGCATCATCACTGCTGTGGCTCGGGTTTCTGCTGTGGCTCAGGTTCAAGCCCTGGCCTGGTAACTTCTGCATGCTGTGGGCATGTCCAAAAACAAACAAACAAAAATTAAACATGTTTTACCAAGAAACTGGGCATATGAAAAAACATTTCAGATATTATTCTGAAGCGTCAGGAGGAGCAGATCTTTAAAAGTGATTTACTACAACAGTTAGAAGAACAAGTATGGAAATTGTTTGGCATCTTCAAGAAGATGAAAGAAAACACAGCCTCCTGAAATAGGAGCAGAAGGCTACGAAGAGAAAACAGATGGAGAAGAAAAAGAAACAAGATGAGATGAGATAAAAGTGCAGAAGGTGAGAAAGACTTGTAGGGAAACTAAAAGTGCATTAGCAAAATTGAAGTATTTGAAAGAAAACTCATTAAAATATAAGGAATTTAAGAAAATCTCATGCAGAATGGGAAACTGAAGCTTCTTAGTCTTTGGAACATGAAGTAGACAATAAGAAGAAAATAGAAAAATTTTATAATATAGTACTTTATATGGAGAGAGAGAAAAAACACTCCAGTACAAAACTAATATGCATTGTTTCAAAAGCCATGAAAGAGTTAAAATGTTTACCATATCTTAGCCCCCAAAGAAAATCTCAGTGGTTACTTTATTTTTGTTTGTTTGTTTGTTTTGTTTTTTGTATTTTTGCCTTATCTAGGGCCACACCTGCGGCATATGGAGGTTCCCAGGCTAGCGGTCTAACAGGAGCTGTAGCTGCTGGCCTTCGCCACAGCCACAGCAACGCAGGATCCGAGCCGCGTCTGCAACCTACACCACAGCTCATGGCAACACCGGATCCTTAACCCACTGAGCAAGGCCAGGGATCGAACCCGCAACCTCATGGTTCCTAGTCGGATTCGTTAACCTCAGTGGTTACTTTAAAAAGTAAAAATTGTACAAACCTCTTTCTCTAAACATGAGGCAGTAAAATCAGAAATAAAAAGATGACAAAATGAAAGCAAGTCATCCAGAAATTAAAACACATTCTCTAAAATAATTTTAGTCAAAACTACAAGACTAAAAGAAAACATAAGTATAAATCTTCATGACCTTGATCTAGGCAATAGTTTCTTAGATGAAATCAAAACAATGAGTGACCAAACGAAAAACCTGGAGTTGATCAAAATTTAAAACCTTGAGCTTCAGAGGACACCATTCCAGAAAGTGAAAGACAGGTGGTTGCCAGAGGCCTCCATCTCTGAGAGGCGGGCAGAACAGGTGAAGGTAGTTAAAAGGTACAAACTTCCTGTTATGGAGTAAGTAAGTCCTGGAGATGAAGTAAACAGCACAGTGACTAGAATTAATAATATTATATTGGATATTTGAAAATTGCAAAGAAAGATCTTAAAAGTTCTCACAAAAAAAAATTTGTAACCACTGTGGTTATGGATGTTCAAGATTTAAAGTGGTGATCATTTTACAACATATATACAAATGTCATCTGCTTATTATGTTGTCTAGTTGAAACTAATATTACGTTAAATGTCATCTATGGCTCAAATGAAAAAAAAAGTGAGTGACAACCCACAGAGCAGGAGAAAATATTTGCAAATCATGTACCATAATGGTTGTTACGTAGGAGTTCCTGCTGTGGTGCAGTGGGTTCAGGATCCACCACTGTCTCTGTGGTGACCTGGGTTCAATCTCTGGCCTGGCACAGTGGGCTAAGGACCTGGCATTGCCACAGCTGTGGCAGAGGTCGCAGCTGTGGCTTGGATTTGATCCCTGGCCCGGGAACTTCTTCTGTGTATATGCACAGAGACAGCAAATGAGTTCTGGTGTCTCTTCCTCTTTTTGTAAAGACACTGGTCCTTGGGATTAGGACCTCTGGCCTCTTATGATCTCATTCACCTTAATTACTTCCTCAAAGGCTCTGTCTCCAAATACAGTCACACTGGTGTTTAGGGCTTCAACATATGAATTTGGGGGAGACAATTCCGTCTACAAGACCATATAACCTAGCAGTTTAACTCCTTAGCCTATACCCAAGAGAACTGACAACCTATGTTTCCACAAAAAATTGTACATGTCTGTTCATAGAAGCATCACTCATAATAGCCAAAAAGTGGAAACAGCCCAAAGTCCATAAACTGATGATTGAATAAACAAAACTGTGGTATAATCATACAATGGAATATTAGCCAGCCATAAAAAGGAATGGCATCCTGATACACGCTACGACATGGACAAACCTTAAAAACATTACACTAAGTGAAAAAAGCCATACACAAAAGTCTACATATTGTATAATTCCGTGTATATAAAATGTCCAGAATAGGCAAATCCATAGAGACAGAAAGTAGATTAGTGGTTATGAGGAGCTTGAGGGGGAAGGAGGAATGGGGAGTAACTGATAATGGGTTTCATTGTGGGGTGATGAAAATATTCTGGAATTAGATAATTGCATAGCAAAAATGACTGAATTGTATGCTTTAAAAGGTATGTGAAATTTTATGATATGCAAATTATATCTATAGAAAAAAAACTGACAGTACTACTAATGTGATATATTATGTACGAAAATATATTGGATGTGACCAAAGCTATACTCAGAGGAAAATTCATAGGCTTCAAATATTAAAACTATAATATAAAAACTAAGCACTGAATTTACATAGAAAAAGACTTCAGGAAAGCAAGAGGATGATATTAATAATGACAAAACCATAAAATAAGTGACAAAAGTAAAGAGTAGTGGAATTGATAAGTTCAAGAGCTGATTATGTGTCCTAATGAATAAAATAAACTGGCAAAAATTAAGAAAAAAAATTACAAGGACACAACATGAAGAAAGAAAAAGTAGAGTTAACTCCAGATACTGCGGAAAGTTTTAAAATAAACATTTCTGGACTAACAAATTTTTAAAAGATTATCAAAAGATTTTCTATGAAAGCACAGATTAACAAAACTGATTCAAGAAGTTATAGAAAAGGTTGAGGATACTAAGAAGGTACAGTTTCCCAGGCAATTCTGCATGCCTTCAAAGAATAACTATGCTACTTAAACTGTTCCAGAGCAGAGAAAAAGAAGAGATTATTCCTGATGGGTTTTTCAAAGCCAGCATTACAAAAACGCTAAAACTTAACAAAGAACACAGTAATTAAAAAAAAAAAAAACTAAGGAATCCTCTTGTGTGCAGCAGATTAAGAATCTGGGTTGTCCCTACCGTGGTTCAGGTCGCTGCTGTGGCATGGGTTCGATCCCTGGCCTGGGAACTTCTGCATGCCATGGGTGTGACCAAAAAAGGAAAAAAAAACCTAATCTCTTATAAATGTAGATGGAAAAATATTAACATATAAGCAAGTTAATTCAGCAAATTTAAAAAGAATAATACTACTCATATCCAGTAGGGTATAATTAAGGAATGCAAAAAGAGCTCACTTGAAAAATCCATTAGCAGAATTCATCATACCGATAGTCAAAGGAGAAAAAATATGTGGTCATCTTGAAAGATGCTTAGGAAGCATTTTGTAAAATTAACATCCACTGCTGATTTTTTTTAATGTTCAGTAAAAAGTGAAAGCATTATATGGCGCTGTGGCCATGTGATTACATATTTATACCCGAGTTACTTTAGAAAAGAACAAAAATTACCCTGGCCTCAGACTTCTCTGCAATACAACTCTGCCAAAAGACAGAGAAGTATAGTCACAAATCAATCGTATCTTCTCAGGTATGAAAAGACTCAGAAACCATACTACTCACTTATCTTTCTTGCAAAGGATACTTAAAGGATTATTTGAATCTGTACCCTAGCTGAGGGAGAAACAAAAGTAAATGCTAAGAACGAGGAAGGCACAGTATTAAAAGGTTGTAGGTCTTCATTTCTTCCTCTCAATTCTAGACTCAGAAATGTGACTGTCATATGTGGACCAGTGAATTCTACCAACCCTACAGTCTGACCCTCCCTGCTTCCTAGCTCTTTTCCAGGACCAGGAGAGAGGGTGGCCCATGCAGCCAAACCCTTGCAGAGGGCTGGAGGCAGGGGGCAAACACAGGGGTCCCGCTTTCTAAGACAGGAAAGAAGAGGGTATGATTCTGCTTCCTACTGAAAACCGTGAAAAGGTTGAAGGACTTTCCACTTGTTTTTCATGTAAGTAAGAGGCAACTGCAGAGCTGGATGTGGGGCAAAAGCTTTCTACGAGGTCAGAAGAAGCGGAGCGAGCGCGCAATGACTCCCGCAGACCCTCTGAACACTCATAACCTCTTGGGCTGAGGTACAGTCACCTGCATCCTCAATCCCTCCCTGGTGGCCTCGGTGGGGGCTGACCTCGGTGGGGGTGGCCAGGGTCGGGAACTTTTGTGCTAGGTGCAGCTTATTTGGGGTGGCTGCGGGTCTGAGGGGATGCCCATGGTGGGCAGGACGTGGGAGCGCGCGGGGTGCGGAAAGCCTTACCCCCTGGCCCGGTGGAGACCGTGACCTGCGCGTAGGTGGCTCCCGCGGCGGCCGCCGGGCCCGACACGCCGTTGACTGCGGCCACGCGCACGGTGTAGCGCGCGCCGGGCCGCAGGTGCAGCAGCGTGGCGGCGCGCTCCCGCAGCCCCGCCTGGCGCGGCACGAAGGCCACGCGCGGCCCGCACGGCTCGCACGCGCCCGCCGGGCCGTCGCGGCCGCAGCGCAGGCACAGCAGCGAGTACGTGACGTCCGAGCGACCTCCGGAATCGGCTGGCGGCAGCCACCGCAGCCGCAGCGCCAGCGGCGAGCGGCTCAGGCTGTACTGCAGGTCCCGCGGCGCCGACGGCGGCCCTGCGGGCACAGGAAGCGGCGCTGTCTG
>PVHT020000046.1:1668499-1758664 GCA_004024745.2 Catagonus wagneri | reverse complement strand
TGGCGCAGTGGTTAACGAATCCGACTGGGAACCATGAGGTTGCGGGTTCGATCCCTGCCTTTGCTCAGTGGGTTAACGATCCGGCGTTGCCGTGAGCTGCGGTGTAGGTTGCAGACGCGGCTCGGATCCTGCGTTGCTGTGGCTGCGGCGCAGGCCAGTGGCCACAGCTCCGATTAGACCCCTAGCCTGGGAACCTCCACATGCCGCGGGTGCGGCCATAAACCCACGGCCATAAAATGACAAAAGGCAAAAAAAAAAAAAAAAAAGGCAGTTGGAGGATTGAGATCAAACATGCCCAGTACAGACAACATTTACACAATAAGGGTAGTAATTACTCTTCCTCCAGCACAGGCCTGAAGTGGAACAGCTAAACACTACTTTAAAACATTTCTCACCAGCTGGACCTGGGAGGGGAGATTGCTCCTGGCCCTTCTCTCAGAACTAGAGGGGTCCCCACCTGGTTCCCTGCCCCCACTAGGACTTCTCTGGCCCTCTCCGGCTTAGCGGGTTGTGGAAACCTGGCTGCTCTCCAGCCCCGAGAAGACATAGTACAGCAGAAGCAATGCAGACTAGCCCTTGCGAAGAATTTTCAGCCCTTCTGGGAGAAGAGGGCAGAGCAATCAGAGTTGCCATTATCTGGAAGGTTTAGGCATGGGAGATCCCATCTTGCCTAGAGTCCTGGGCTTTGGGCAGGGCCTCTGAAGCCCAGAAGCCTTTTGAAGTCTCTGCTCGCAGAGCAAAACGTGGGACTCGCTAACACGGTGATCTGGTTGACAACAGCAACCCAGTCTGAGATTCAGGAGGCTTGGTTTCCAGTGTTAGCGCTGCCATTTCCTGTGCTCAAGAAACGAACCATCAGTCAAATGTGAATAATAAGTATGACCCGGAGTTCCCGTTGTGGCTCAGTGGCAACAGATCTGGCTAGTTTCCATGATGACACAGGTTCGACCCCTGGCCTTGCTTAGTGGGTTAAGGATCCAGCGTTGCCAGACCCCTAGCCTGGGAACCTCCATATGCTGCAGTTGCGGCCCTAAAAGGAAAAAAAGAAAGACAAAAACATAAAGAGGCTTACTATTTAAAATAATAATAATAATAAAATAAGTATAACCTGCCCACCTATGTTGTGAAATAAGAGAGAGGTCTATTTGCAGGGTCTCACAGCAGGAGGAAGAGAATGCAAGAGGCTCCCCTTCTCCATGTGTGTGTGGACATCTGGAGTCCCAGAGACGGGTGGGCCCATCAGAGACTGCACTGGTTAACTCCAGTTTGAGAGGTTCTTAGAAGATGTTGTATCAAGGGGCAGACAGTCAGGAAGTGACTCCTGATTGCCTGCCCCTCCCTCTCTTCCTCAAGGTCAGAGTCAGAATTTCAGAGGCCTTCTCGTTCAGCTCCCACTGGCCCATCCTCCAGCATCTTTCCACAGTAGCCACGGCCTTTGCTCAGATACTTGGTAACGGGGAGCCCACCTTCTTCTGAGACTGCCTCTGCTGAACAGTGCTGGCAGTTAGAAAGTGCCTCCTTTATGTTGGGCTCAAATCAGCCTCCCTGTCTATAATCCCCCTCATGCCACCATCTCAAGGTGTCAGTGTGCCCTGTGGAAGTTTAGAGAGCAGGTCTGCTTGGGTCCCTCTGCTCCAGGCCAGTCCTACAGCAATTTGAAGACATGGGTCATACACCCTGATTTCCCCCCAAGGGAAACCCCAAGTCTTTCAATAAGTGGCTGGGAGAGAAGGAAGAAGAGGCAGAAAAGTTAGAGAAGCCTCCACGACCACGTGCCTTTAGAGAAGAGCTCTGCTCTTAACTGCAGAAGGCACTTGGGAGGCCTTCATTTTCCTTTTTTTTTTTCTTTTTGTGACCGCACCTGCAGCATATGGAAGTTCCCAGGCTAGGGGTTGAATTGGAGCTGCAGCCATAAGCCTACACCACAGCCACAGCAATGCAGGATCCTTAAACCATTGAGCGAGGCTAGGGATCAAACCTGCATCCTCATGGATGCTAGTTGTTGGGTTCTTAACCCACTGAGCCAAGGTGAGAACTCCTGGCCTTCGCTTTCTAAATACAAATTTAACCATTTCACTTCCCTTCTTAAAACCCTCCAACAGGGAGTTCCTGTTGTGGTACAGTGGTTAACGAATCCGACTAGGAACCATGAGGTTGTGGGTTCGATCCCTGGCCTTGCTCAGTGGGTTAACGATCCTGCGTTGCCATGAGCTGTGGTGTAGGTCGCAGACGCGGCTTGGATCCTGCGTTGCTGTGGCTGCGGCGTAGGCCAGTAGCTACAGCTCCGATTTGACCCCTAGCCTGGGAACCTCCACGTGCCACGGGTGCGGCCCTAAAATACAAAAGGAAAAAAAAAAACCCTCCAACAGGAGTTCCTGTTGTGGCTCGGCGGTAACAAACCTGACTGGTATCCTTGAGGATGCGGGTTTGATCCCTGGCCCCGCTCAGCAGGTTAAGGATCTGGCATTGCTGTGAGCTGTGGTATAGGTTGCAGATGAGACTCGGATACCACATTGCTGTGTGCTGTGGCAGCTACAGCTCCCATTCAACCCTTAGCCTGGGAACTTCCATGTGCCATGGATGTGGCCCTAAAAAGATAAAAACAAAACAAAACCCTCCAACAGCTTTCCAATGCCAACCACTCCACCCAGGCCACACTGAGCTCTTCCTTTCACCCCTGGATCTTGTCCTGTAATGTCTTACACCCGTGCTCTCCTGGCAAACTCCTATTTTCCCCAAATCCCAGTTCAAAATAATACCTCCCAGAGTTCCTGCTGTGGCACAATGGGATGGGTAGCATTGCTGGAGTGCTGGGACACGGGTTCGATCCCCAGTCCAGCACAGTGGGTTAAGGATCTGGTATTGCCACAGCTGTGGCGTAGGTTTCAACTGTGGCTCAGATCTGATCCCTGGCCTGGGAACTTCATATGCTGCAGGGTAGCCATAAAAGAAAACAAAACCTCCCTTGCAAAGCTTTCCCTGCCATCCTTCCCACCTCCCTACTCCATAAGGCAGAGCTGATGCCATTATAAATGGCCTCAGTCTGGTCTCAGCCGAAGTCTAGAAGTAGGACTGGTTTCCTGAATGTATGTGTGGCTGTCTTTCCGACTCTCATTGCCAGAGTGTGTATCTGAATCCCCTTCTCCAGCCCCTGATTCATTCATTCATTCAAATTTTTTTTAGCATTGACTATGAACCAGAAGCTGTTTAAGACTCTGGAGCTACAGCAGCGAATAAGACAGACCGGGATTCTACTGTCCACCGATACAGATGCCCTCCTCCTGCCTCGAAGGGAGAAGAGAGGCCATCGTTGGCAATTTTCTCAATGCCTTGCTCTCAAACTCACAAACTCCTCCAGCCACACCCACCTTCCCTCCTTTTCCTTCCTTCCAGGCCCGCAGGAGGGGAATGAGCCCCTCCAGTTAAAGATCAGCCCCTCCTCCTCCTCTCTGGGTCCCGTCCTGCACCTCCTCCCAAACTATCTCCTGATTCCTACACTGCTCCTTCTCTACCGGTTCTTCCGGGTAATAACACAGGGAGTGGAGCCTTAAGAACAGTCCATTTAGGGTGCAGGCAGTAGGGTACTGTCTGCAGAGTGTTTAAAAACAATAAAACTGACAGACGCAGTCTGCTTTTTGTTAGCAGCATGCGTCAGCAATTCTGACCCACATCAGTAATAAAATACTTCTTCTCCCGAGGTCGCCACCCTCCACTTGGTATCCCACTGGCTAACCAAGGCTCTCATCTACAGTAAAAATCCTCCCTCCCCACAAAGTCCCCAAGACACCATGCCCTCTCCTCCCCTTTCAAACCCAGCCTCCAGAGAGTGTTTACAGCCTCTGACTCCAGCTCCTCAGCTTCCTTCATCCTTCAGCCACTGCAGCCTGTCGCTCTCTCCATCACTCAGCTGAACTTGCTCCCACCATGGCCACCAGGCAGACACTGACCAATCCTCGCCTTACCTGACTGCACACCAGCACTGCAGGCTCTTCCCTCCTGGACCCCCCGTCACCCCCAGCTGTCATGAAATCACTCTCTCCTCCAGTCTCTGATTGCTGCCTTGCAGTCTCCATTTACAGTCTTTTTTTCTTCCACTTCCCTTTAAATATTGCTCTTCTGTGAGGCTTCATCATTGGCCCTCTTACTTCTAACCCTACATTTTCTTCCTGGTCTGTCCCGGCCACACCCACAGCTTCAAAGTGCATCTATCTCTGTTGCTGTGATCCAGACCCACTTTCTAGTTACTTCCATTTGAATGCATCACAGACCCCATAAATTCGATATGTCCATCCACCGTGTCTTCTCAACCCCAGTGAATGACCCTCTGTCCATTCACTCCTCCAGATGTATATGAATGGAGAGCACTCCTTTCTCCTTCTGGATCAGATGGTCACCACATGATGTGGAAGCTATCTCATTGTCACATCCATCCTCACCCTTCCATGATCTCTGCTACTGCCTTAGTTCAGACCTTGTGCACTTTCTCCTGGACTATTTTTTTCCAGCCTGTAGAAGTTCCAGGGCCAGGGGTCAAACCCATGCCACAGCAGTAACCAGAGCCACAGCAGTGACAATATCAGATCCTTAACCCACTGAGCCACCAGGGAACTCCTCTCCTGGACTGTTATATCATTTTCCTTGCTCGCTTTCTAGCTTCTAATCTTTCCTTCTCCAATCCTTTCTTTGTAATTGCAGCTCAACTGATCCTTTGAAAATACAAATCTGGGATTTTTCATCGTGGCTCAGCAGTAACAAACCCAACTAGGACCCATGAGGATGCAGGTTTGATTCCTGGGTAAGCATCGGTGGGTTAAGGATCCAGTGTTGCCATGAGCTGTGGTGTAGGTCGCAGACACAGGACCCCACGTTGCTGTGATGTAGGCCGGCAGCTACAGCTCCAGCTGGACCCCTAGCCTGGGAACTTCCAGATGTTGTGGGTGTGGCCCTAAAACGACGAAAGAAAAAGCAGGAAAGAAAATACAAATCTGTGTCATATCTCTACTTCAAATCCTCCCTAATGGTCTAAAGCATAGAGTCTAAGGTCTTTATCCTGATGTTCGAGGCCCTTCATGATTTGCCCCGCCCATCTCCAGCCCCACCAGCCCTCACCCCCAAATGCCCTGTACTCTAGCCATGCTGACCTGCTGAGCCCCATCCATGCTACATTCTCTCCTACCTCCATGCTTCTGCACACAAGCTCTTAACTCAGAATGCTCTTGGCTGCCTGGAAGAAAGGCCTTCTCAACACCCTTAGAAGTGAGTTCTGCTATATCCAGGCATCCTCGGCTCTCTATTGATACATATCATGCCCTATAGTAACTGCTCATTCACACAACATATTTCCACTGGGCACCTACCATATGTCCTGTTATGGACACTGGAGTTGCTGAGGTGAATATAACCCACTGCCTGAGCTCAACAAGTTCCTAGTCCAGTGGTGGAAACACACATAAGTGGGTGACATCATACTATGGGATAAGTTCAGAAATAAGAGGTTTAGAGAGCACAGAGTTGGGTCCCAACCTTACCTGGAGAGCTCAGGAAACTTCATGTGCCCAGGTCCCTTACTGAACACAAGTTTTCCCAGGGAAGAGATGGTGGCATTCATCTATATACGTATAATAAACCCCAAGTAAATACGGATGGTATGTTCTCAACTCATATTGAATGGATGACTGAACAAAGAAATGAGAGCAAGTTTAGTCTCTTCCCTGCTGTCTTCCCACCACTGTATCAATCCCTCTATTAGATTATATGTCATTCAGTTGTGATTTTTAAATTTTTTTTTGTCTTTTCTAGGGCCACACCGCCGGCATATGGAGGTTCCCAGGCTAGGGGTCAAACCAGAGCTGTAGCTGCTGGCCTACACCACAGTCACAGCAACGTGGAATCTGAGCCGCATCTGTGAACTACACACAGGTCCCAGCAACACCAGATCCTTAACCCACTGAAAGAGGCCAGGGATCGAAACCACGTCCTCATGGATGCTAGTCGGGTTCGTTAACCTCTGAGCCATGATAAGAACTCCTGATTTTTAAATTTTTTCATCTCTCCATCTAGATTAGGAGTTTCTCAAAAGCTGAGATTATGCATGATTTATCTCTGTGCCCTGGCATCCAGAAAAGGACCTGGCTTAGAAAAAGCATCACTTGGGGTTCCCATTATGGCTCAGCAGAAACGAATCCAACTAGGAACTATGAGGTTGCAGGTTCGACCCCTGGCCTCACTCAGTGGGTTAAGGATCCGGTGTTGCCATGAGCTGTGGTGTAGGTCGCAGATGCAGCTTGGATCCTGCATTGCTGTGGCTGTGGCTGTGGCATAGGGTCCGATTCGATCCTTAGCCTGAGAACCACCATATACCATGGGTGCGGCCCTAAAACAGCAGAAAGCAAGAAAGAGCATCACTTGATGCTTCTTCATTAAGTGTACACATCCACAGCCCATTCTTACCCACAGTCCTCAAAGCTACTGGATAGGGGAGAGAGGAGAGCTCTGTTCCTCTTGTTCCCACAGACAGGAGAGCCCCACAGAGCCCCCAACATGGAGGCTCCCCTCTAGGCACAGGGATCTAGTTCAGAGCTGGGTGGGATCTTATTAGTCATCTAGTTCAACCTCCCAATCTCTCTCTCCAGCTCAAGAATCACCCTGTCAGCCTCAGACTTGCACATGGTCAGTGACAGGGAGCTCACTCCCTATGATATAATCCATCCCACTGGCCCCTATCTAGTAAAGTTGGGCTACTGTGGTGTTCTTCCTTATGCAGAGGGGAAGCAGCACGGCTTAGTAGAAAGAACTTGAAAGCTGGACAAACCTGGATTCAAATCCCTGTTTCCTATTTTCTAACTACAACTGAGGTGTTAATCTCTCTGAGCCTCTGTTTCCTCACCTGTGAAATAGAGACAATGTGGGAGTTCCCATCGTGGCTCAGTGGTAAATGAATCTGACTAGGAACCATGAGGTTGTGGGTTCGATCCCTGACCTTGCTCAGTGGGTTAAGGATCCAGCGTTGCCGTGAGCTGTAGGTTGCAGACGCGGCTTGGATCCCATGTTGCTGTGGCTGTGGCGAAGGCCAGCAGCTACAGCTCCTGTTAGACCCCTAGCCTGGGAACCTCCATATGCTATGGGTGCGGCCCTAGATAAGGCAAAAAGAAAAAAAAGAAAAGAAAGAGATAGGGACAATGTGATTTTATTGCTGTGAGTAAAGGAGAAGGCCTGTGTGAGGTGCTTATCATACTGCCTGAAATATAGGTCCCTGATGCCCCCTTATAAGGAGTCAGACTCATCTCCCATTAACTGCACTCATTGGTTCTGGCTGGACCCGCTGGAAGCACCACAGAAAGTCAAGACTCCACATAACAGGCTTCCCCCCTTGCCACGCTGCCTCTCTCATCCAGGGCACCCTCTCTCCCAGCTGCCACCTGCGTGCTACACTCCCACACCACACCCCCCCGGTGCACTGGATACCTTCACAGATGTCACCACGTTCCTGGAATCCCGCACTGCAGCTGCAGCGGCCCACAGGCACCAGCCACTCGCCGTCCGCGCCGCAGTGCATGCGCGGGGGGCTTCCGGGTTCCCCTTCTGAGTGCGCCACGCACGTGCCGGTCACCTCCACCAGCGTGGAGAAGGCGCTCTCGGCTGCGGTGGCTGGGAACGTCGCCAGGCCCCGCACCGTGGCGCGGCACTGCTTGTAGTAGACCCGCACAGAGACCAGCGCCACGCATGCGCCCACGTCCTGGAAGGCCAGGTGGAAACCCCTCCGGCTGAGCGGACCGATCTCGCGCACCTCGGTGTTCAGCTTCATCTTGCGCTCTCCCAGGTCACCCTGCGTGAAACTCTCGTCCGCCGCGATGGTGTCGATCTTGCGGGGCCGGCTACTGCCTGTGCGGGGACGCCCGCGGCCCAGATCGGCCTCAGTTTCCAGGTAGTAGACGTTGAAAGTCTCTTTACAGGTGCCCGCGGCTCCCGGAATGCTGCTGCAGTCGCGCAGTGTGAACTGCAGCTCCACAAAGATGCGCTGCCCACGGCCGCGGCTGATCCAGCCAGTCTGCAGCCAGTTATCCTGGTTGGGCTCCAGCACGTTGCACACCTGGTATGTGCGGATGGGACGGTCGTGTTCGTCCACGCCGCTGATCTCCTCCCACTGGGGAGAACAAAGATGTGGGCAGCTCAGAGCCAAGGCGCCCCCAAGAGGTCGCGGCCTGACGGTGACTCCGGCTGAAACCCGCCTTCCCCATCATTCTGCATTCTCTTCTCCCCTCCTTCCCCATAAATATCACTGAAATTGTAAGACGCAGAGGTGGGAGAAACGTTGGAGACAACTGAGTCCAACTGGTGGGGAAACTGAGGCTCCAGAGAGAGAGAGAGAGAGGGAGTGACTTGATATTTCCGTCGAGTTAGTAGCAGAACTAGGAATAGTTCCTGGCTCCTCACCCAGTACCCTTTCCATGACACCAAGCTGCTGCCACGATGTCACATCTCCCCACTGCTACCTCAAGTTTCTAAGCCTCTTTTAGGGTTCCAGGGCTTGCTTGTTCTGTCAATCCATCAATAAACAACACTGCTTGGAGAATCTACTGGGTGCAAGGCACAATCCAACACTGGCTGAATTCAGATGCCATATTTCTATTCCTAGATATGGCCAGTTCTCTCTCTCTCTGTCTGTCTGACTGAAGACTCAACGTTTTCTCATAGGCCACTCTGGCTTGAAGCCAAAGCTTCTGGAGGCCACATACTCTGAGGAGCATTTTGATCTGTTGTAACCATGGGGGGGGGTGCTAAAGGAACTGAGTCCTGGACCACCAGAGGGTCCTTGGGACAGGGAGGGGAAGATTTACACTTACCCCATTGCTTGGCAGTGCAGTCCAGCCCAGCTCAGCCTGGGAGGCTTTGGAATCCAGGAGGATGACTAAAGAGAGGGGAGAACAAAAATTTCAGAAAGCCAGAAGTTCACAAGGGCAAGATGCTTTGGTAAGTTGACTTTAAATTTACTAGCTGAGGAAACAGAGAAGGTGGTGAAGGACACAGATAAGTTTTTGCCATTCCATACCCTCCCGAGAGGGTGTGGTGTGAGTAGTTCTAGTATAAAGACAGGTAGCCACAACTATTAGGGAGGGAAACTTTATTCGCTGCTATAACAAATTACCACAAATGTAGGGGCTTAAAACAACAAAACTTGATTTTCTTAAGTTCTGGAGGTCGTAAGTTGAAAATCCATTTCACTGGTCTCAAGTCAGGGTGCCAGCAGGACTGGTCCCTACTGGAGACTCGAAGGGGAGAATCCATTTCTTTGCCTTCTTCAGCTTCTAGTGGCCACCTGGATTCCTTGGCTTGTGGCCCCTTCCTCCATCTTCAAAGCACACCACTCCAATCTTTGCCTCTGTTATCACATTGTCTTCTCTAACTCAGATGACTCCTGTGTCCCTCTTGTAAGGATCATTGTGATTACAATTGAGCTCACCCATATAATGCAGGCTAATCACTCCATCTCAAGATTCTTAACCACATTCGCAGAGTCTGGGGCCATTTATGATAAAAAGCCACGGGTTCTGGGATTTAGGGTGTGAACATATTCTGGGAGTCATTATTCAGCCTGGCCCAGAATCCATGATAAATCCATGATAAAGAATGGCTCTCAGATGAGGGGTATCGGTGATCTCCCACCACCACCTTCCCAGGTTCCCTAAATTACACCTGAGTTTCAAGAAGAGGGGGAAAGTGAGTATATCAGAGGATTCCTATATACATCCCTAAATTCACTCGCATTCAGGGGTTCTTCTGAGGTCCGGGGTCACCAGGGATGAAAGGAGACTGGAACATTTTTAGTTTGCCTCTCAGGGACAACAAAGTGGAGAGACACTGCCAGCAGGAAGAGAAATAAAACTCCCTCATCGCCTCAGCCAGTCCCTTTCCCAGGGGTTGTCACCTCCACTGCCTTTGAAAGAGAGTCAGGGCTCCTTTAATGCATAAAGCCATGATCCCTCCTACACCCGAGAGGCTTGGAGTCACTTTCTTCCCTCAGGAGGCATCTGACCAGCAGTATGAATTCTGCTTTCGGTATCGGTCCCAGAGAAGCACTAGTCTGGACAGCACAGAAGCAGCTCAAAGATAGGAGCCCAGGCCCTACCAAAATCTTGGAATATTACTCATCTGGACCTTAAAGAAGGGGGTGGGGCTCCAAGGTGAGGACCTTTAAGACGATTGGCCCCAGAGGCGTCAGAGACAATGGGCAGGACCACTGACAGCTTCCCTATTTCGATATAACTGATAGCACATCCGAATAGCACATTGGAAAGCATCAGAGATCCAGCACTCTGACAAGCCCAGGGGCCAACGCCTCAGATTCCAGCTCCTCCGGATTCTGCACCTGGATATTACGCTTCTAGATTCAACTGAATGTACAGCTCTCCCAGACCCAGAATCAGAGGCAAGACGTGGGCTCTGGTGCAGCCGGTAGCCCCAAACCCCGCAACGCGGATCGCGCTGGTTAGTGTACGCTCCAAATCCAGCACTGCGGACAGCTCCCTGGTCAGCACGGCGGAGAGCCGCCGGACCCAGACAAGACCCCTTGCCACCAACACAACCACCACCACCAACCCCCACCCCTTGTTTCCCCCGTCCCACCAGCGCTCTACCTCCTGTGAACCACGCAATGATCCTCTAGTCCCCCGCTGTTCGGGCTCCATCCCTTCTCCTCACACTCAGACAGCAGCTCCGCATCTCCCTGCCCCCATACCTCCCACCTCCAATCGCTCAACCTGTCCGTCTCACCGGCCCTTGAACCACCGCCTCTGGCTCCCACGGCTCCTGGTCTCTTTATTCCCCAGCCTCCCAGGTCTCCTGCCCCCGAGCTCCTCAATACTCTTCTCTTTTCTGTTGCTTAGCCACATTTTCCTCTGTCTCTCCCAGTTCTTTGCTTCTCGCTTCCCTTTTGCTTCAGATTCCAATACAGACTTGTCTTTCCATACGACTCCTTTCCCCAGAACCCCAGTTCTTCAGCCTCCTATCTTTTGGCATCACAAGCTCCAAGAACAGCCACTAATCTCCTCACCTTCCTCGGCTGTCCCGGGCCTCCCTGGTCCCAAAAGCAAGGCGAGACAGAGCGGCATCAGGCAGACGAGCAGGCGCAGCGGATGTGGGCCGGCGCCGATCTCCATGGTCCGCAGACCGAGCTGTCTGTGCGGCGGCGGCTGAAGCCGCGCCAGCCCCAGCTCCGCTGATCAGTGCCCCCAGACCCCAGCGCCGGCTAGGGGCGGAATCTCCGCGGTGACCATCATCCACGGAGACCAATCGCTATGCACCGCCGCGGGAAGACCACCAATCCCCGCCAGCAGAAGGTGGGGGGTGGGGTTTCATAGGCCCAGGGGTGGAGGAGCGAATTGGAAGGGCGAAGGAAGGGGTCCCGCCAATCTCCAAACCGTGGGGGTGGGGCAGCGCTGAGAGCCGCCAGGCTCATGGGGAGGTGGGTGTGCTGGCGTTGGTGGCCCGGAGAGCTGAACCTTAGCCTCTCATTCCCAAGAAGTAGGGAATGGGGGCGTGGTTTAAGGAGGAGCGAACCTCGGGGAGGCAACGACCCTTGCAGCCTCTGAGTTAACCTGGAAGACCGTTGTTCCCAGGACTTGCAGGAGGTTTTGAAGCCTGGTATCCTGACCTCAATCTCTGGGGAGCTCATCTCCCAGCCCTTGGCTTCTTCCGGTGTCTGCGGCTCCTGGTTTCTCGTGGCTCCATCCCGCCCCCTTTTCTCCCCGCCCTCCTTGCCACACACACACACACACACACACACACACACACACACACCGGCAGGGGGAAGGGACCCACCTGCCCCCAAGAGCTGGCTACTCGAGAAAAGAGAGTAAAGTGGAAAACCTAGTCCCACCCTACCAGCAGCTCTTCCGAGGCTGGGAAACCATGTGGACGCCAGGGTGGGCGGTGATAGATTTTGCATGAATGACTGGTTCCTGGCATTCTTGCTCCTGCTGCCAGGACAAGGGCAGCGCTCTCCACAACCACCCCTTTCCCCAGTCTGCTCAGAGCCTGGAGTTCCCCCCTTTATAATCCCTCTCCGTCCACCCCAGGGGACTGGTGGGGAGCGCAGCGGCCGGACTCGCAGGCATCAGCGGGAGAAGGGGAGTAATCCTCAGAGTTCACTCAGCGCTGAAGAAGGCGCAAGGAAACGTGGAACGCGACCTTTACCTAGTGAAGGTCATTTATGTGAGTGTTTAAGGCGTTGGTGGTGTGAAGGGCTGGGGCCCTCCAGGACCAGGAAGGTGGCTATTGAGCGCCACCATCTGGATTGAACTTGAGCGGAGAAAGCTCCACCCACACTGTGGCTTTTCAGAGTTCTTTTCTTGGGGGACCTAACCCCTCTTCCTTGGAGGCTAGAGTAGCTAGAGAATGAATGTGAGTCCTGCATAGCCTGAATGTCTGTTGCATTTTGTATAAATGTATTCCACATCCCTTCAGCCTACACTTAGCGGGTGCCATGCTCCGTGCTGAGGTTACCTGGGTGAATCACCCCGTCTCTGCCATGGTCCACACCTCTGTGAGCACCAGGTGGAATGAAAATTCCTGGCATCTAGAGCACCGGTCAATTACAAGCTGCTTCCATGTGTCATTTCTGTGTGCGTGGCGGGGGTGGGGTGGTTGTGTGTACACACGTACACTTGCTCCTTCACAGACATATTTGCTGGACGGCAGCAATCAGAGCAGTGGCTGGGAGGAATTGGGCTCCTTTGCCTGTAGAAGGAAAGGTCATCGGGAGGGGCTGAGGCTCGGAGACCACAGGAGACCGAAGCTCGCTGAGGAAGCAGAAGGAAGTGTGACGTCCCGCTGGCCCTTGAATGCAAGCAGACGCTCTGAAATCAGATCTACCTGAAGAAGGGCTCTCACACCCTACCTATTTCCCATCTATATTCTCCTCACGCTCGGTTTTCCCCTCCCCCTCCCCCCAGCGCTGGGAGATGGTATTTTTAGAAGCTGCTTAGAGACCCAGGACTCCTTTCATTTCAAAATGAGTCCTCACTCAACCACTGCTCATCCCTCTCTTCGAAACAGAGTCCCGTCCTCTTTATAGTCTCTAAGGCTCCAGCTATGGCTTCTTCCCTGAGCTTCAGGGACTTCAGCCAGAGGTTCTGACCCTTTGTGCTAAAACAAAAGGCGCACTCCCTGTGATCCTCACAGGGATCATTCGGGAGCCAAAAAGACTGGGGAAATCACCCGGGGAAGACCACACGGAAGGGCCCCCCAACCCTGGCTGTCGGGAGTCCGGTTCCCACCCTTTTCTACCACACACACCTCCAGGCACCTTGGGAAATCATCAGAGTGAGACCTTAGGAAGAGGGGGAAGAAGAGGAAAAGAAGGAGTGAAATAAACCTTCTCTTTATTCCTCTGAATAGCTCATTTATAATAAAACCAGAACGGAGAAGCCCTAGTGTATGCGGAGATATGCAAATCAGCCAGATCGTAATAAGAGTTGCTCCAAGGCGACTCCACTCTCACCAGGAGGCTGCAGAATAGACAACTCGGAGAAGAAATGCTCTAGGTGGAAACTAAGCTGTGGTTTATTGGGAACATTAAGCGCTAGGGGCCAGTCAAGCAAGGACCCTGGAATAGCAACCATGGAGATGGGGGTCTTCGGCGGCGGGGGGCGGGGGGGGGGTTGGTTCTGGCCATGGTGCTTGACTGGCAGCCCAAGGAGCAGCAGCACTGTTTCATTTCTGTCCATGGTGCTGAAACTGTGAAGTTCTGGACCCTTTTTTTTTTCTTTTCTATTCTTTTCTCTTCTATTGCTTTCCTTTCCTTTCCTCCTCTTTCTTTCTTTCTCTCTTTCTCTTTCTTATTTTTTACGGCCGCACCTGTGGCATATGGAAGTTCCCAGGCTAGGGGTCTAATCAGAGCTGCAGCTGTGGGCCTACACCACAGCCACAGCAACACCAGATCCAAGCCAAATCATCTGTGGCCTACATCACAGCTCACAGCAATGCCAGATCCTTAACCTACTGATAGAGGCCAGGCACTGAACCGACATTCTCATGGGTACTAGTCCTGTTCGTTTCCACTGAGCCACGATGGGAACTCCTGGACCCTTCATTTTCAACTGGACCTGGGACTTCTCTGCTACTGTGCTCTGATTCTCAGCTCAGGTCTCTCTGCCTGCCCCTCCAGCCTATAACCAGGATCCAAATGTTTGAGTCTCCAGGAGACAAGCAGGCTTACTCCCTGGAATAAGAGTGGCAGCACCTGGAACCCATACAGAAACTTCAAATTTCTAGTCCTCTCAAACCACATATGAGGTAGTGTTGCAGAAATGCTTCTCTCTACTTCTACCTCATCATACCCAGGATGATCAGGGAACACTTACTGGGGCTGAGAAGTTTGATTCAACATCCAAATATTGAGAAGTGGCCTTGCAAAGAGTTGATCCAACTATACTGCAACCTCCATCTCCAAGTTATTGAAAGTTACACATCTAGGGGCTGAAATTTTGATTTCTTCCTTTGCACAGATGCAGAAAGTACATTTGTCCCGGCTGGACAAAGAAGGTCACCTCATCGATGAAGAAGACTAATACTGCTCCAGAGAAATGAGCCTTGGTTTCAGGAAAGAGAATGGGGAGGTGCAAAGAGCAGTGCAGAGACCTACTGCTCAAAGAAACATCTCCAATTTTTCTCTTTCCTCTTCTGTTCCATCTCCCTTGCTTCAGCCTAAGAAAGAAATAAACATACCTAAGGTCAATTTTTTCTAGGGCAATAGACTCACAGACAAAAATAATGCTTAAATTTATTTTCTAAGATAAAGAAAAAATAAAACATTTAATGTATTGATTTTGAATATTAAGCAGAAAAATCTTTAAATTATCAAACACAACTACTTAGCCTTTATGAGCCTCTACTTCCCCCTATGTAAAATTGGGATAAAAACACTTATTAGAATTATTGTGAGGTCAGAATATAATTTATATATATGGCCCTGCACAGTACCTGGGACATAGTTCTGGTACATTTTATTATTTAACTCCATGGTTAATTAAGGTGAAAACCAAAAAGCAAAAAGGAAAGTATAAAAGGTTATGTGGTGAGGTAGGAAGAGAGAGAAAATTAGAGAGACAGTCATAGAGGAAAAGACAGAATGAAGGATAAAGGAATCAGGCACAGCTGGTTGAGATGAATATGGCTAGAAAGCACAGGAGCCTGAAGGAAATATACTTGGAGACAAGAGTGTCATCAGGGCAGGATGGCTGGCCAGCTGCCAAGTGGCCTCAGAGGTGACATTTACCTTGGTGAATTCATCATGGTCCAAGCTCATAAACTTGACTTTAATAGCACTAAGAGAGAGCCTATGTATTGGGGGTTGGGAAGTAGATCATACTAACTCAGCTCCTAGCCTGCTATCTGAGCCAAAGAACTAATGTATTAATATACAATGAGAAATGGAACTGCCAAGGGGGCCAGAATGCTCACATTGCCATGTCCAGCAAATTTTCCCCTGTAGGAAAATGTGCACAGGAAGCCAATTTATGATGTGAAGGCTGCTTTGAGAGTGTGAGGGAAGGGAGTCAGATGGTTCAAATATTTGATGGCATTAGGCTCTGATAGCCTTGTGCCTCCAAATCTCCAGTAAGGATAAACCTGCTACTGGCATCTGAGTGACTATACCAGGGGCCAGGGCTGGGAATGAGATCCATCAACATATGTTGCCCTGTTGTTTTTTTTAAAAATCCTAGTTCCATTTCTGAGTAACCCATTTTAAGGTTGAAGCAGTCCTTTTAAATTTAGGAGTTCCTCTTGTGGCTCTGCAGTGACGAATCTGACTAGTATCCATGAGGACGCAGGTTCAAACCCTGGCCTTGCTCAATGGGTTAAGGATTTGGCATTGCCATGAGCTGTGGCGTAGGTCACAGATATGGCTCAGATCCCACATTGCTGTGGCTGTGGCTGTGGCCTGCAGATGCAGCTCCAATTGAACACTTAGCCTGGGAGCTTCCATAAGCTGCAGGTGCATACACAAAAAGCAAAAAAAAAAAAAAAAAAAAAAAAAAAAAAAAAAAAAAAAAAAAAAAAAAAAAAAAAAAGATTAAAAAAATAAATGAGCAAAGTAACAGAAACTCATACAAATGTCATAAGTAAAAAGTGAAAATATGGGAGTGTCCACTGTGGCTCAGTTGTAATGAACCCAACTAGTATCTGTGAGGATCTGGGTTCAATCCCTGGCCTTGCTCAGTGGGTTTAGGATCCAGCATTGCTGTGAACTGTGGTGTAGGTCACAGATATGACTGGGATCTGGCATTGCTGTTGCTGTGGCTGTGGCATAGGCTGGAAGCTGCAGATCCAATTCGACTCCTAGCTTGAGAACGACCATATGGCTTAGGTTTGGCCCTAAAAAGAAAAAAAATAGAAGTAAAAATATCCATTCATACCATCCCACATAATCCCATTTCAAAATTTGAACCATGTTAACAGATTGATATGCACTCTCCTTGATATTTTCTATGCATACACACCTTCACAGAAAATGAATATATCACTTAGTGAGCTAAACAACATTGGTTATTGACCCAAGACCTTGCTCCTCTCATATTTTTAATTGCTAAGAGAGCCCCAGTTTTGTTTGGATGTTCATTTACTTGTCCTTCGCTCCAAAAAGAGGACACTTTCACTAAATTCAGGGATGAATAAAGATTGTTCTTAGCTAATAATCTTCATCCTTTCCCATGTGTCAGGATTAGCTTATGTGTGGGCATGTGATACAACCCGGATCTTCTGACTGGGGATTCTATGAAAAGGTTCTCCCTCCCAATAAAAAGAGATGCATGATAAGCAATACCCCACTTCTTCTCTGTAAGTAATGTCTGCTTTAACATCTGAGGCTGCTGCAACCATCTTGACATCATGAAGGGATATATCTCAATGCTTTCAGTTAAGAGTTTTCAGTTGTATGTAACTGGAAACCCAACTAAAATTGGCCTAAAAATGAGATTTTTTTTATTTTTCGGCTGCCCCGTGGCACGCGGAGTTTCTGGGCCAGGGATCAACACCAGATCCTTTAACCCACTATGCCAGGCAGGGGCTCAAACCTGTGTCCTGGTGCTGCAGAGACACTGCTGATCCCATTGTGCCACAGTGGGAACTTGGGGATTTTTGTTGTTGTTCACATAATTGAACGTGGCAGATCCGTGTAGAACAGCAAGATTTTGCATTGGAACTTCAGTGGAGTGCTAGGTAATCACCAAAACTTGGATGTTCTAAAAAGAAATGTTACTGCAATCGTAGGACTGAAAAATTCAATAATGCATTTAACACAATAGATGGATTTACCATCAGATTAGATACAGCTCATTCTAGGATTAAGGAGCTGGATGATAGACCAGTATATGCAGAGAGAGGGGAAAAAATGAAATATATAGAGAAGAGAGTAATAGACATGGATGTGGTAAAAAAGCATAAATACAAGAAATTAGAGTCCTAGTAAGGTAGGAGAGAATGGGGAAAATGCAGTATTTTGGAGAGAGAGTGTAGTTGAAAAAATATTTATTTATTTATTTATTTATTTATTTATTTATTTATTTATTTATTTATTATGTTGCTTTTGGGGCTGCACCCTGGGCACATGGAAGTTCCCAGGCGAGGGGTGGAATTGGAGTCTCAGCTGCCAGTCTACACCACAGCCACAGCAATACAGTATCTGAGCCTCATCTGTGACTTACACCACAGCTCACATCAATGCTTGATCCTTAACCTACTGAGAGAGGCCAGGGATTGAACCCACATCCTTATGGATACTGGTGGGGGTTTGTTACTGTGGAGCCATGACAGGAACTACTGAAAAATTTCCAAGACTGATGAAAGACGTATACTCAATGTGAAGCAGGACAAATGCAAAGAAAATCACACCTAAGAACTTCATGGTAAAACTGCCTAAAACAAAACAAAACCAAAACCAAAAAAAAAAGAAAGAAAGGAAAAGGGAGTTCCCATCGTGGCTCAGTGGAAATGAATCTGACTAGCATCCGTGAGGACTCAGTGGTTCCATCTCCTGCCTTGCTCAGTGGGTTAAGGATCCAGCGGTGCTGTGAACTGTGGTGTAGGTTGCAGTAGCTCCAATTTGACCACTAGCCTGGGAACTTCCATATGCTGTGGGTGTGGCCCTAAAAGGAAAAAAAAAAGGAAGAAGGAAGAGAGGAAGAGGAAGAAGAAGAGGAAGAGGAGGAGGAAGAAGAAGAAGAAGAAGAAAACATATTAAAAACAATTAGAAAAAAGTGATGATTACTTACAAAAGAACAACACTAAGACTAACAACTGACTTGCCAATATAAATGATAAAATCCAGAAGATGATGGAATGGCATATTTAAAATACAGAAAGACAGAGTTCTCATCGTTGCTCAGTGGAAATGAATCTGACTATTATCCATGAGGATGCAGGTTCTATCCCTGGACTCGCTCAGTGGGTTAAGGATCTGGCATTGCTGTGAGCTGTGGTGTAGGTCAAAGATGAGGCTTGGATCTGGCGTTGCTGTAGCTGTGGCAGAGGCCAGTGGCTATAGCTTCAATTCAACCCCTAGACTGGGAAACTCCATATGCAATGGACATGGTGCTAAAAAGACAAAAAAAAAAAAATTAAATAAAAAAATAATAAAGTGCAGAAAGAAAATAGTAGTTAATCTAAAATTTTATACCCAGTGGAAATATCATTCAAAAATGAAACAACAATATATGTTTTCAGATAATTAAAACCTTAAAAAAAATCATTTGCCCTCAGACTCACACTAAAAGAAATACTAAAGGGAATTTTTCAAGCAGAATAAAAATAAACCCAAAAGGAAGTATGAATATACAGGGAGAAATAAAGAACAATGGAAATGGTAATTACATGGGTAAAAATAAGTGAACAATGACTGCCTAAAGCAATAATGTCCTGTGGAGCTTTAAACATATGGAGAATTAAAACACACCACAAAAATGACACAGTGTGGGAACAGATAAATGGAATTATAGTACTTCAAGATTCTTACATTGTTCAAGAAGTGGCAAAAGAAATATGGAACTTGAACAAGTCAAGGTAATTACCATGGCAATCATGGAAAAATAGTTTTAAAAGTTTTATATATATTAATATATATAAATATATAGTGTTATATATAATTTAAATATATAAACTATATAAATATGTAGTTATATATATAGATGTATATATGTAAAACAAGTGAATGTAGGGAAACAGAGTAATAAAAACAATCCAAAAAAAGTTTAAAAGAAGACAGGAAAAAAGAAACAGAACATGTGGGAGAAAGAGAAGACAAATATGATATCTTGAAACTCAAAGGTATAAGTACCTATTTTAAATATGTGGACTAAATATCTCTATTTTTTTAAAATTGTCATTCCTGCTGTGGCACAGTGGGTTGATAATCTGGCTTGACTCTGTGGAGGCACTGGTTCCATAGCTGCAACATAGGTTGCAGCTCTGTTTAGGATTTGATTCCTGGCTAGGAAACTTCCACATGCTGAGAAGGTAGCTGAAAAAGAAAAAAAAAAAAAAAAAAAAAGATTGTTAGGAGTTATTTTGAGGCTCAGCAAGTTAAGTATCTGGTGTTGTCACGGCAGTGACTCAGGTCACTGTTGTGGCAGTGGGTTTGATCCCTGGCCCAGGAACTTAAGGCATACTGCAGGTGCAGCCATAAAAGAAAAAAAAAAGAAGAAGATTGTTAGATTGTTATTTAAAAAGCAATGCTTTGAGTTCCCGCTGTGGCACAACTGGATCAGTGGCATCTTGAGAGGCAGGTTCGATCCCTGGCCCAGCACAGTGGGTTAAGGATCTGGTGTTGCCCCAGCTGTGGTTTAGGTCAGGACTTCGGCTCGGATCTGGTCCAAGGCCCAGGAACTTCATACACCTCGGGGTGGCCAAAAATGAAAACAAACAAACAGAAAAGCAACTCACTTCTTTAAAAAGTCTTAAATATAAGGATACAGGTATGTTAAGTTTGTAAAAGATGTACTATACAAACAATAATGGAAAGAAAGTCAGTGAAGCCACACTAACAATACCAATTAGACTTTAAGACAAAAAGTGTCACCAGATAGGTCATAATGAATAAAATGCCAATAAACTAGAAAGAACAAACAATTCTAAATTTGTATGCATCTAATAAAATAGCCTCAAAATATATAAAAGTGCATCATACATACCACTCCTCCAGGTCTGCAATATAAAGAGCAATATACTAAGAGGCCTTGGAATTCAGGAAAAGAGAATTTGTGCAGATGAATGAATGTAGAAGATAGAATGCATTCAGGGATATGAAGAAAGCCTAAGGTACCTGTGTAATTAACTGCCAGCTGTTACAACAGACAAAGCCCCAAACTTCAGTGACTTAATTCAACAAATTTATTTCTAGTTTTCATTACATGCCTAGTAGGGTGGGGACTCATTCACAGTCCTCAGGGAAAGAAGCTGACAGAGGCTTTGACACCTCGATCCTGCACCATAAGGAACATGTGACGGGGAAAGAGGGGGGTGGATGAGACACACAGACTCTTAACTGTCTCAGCTAAGAGGTAACACAAGTCACATCTGCTCATAGATCATTGGCTAGATCCAGTCACATGGCCCCAATCTAACTGCCAGTGTTACTGAGTCCAAGCTTGCACTGCTCACCTCAGGACAGGCCAATAAACAGACGAGTTGTTGGGGCAAGGAGTAGCAACTTTATTCAGAAAACCAGCAGGTGGTCAACTAGCGTCCCAAAGAAGCATCTTCTCCTGGCTGGGGCGGCAGCGGGGGGGCTGGAGGGCAGTCCTGGTTCTATCCAGACTTTGTAGAGGATGCGTTCATTTCTTCCGTTCTGCATCCATCCACAGCGTGGACTCTGGCAGGCAGACCCTTCAGCTGCACCCACAACGTACGGAAGTTTCCGAGCCAGGGATCAAATCCAAGCTGGAGCTTTGACCTAGACCGCAACTGCAGCAATGCTGGATTCTTAACCCACTGCACTGAGCCAGGGATGGAACCAGTGCTTCCCAGAGACAAGCCGGATCCTTAACACACTGTGCCACAGCGGGAACTCCAAGACTGGCTTTCTGCTGGCTGCTGGCTGGAGACCGCCTGGGGTTCTCTCTCAAGGGAGTTTCCCAACATGTCCCTGCACTTCATCAAGTCTCTCACCTCAGGGGGCAACCGGTCCCACTTTTATGGACTTCTTCATGATTAATTCAGAATAATCTGTTAATTAATTCAACTGATTTGGGACCTTAATTATACCTACAGAATGTCTTGGCCATATTCTGTTGGCTAGAAGCAAGCCCCAGGTCCCACCCACATTCAAGGGCAAGTGTTTCAGAAGGACATGAACACCAGAGAGCAGGAATTATGGGGACCACCTGAGGTTCTGTCTGCCAAATGACCTCCCTGCTCCTAAATTTCTTTCTCAATCTGGGCTTGAGACTGATAGATGTAAAAATTAAGTAAAATAGATACAGAAGACAGGAAGAGGGAGCTCTCATGCATATACCACTCTACGGCAATACAGACCCCAATATGAAGACAGAGTACATGGCTTCTCCAACAGGAAGTGATGCCACTTAACTATAGCCACCAGGGCGGGGGGCGTGGAGGGGGAACAGATTTTCTCCTCGCTTGGCAACAGCTCAGCCAATGAAAGACTGCCGCAACTCAGCCAACGAACTATACTTCAAACTCCCAGTTTCCTCCAACGGACTTTTTGTTTATAATAGCCCCTCCCAACTTTTCCTCTATTTACTCTCGTTTTTTAGAAGGACTGGCGTGTGATCCTCAAGATAGTGTCTCAAATTGCAATTCTTTGCTACTTCCGAGTAAACCTGTTTTGCTGGTGAAGCAACTGGCTGTTTTACTCTTTGAGGTTAATTTGGACAGCCAATAATAAAGTCTGCTCCATGAGCTCATCTTGCTTATTTTTTTGGTGTTTCGCACTGAAACCAGTCTTCAGGGAACACAATTCAGGGACTCCATACCCTTTTCTAATGGTATCTTTTTTTTTTTTTTTTTTTTTACTTTTTAGAGCCGCACCTGAGGCATATGGAAGTTCCCAGGCTAAGGGTCAAATGGGAGCCCTGGCTGCCCGGCTACACCACGAAGATCCCAGCTGCGTCTGGGAACTACACCACAGCTGACAGCACCGCGGGATCCTTAAGCCACTGAGTGAGGCCAGAGGTGGAATCTGAATCCTCATGGATACTAATTGGGTTCATTACCTCTAAGCCACGACAGGAACTCCAGGTATCATTACCTTTTGAGAGAAAGATTGAATCTATCTTCAGCACCAGAGAGAAAAATCCCCAAAGAAGGACTGTAAATGAGGACCCTTGGGTCAGGGTCCATGACTGATACAATGGGAACAGGATGCTATCGTTGGTTCATTTGGGGTCAGAGTTCTAGCCCTAGATCAAACCATTACGGATGGGTGGTAGTGTCAGGGACTCCAGGCATGGCCACTGGGGACCACCTTTGCCTTGCAGGGCAGGCCCAGAAAGAGTGGAATGATTGAGAGCTGGGGCACCTTGCTACTAGTTACCTAAAACCACACTACCTACTCCCAGTTCTCTTACTTCCTCTTTAATGATTCTTTCTTAGTTTACTTCACGTGATCTTCTTCCTCTGCCCAACCCATAAATGCTGGTGTTTCTGAGAGTTCCATTCTTATTTTTTCTTTTATTCTTACTCATTCCCAGGGTCACCTAATTCCATGGTAGACACCATGGTAGACACACCTAATTCCTCCTCCCCAACGTTTAATTCACTCCAAAAACGTATTCTAATCCAGTTATGGTAACTCCATTTCCCTTTGGCAAAAACCCGTTTGGGTTGAACAAGCCTAAATCATATTAGACCAATGTGATTCAAGGAGATGCTTGCTTACGAGAGCTCCCTGGTGGTCTTGTGGTTAGGTGCTTCCACCGTGGCCTGGGTTCAATTCCTGGTGGTCTGGGAACCAAGATCCCATATCAAGCTGCTGCATATTGCAAAAAAGAAAAGGAGGGGGTAGATGTTTACTTAGGACCTTTGAGAAAGGGAAATCAGAGTTGTTTTGTTTTGCTTTTTGGCTGCACCCACAGCATATGAAAATTCCTGGGCCAGTGATAGAACCCAAGCCACAGCAGTGGCAGCACCAGGTTCTTAACCGCTAGGCCATCAGGGAACTCCCAGCAACCAGCTTTACTGTTGGATGGGAAAAGGAAGCATGTGGTCTCAATTGCCTGCGGCAGTCATTAGGTGTGTTGAGTGGAGCCAGTTTTGAAGTCAATGATGGGGTCAGCAAAGCGCTGAGAGGGGACATTGGGTTCCGAAGGGCGTTGTTGAACCAGGCCATCTACCCACTGGCTTACAAAATGTGAAAACATACCATCACCTGCCCTACCATTGGACTTTTTGCATCATGTGATGGTATGTTTTCACATTTTGTAAGCCAGTTTGAATCAGGTGTTTGCTATTGAAGCTGATTGCATTCCACTTAATTCACAGTACTGTGAAATAAAATTTATATTTTGTGGCCAGACAAGAAAATTTTTTTTGTTTTTTTTTAAAAATTTAAACATAAAATTTTCTCTGCCCCTTTAGTCTCCTCTCTCCTCCACTATGCATTTGAATCTGCATTATTCATCAACTAAACTTTTCCCATCAGCAGAAATATCTGCTCAACTATAAAGAGCAACATTCTCTTAGCAACAGTAATACCACTCCTTGGAGTTCCCTCCTGGCTCAGCAGGTTATAAACCCAACTAGTATCCATGAGGATGAGGGTTAATATATGTATTGTTATATACTATTATATATATGTTAATATATATTGTTATATATTATATATAATTATATATAATATAATAACATATATAATATTTTCTTTGTCAATTCATCTGTCGATGGACATTTAGTTTGCTTCCCTATCTTAGCTATTAGAAATAGAACTCCTAGTTCCCGTGTGGCTCAGCGGAAACGAATCCGACTAGGAACCTTGAGGTTGCTTGTTCAATCCCTGGCCTCGTTCAGTGGGTTAAGCATCTGGTGTTGCCATGAGCTGTGGTGTAGATTGCAGATGCGGCTCAGATCCCATGTTGCTGTGGCTGTGGTGTAGGCCAGCAGTGGTAGCTCGGAGTAGACTCCTAGCCTGGGAACCTCCAGATGCTGCGGATGCGGCCCTAAAATGACAAAAGACACACACACACAAAAAGAAATAGAACTCCTATAACACTGGGATGCGTGTATCTTTTCAAATTGAGTTTTCTCTTGATGTATGTCCACGAGTGGGATTGCTGAATCATAGTTGTGATCCAAGCAGTGTCTGTGACCTACACCACAGCTCACAGCAAAGCTGGATCCTTAACCCACTGAGAGAAGCCAGGGATTGAACTGGCCTCTTCAGGGACACTAGTCACCTTCTTAACCCATTGAGCCACAATAGGAACTCCTCCAACATTCCTTTTTGATAAGGGATCATGTGGTGCTTAGATCTGGGTTATGTAAACTGTCAGTAATACATCATTTAATGTATAGCCCTCTGTTCCAAAAAACTTATATAACTGTGCTTTGACTTCTAACGGGTGGACGAGTTCTCAGAAGTTTCTGAGATGCTCTTCCTGGGTTATAATCCTCAAATTTGGCTTGAATAAAAATTTCCATTTCTTTCTTAGATCAACTGGTTAATTTTTATCAACACTACAATGAATTCTCCTGAATGCACTTTCCTGGTCTCCAAACCTACTGACAATTCCCAACCTTGCTTCTTCTCTTTGAGTTTCCTACAATCCCTTTACTTAGGAAATAAGATCCCGATGCCTACTATTATGCCAAGCTCATTTTAGACACTGTAGATACAGTGGCTGATGAAACAAAGTTGCTGTCTTTATGGACCAGTGGAGGCAGACAATAAAACTATTTTCTGGATGAGTGAAATATTGAATAATGCAGAGTAATAATATAATTAATGTTGAGCAAAAAAGTTATCATTGTCTATAGAATATCACACCCAAGTCTGGTGTTTACTCAACAAGCAGGAACTGAGTATCAGACCCTGTTCTTGAAGCCCTCAGAACCTAAAAAGGTATATGTGACCAGACACCTGCCCTCTGGGGCTCAGAGTCCAGAAAAAACTCCAAACATGTGTTGAGTGCTAATTTTGTTGGGCCCTGTAAAAAGTGCTCTATGGTGGCCATCTCATTTAGTCCCCAATGACCACAGGAGATTGTCCAAGGACAGAGAGCTTGGAACAGCAGGCCTGAGACCAGGCAGGCTGGACAGTGACAAGAGCTCCAGCAAGACGGTCCAGATCCTTGGGCTTGGGCCCAGTCCACGTGACCTTGTGCAAGGCAAGTCTCCCTGGTCCTCCTACGGTCTAGCCCGTGTCCGTAGTGTCTGACTCCTGGGTTTTTTCCCGACACGCTTTTAACCTGGGCTATAGAGACTGCCTGGAGGTGTTTGAGAGGGGGTGCGAGGGATGGGCGACCTGAGGCAAAAAAGGAAGGTCACTGAGATCAGCAGGGAGGGGCTCGCTCCAGTCAGAAGAGACGCATCAGCGGTGAAGGAGGTCGTTGGAGGGACAACCAGGCACTGCTTTCTTCTACACCCCTGTTCTTGGCTCCCAAGCCCTCCAGCGCCCCGCCCGGGCCTCTTGGGCTGCGGAAGGAGGACACCCCCGCCAAGGGGTCCTCCCCCTCTGCCCCAGGCTGAAAGTGGACAAATCCTCCGCGGGCCACGCGGCTGGAATTAGGCCCCCGCTCCTTTGGCCTGGGAACTCGCAGCTCCGCTGCTCTCCATCGCTCCTCCCAGTCCACTCCCCCTGTGGCTCGCGACCACTTGGTCTGCGCCGCCTATATTCTCTGTGTGCCGGGCCCGCCCGCACTGCGGGGGAGAGGCCGGGAGCCGCCCACGCCGCGCTCGACGCTCGGCGTCGCTGTCTCCCTGGGACGCGCGCGGGTTGCGCGACGCGCGGGAGCCGGGCGGGCAGCCATGGCGCGCGGCGCGGGGAGGTAGCCGGGCGGGACGCGGGGAGCGCGGGGGCCGCCATGGCCCGGCGGCGGCGCCGCGCCTGCATCGCGCTGTTCCTGGTGCTGCTCTTCGCCTTCGGCACCCTCATGGGTCTGCGCACACTCAAGGCTCCGGACGGACTCCCGGCGCTGGGCCCGGGCCTGGAACTAGCTCCCTTTGAACGACGCCCGGAGGGGGCCCCTGCCCCCGCCGCCCGGGCCCCGGCCGCCCCCGCCGCGCCGCCGCCGCCGCAGCCGCCGCCCCGCACCGCGGGCCCGGGCAGCTCTCCAGGGCCGGCCCTGGCGGAGGCCGAGCCCGCCCCCGGGCAGAGTCTGCGCGTCTACTCGGACCTACATGCCTTCTACTACTCGTGGTACGGGAGCCCGAGGCGCGAGGGCCGCTACATCCACTGGGACCACGTCATGGTACCGCACTGGGACCCCAAGATCTCGGCCAGCTACCCCCGCGGCCGCCACAGCCCCCCCGACGACTTGGGCTCCAGCTTCTACCCGGAACTGGGGCCCTACAGCTCCCGGGACCCCGACGTGCTGCGGGAGCACATGACCCAGCTAAAGGAAGCAGCCATCGGTGAGTCCCCAACCCCCATTCGCTGGACACCCCCCAGCCTCACCTTTCCTCGTTCTCACACACCGACTTTCACTGCTCTTATCACCGGGCCTTTGGTCCCACTCACCTTTGAGCCTGGCTTCTTACTCCTTGTCTTCTAGAACCCTCAATTCTGCGCTCACCTAGAGGCACTCCCCTCACCTGATAGTATTCAGACTCCACTACCTCTGCCTTCTGACCCCCGCTACCCCATCACACACACGCAAATTCCAGGACCTTTTCCTAGAGCAGAGCTGCTGGGAAGGCATTTGCACTGGGGCTGTCCCAGGTAGGGACAGCGAGGAGAGGAGAGCAGTCTTCATGTCTGTTGGGCTTCTAGATTTGGGTAATTGAGGCCAGGGTACCCTGGCAGGAAGAAGTCTGGGGTTCAGAGCAGTAGCACGCGGATGGCCTCTGCTTTCACACTGGGCACAGGCAGCCTTTCCTGCCTTTGCTGGCTGCAGAAGGGAAAGTTTGCCCATGTTGTATGATGACTCCTGCTCTATTTGCAGTGAGGGGCTTGGGAGTTTTTATCAAGCACTCTGCCGGAAAAGATAGTCCCTCTGTAGGCAGGCCAGGGCAGGGAGGCTCTTATTTCAAATTTTGACACTGAATTCTGCTGGGTTTTACAGCACATTTCAATTTCTCTGGAAATGATTAGTGAGTTGGGGGGGGGGATTGAATACTAGAGACAACGGTGGGAAGTATTCATAGATAAATAGCACAGAGGCTGTCCCTCAGGATTCTCCTGTCTAGAGGGGCAGACAGTCGAGACAAATGTTAAGAGGAAGCATAAAATGACCTCTGTTCAGGACTTCTCTCCCTGTGGGACCTTAGGGTGCCCCTCTTCTCCAGGAAGGACTGTGGCTTCCAGGTGGGTGGGACATTATCCCCCTATTTCCCTTCGTTTAACTACTTGCTAATGCAGGCAAGAAGCCAGCGGGCGCTTGGGCTCCTTGTGGGCTTGGCACGCTAGGGTTCCTGTAGCCGCTGCACTTCAGCACCGCAGGCGTGGACAGCTCCGAGACTCTGGGCTCAGGGATCTAATCTGCAGGAAGAGAACCTGGGTGCAGCTTTGCTTTAGGTTTCATTCAGAAACCATTTTGCAGTTGGAAATGGTTGGTTAGAAAACAAATCTCTGGTGCAGGGGGACTGTGTGTCTCTGAAGTATCCTCTGTGTTGTGTCGCAGGCGTCCTGGTCCTGTCCTGGTACCCACCTGGCATGGCTGATGATAATGGGGAACCCTCAGATGACCTGGTGCCCGCTATTCTGGACACCGCCCATCAGTACAATATCCAGGTGAGTCTCCAAGAAGACGTCAAATGCTCTCTGGCCCATTCTGGAGATTTCCCCTCTCCCACCCACAGGGATAGTACCTCTATTGAAGTTCTCTCTCTTTTTTTTCCGGTCTTTTTGTCTTTTTAGGGCTGCATCTGCGACATATGGAGGTTCCCAGGCAAGGGGTCAAATTAGAGCCGTAGCTGCCGGTCTACGCCACAGCCACAGCAATGCTGGATCCTTAACCCACTGAGCAAGGCCAGGGATCAGACCCGCATCCTCATGGATGCTAGTCGGGTTCATAAACTGCTGAGCCATGATGGGAACTCCTCTATCGAAGTTCTTAATGTTAGCCCAGGTATGCAGATACATAGCAAGTGTAGTGTGGGAGTGAGGGTCTAATAAACGGTGCCTATATTTCTCTTTATTTTTTTGGCTGCATTCTTGGGCCAGGGATTGAATCCGTACCACAGCAACGACCCAAACCACTGCAGTGACAATGCCAGATCCTTAACCCACAAGGGAACTCCCCTACGTCACTCTTATTTTTGGGGTTCTGAAACAAAATTGGGAAAACTCAGTGTAGGAGAAATGGGAGTCTAAAAAAATATCACGGCGATAGAGGTTAGGTTGGAGGCCCTGACCATGGAAAGAGGGCAGGCGAGGGCCAATTGGGCCCACAAACTGAACTCCAGGCTCAACTCCCTAGTGGGAGGCAATACTGGGCCTCAAGGAGTAAAAAGCACAACGTGTTCTCAGCAGGCAGGCTCACTTTCACGAGGAATGATGGGGCTGTCCAGTTATTTTTCTCCATGAGTACCAGTCCGATAAGTCACCGCCCTCACCCGTGGCAAAGGAAGGACAGCGCTGAGGAAGGGCCTCACTCCCGCTTTAGAGACCATCACAGACACGTTAAACAGGTAATGGCTGGAACTAGAGATTCTTATACTAAGTGAAGTAAATCAGAAAGAGGCAGGAGTTCCCGTCGTGGCTCAGTGGTTAATGAATCTGACTAGGAACCATGAGGTTCTGGGTTTGATCCCTGGCCTCGCTCAGTGGGTTAAGGATCCATCATTGCTGTGAGCTGTGGTGTAGGTCACAGCTGCAGCTCGGATCCTGCATTGCTGTGGCTGTGGCGAAGGCCGGCAGCTACAGCTCCGCTTAGACCCCTAGCCTAGGAACCTCCATGTGCCGCGAGTGCGGCCCTAGAAAAGGCAAAAAGACAAAAAAAAAAAAAAGAGAGAGAAAGACAAATACCATATGATATCACTTATATCTGGAACCTAATATATGGCACAAACGAACCTTTCCACAGAAAAGAAACTCATGGACATGGAGAACAGACTTATGGTTGCCAAGGGGGTGGGGGAGAAGGGGGAAGGGGAAGGAGTGGGATGGACTGGGAGTTTGGGATTAATAGATGCAAAACTTTGCATTTGGAATGGATAAGCAATGAGATCCTGCTGTATAGCACAGGGAACTCTACCTAGTTACTTATGATAGAACCTGATGGAGGATAATGTGAGAAAAAGAATATATATATGTATGACTGGGTCACTTTGCTATACAGTAGAAATTGACAGAACACTGTAAATCAGCTACAATGGAGAAAATAAAAGTCTTAAAAAAAAAAAAACAGATCATGGCACACATTCCCATTGACACAGCTTCAGTATACTTCTACCTATAGTTTCAGGCAGCTAGTGCCAATTACTGGGAGCTGGCACATAAGTTTAAAGCTATGAGCCATCCTGCAATAGCCCGTCAGAATGATTCCCAAAGGCCCTGCTTTGGAAGGTGGGAAGACTTCATTTTTTTGGCCCCAAGGGCAGTGGCTACTTTTTTTTTTTTTTTCTGTCTTTTGCCTTTATGTAGAGCCGCACCCGCAGCATGTGGAGGTTCCCAGGCTAGGGGTCTAACAGGAGCTGTAGCTGCTGGCCAACACCACAGCCACAGCAACGTGGGATCTGAGCCGCGTTTGCAACCTACACTACAGCTCACGGCAACGCCGGATCCTTTACCCACTGAGCAAGGCCAGGGATCGAACCTGCAACCTCATGGTTCTTAGTTAGATTCGTTAACCACTGAGCCACGAAGGGAACTCCAGCAGTGGCTACTTTTATTTACAGTGTGCCCACCACTGCCAGGTCTCTCCTGAACTCAGCCTCTTCTCTAGGCCATAGTTGGAGCAGGCGCCTTACAGGTTGTGGCCCCTGGACAGACAGATACTCACCTGACCAACCTCCCCTCTGTTTGTGGCAGGTGGCCTTCCACATCCAACCCTACAAGGGCCGAGATGACATCACTCTGCATGACAATGTCAAGTACATCATTGACACGTAAGGCTGCTCTGGCGCTTGGATTTTGGTGGGGATTGCAGTGGGGGTAGGAATAGTTTGGAGGCACAGGTCAGTATACGAAAGGGTAGAATGCCTGTATCCTCAGCATCTAAAAAGAGAGTAATGGGCTTGGAGACAGCATCCTAGGTTTGAATCCTGGTTCTGTGGCCTCCAATCTGTGATCGGACGCCAGCCTCTGAAACTTTGAGTCATGCGTGAGTTACATGAGCTAATATATGAGAAGGTGGCTCGTACAGGGCTTGCACATATCATTTATTCATTCCAGAAATATTTATTGAGTGCCTTCAGGGGTCCAGGCACTGTCCTAAGGCCCAGTTGTGCAGTAATGGGTAGGACTAGCAAAGTTTACATCCTAGTGTGTTTTGGGGGTGTAGTGGAGCAAACAGTAGTTGCTGATGACAAATCAAGTAGTGATCCATATAATGAAAGAGTAATAATAAAACACAGCAGGTTTGTGTGTGTGTATCTTTTTTAGGGCTACACTAGTGACATGTGGAGGTTCCCAGGCTAGGGGTCCAACTGGAGCTATAGCAGCCAGCCTATACCACGGCCACGGCAATGCAGGATCCGAGCTGCATCTGTGACCCACACCACTGCTCACGGCAATGCCGGATCCTTAACCCACTGTGCAAGGCCAGGGATCGAACCCGCATCCTCATGGATGCTAATGGGGTTCGTTAACCACCACAACGGGAACTCCTAAAGCGGGGCTTTGTGGTAGAGTGTGCACAAGAAATGACTTCGGAATGGCTGGTCAAGTGAGCCTCTCTGAGATGACCTGAGAGCCAAATGAAGAGTTGGTTGGCTCTGCAAAGATCCGGTGGCAGGCAGAAAACTCCAGGCAGAGGCCTCTCAGATCCAAAGGCCATCTGACGGGACAAGTTTGACAGTCGTTGTAGCTGGAGTGTAGAGACAGATGGGGTAATAGCGGGACTGGAGGTGGGCAGGGCCAGATGAAGTAGGTGGGGCCTTGCAGGTCTTAGTATGGAGCAATCAGATCTGATTTACAATTTGAAAAGAGACTATGAGTTCCTGTTGTGGCTCAGTAAGTTAAAAACCTGACATAGTGTCCATGAGGCTGCAGGTTCAATCCCTGGCCTCGCTCAGTGGGTTAAGGATCCGGCATTGCCGTGAGCTGTGGTGTAGGTCACAGACGCGGCTCGGATCCCACATTGCTGTGGCTGTGGTGTGGGTCAGCGGCTACAGCTCCGATTGGACCCCTAGCCCAGGAACCTCCATATGCCACGGGTGTGGCCCAAAAAAGACAAAAACATGTAAATAAATAAATAAATACGATTTAAATAAATAAAGAGCCTGGATTATAGGAGGGTGGAAGTGGGAGACTGTAGACCAGTTAGGTGGCTGTCAGTGCAGCTCAGAGCGAAGATGGTGGTGGCTTGGGCTAGGGCAGGGCAGTAAGGCTTGAAGAGAGGAATGACAAGGCTGGGGAGAGGGAGGGAGGGAACTGAGTTCCTGCCTAGAGGCATGATGAGTCTAGCCGTGGAAACTGGCTGGATCCAAAATTGTGCTTGGGCAGCAAAAGATCTCATCCACAGCTGACCCTCCAGCTGCACTGGTTTCTCTCATCCCAGGCTGCGCACTCAGGCTCTCCTTTCTCCTGCTCCTTAGGTATGGCTCCCATGGTGCATTTTACCGCTATAAGAACAGCATGGGTAAGAGTCTCCCACTCTTTTATATCTATGACTCCTATCTGACGTCCCCTGAGGCCTGGGCCCACCTCCTGACACCAAATGGGCCCCATTCAATCCGCAACACTCCCTACGATGGGGTCTTCATAGCGCTGCTGGTGGAGGAGGGCCACACCCATGACATCCTGGCTGCTGGATTTGATGGCATGTACACCTACTTTGCCTCCAATGGTTTCTCCTTCGGCTCCTCCCATCAGAACTGGAAAGCTGTGAAGAACTTTTGTGATGCCAACAACCTCATGTTCATCCCCAGCGTGGGGCCTGGCTACATTGACACCAGCATCCGGCCCTGGAACAACCACAACACACGCAACAGGGTCAATGGCAAGTACTATGAGACGGCCCTGCAGGCAGCTTTGACCGTGAGGCCTGAGATCGTCTCCATCACCTCTTTCAATGAGTGGCATGAGGGCACCCAGATTGAGAAGGCCATTCCCAAGAAGACGTCGACTCGGCTGTATTTGGACTACCTGCCCCATCAGCCCAGCCTGTACCTGGAGCTGACGCGCCGCTGGGCAGAGCACTTCATCAAAGAGAAGGAGCAGTGGCTGATGTGAGGGGCCTGCAAGCTGGGGCAGGAGGTGCTAACATCCCAGCCCCACCAGAAGAGGTCACCGCATGGGGCTTGGCTGATGTAGGCACTCACTTGTCTCCAAGTCAGCAGTTGGCTGGGTGCTTCTGGGCCCACGAACAGAGCGGGGTGTTCTGCAGGGACAGGAAACTAGGCAGTGTTCAAGATGAAACCCAGGAGCTGGCAGGTGACTGGATTTAGCCCAAGGCAGCTTCACAGCCTCAGTCAGAACACTTTGAACTAATCCCTCTGGTTTTGACCGCAGCTGGTTGGCGTTGTGGTCACATCACTGTTCTTAGAAGGGTGTCAGGACTCTGGGCTAGCATGCACTCTCCCTTCTGCCAACCTGCATCCTCTCCAGGCCTGTCTTCCCCAAGCTAGAGAACTATATTCGAGACTTTCTAAATGGGAAATTCTCAGTTTAAGCTCTTCTCAGTAGTTCCTAAACCAATTATCAGGAAATAATCCTGAGCATTCATAAATTTATCCAACACACTCAGTGAGCACCCTACCATGTGCCAGGTGCTGGGGGAAAACTTGGTCAGGAAAGATTCCTGTCTTCCTTCCTAAGCTTACAGGATCCAGCTTTCCTTATTTGGTGTGGCCTTGTAGCTAGTGCCTAAGCACAGCTCTTTTTCCTTTTTGCAGTTTTGCCCAGTGCTGGGAGTTCAGTTCTTTTTCCTCTGTGCTCCAGGGCTTCTGTTTTCCTAGATGAATATTTAGCTCCGGGGAGAGGACCAGGACACCCTTTAGCTCCCCGAATTGAACGCTAGAACTGTTTTCAGTACTACTGTGACTTTATTAAATATGACATGGTGTTCTATTCTTGTCAGCTTTCCTTCTGCTCCCTTCAGGCCCACAAACGCTGATCCCTGTCAGATTCTGTGACAAATCAACACATGGGATGGGCTAGCTACAGTGTTCCTAAGTGCGACGACGAGGCCAGTTTGCTTGAGAAATGAGTAGTTTCAACAAGATTTTTAGAGGGAATATTTAACAAACCAGTGCTTATTTACAAATAGCCTAATATGCTGATTGCAGGGATCCTCAAAGCAGGCTTGGGACACCCTCTTGGCAAGATTCTTAGGATCTCCTTGAAAACATGTGCATTGGAAACCACTGTATTGTCAAGTTTATGGGATCAAGACTGAATCACAATTCTGGGAACTGGGGTGCAAGGAGGGTGGGAAAGAAGTGAGCGCTACCGGTCACCTCCAAGACTCCCAGCTTCAGTAATGGGTACTAAACCCCGCCAATGGTTGGGGCAGGCCTGGTCCCCTTGCCTGTGACTCAGGTGGGGAAATCAAGGCAGGCAGGGACAGATGAAAAGGGCTAGATGGTGACCTGGAGTCATTTACAGACGGAGTAACACTGAGGCTTTGTTTCACACATATATACCTAAAATACTAAAAATATGCTAAGGCAAGGGGACAAGGGCAGTGATCCTCACCCACTGCTGCTGGCAATGCAACTTGACTCAGTTCTTTTGAAGGCTAATATGTATCAAGAGCCATAAAATGCCCATACACTTTGACCCAGTAACCCTACTCTTGAGGAAATAATCCAAAAGAAAAATAAAGCATTTACAAAGATGTTTAATAGCAGCATTATTTTCTATTAAAGAAAAAATAAAGTTTAAATGCCCAAAAGTAATGGTATACATATGAATAAAGATAAAGGCTTCTGACATTGGATTTAAATAAAAGTGTTGCAGGTATAATTTACTGTAATTTGTTATTAATAAATAAGAAAAAAGTGACTGGCTGAAAAGGCTAGCAGAGATTTGCCAATATTCTTTTTTTTTTTTTGGTCTTCTTGCCTTATCTAGGGCCGCACCCGCGGCATATGGGAGGTTCCCAGGCTAGGGGTCTAACAGGAGCTGTAGCTGCCAGCCTTCGCCACAGCCACAGCAACGCGGGATCCGAGCCACGTCTGCAACCTACACCACAGCTCACGGCAACGCCAGTTCCTTAACCCACTGAGCAAGGCCAGGGATCGAACCCGCAACCTCATGGTTCTTAGTCGGATTCGTTAACCACTGAGCCACGACAGGAACTCCCCAATATTCTTTAATTTGGATTCCTCCCCCCCCAAAGCACACACCAACTGAGCTTACTCCCCACCATTAAAACAAGATGACGACTTTGGGCAAGGCAGTTATAGCACAGGCAGTGTCTGGCCTGTGGTTCTACAATTTTTTTTTTTGGTTTTTAGGGCTACACTTCTGGCACGTGGAGGTTCCCAGGCTAGGGGTCGAATCAGAGCTACAGCTGCCAGCCTATGCCACAGCCACAGCCACGCCGGATCCGAGCTGCATCTGCGACCTAGACAACAGCTCACGGCAACTCCAGATCCTCAACCTACCGAGCAAGGCCAGGGATTAAACCCAAATCCTCATGGATCCTAGTCAGGTTTGTTAACCACTGAGCCACGAAAGGAACTCCTACCGTTTTTATCCTAACCTGCTTCCAGTTTCAGGAACACAAACTCATGCCTCTGGGTCATCTGAAGACTTTAAAAAAAAAAAAAAAAAAGGCACCAGCTGCTACCTTAGCTGATTTGGACCTTAAATGCCACCATCCAGAGAAGAGGCTCTCACTAGATTCCATATCTGTCATTTATTTTTCAAAAATCAGGAGACAAAACAAGGCCATACTAGGAATGTTCTTAAAATCTCTATTCAGCTTTTGGCTGATAACACGAAATTATAGATAAATAACCTCCCCAGTGACGTGTGAGGCTTAACCAGTAGCTTCTGAGGCCTGATGGACAGCGTTCAGAAAGCAACTTTGCCTTAAAAGGTCAGACTAGTTAACCCTGTAGCCCCAACGGCCTCTGTAAATGAGGCCTTGCCAGCCGCCAGCAGACAGACACACAGTGTCTAGCACCAGTCCTGAGCCCTCGTCTTCCGGAGTTTCAGGAGCAGGACCCGTGGGAGGGGAGCAGCCCGTACTTCCGAAGGATGGCTGCAGTACTTTCCAGGGCGCTGAGGAGGAAACAGAGGACGGTTAGGGTTTGACTTTTCAAAGCCTGAGCCCACCAGAGTCTGGAAATCGGGGTCCTCTGAACTCTTTGATCTGACTATGCTCTGTTCATCAAATCCCTGAGGAACCCTTTGGGAATCCTGAAAAAGCCGGCAAACGCTAGCAAACTTAGCTCCACTCCAACTACCACCTCCTCTCCAAACCTGTCTAGCCTCCTCGGGGCAAGAGAGGACTGACAATCTTTTTTTTCTTTGTCATGGCTTTTTTATTTTTTCCATATCTCCCAGCCTCACTCAGATCCTATCCCTGTGCCACAGCAAAGAGACTCACCAACCCGGACGAATGATGCCAAACTTTCCAGGCACAGACAAGTCAACGACAGTTGACCCTAATCGGCACTCAGGGCTCTGACCATCCCCAATTGGTCCCCCATCAATGACCAAAGACAAGTGAGGCAAGAGGTTCTCGAATTCCTGTGAAGGGGGAGAGGAAGAGCATGGTCACCACCCCTGGCACCTGCAGTGACATACTCGACCCAGGGCTCCTAAGCAAGACAAAGGCCTCACACAGCTCTAAATACAGGCATCTTCCTCTGAGCAGAGGAAGGAACCTCATTTAGTTACTGTCAGCTGAACCTAGGCCACTGCCTTTGCACCTAAGACACTGCATCCTATGAGGTCTGGACCACCCCAAGTAACACCTGTCTAGAGCTTAAAGAAAATCCTGCCGTATGGAGAGGAAATGCCACACATCACTTCAGTGAGGGAGGTACGAGGACAACGCCTGGAGTCCTAGATAGGAGTCCGAAGCTATAGGCTCAACACTCGACTTTCCACCAAAACTCTGTGACTGCATGCGAGTTCCTTTATCCAGGGCTGTAAAGTTGGGGGGCCGGACCAGGTGGTCACTAAGGTCCCTTCCAGCTTTACCACTCTAGTCCTGAATCTCAGTTGAGCTCTGGATCAGGGCAGGAGAGAAAAGCAGGGCGGAACCAGCAAGTGCATGCCACTGGCACTCAATCCTTGGGCTAGGAAAGGATCTTCCCTTCAGAACTGTGGACGGAACTGCTAACTGAGCCAGAGCACCGTCCCCACCCTACCCCTCATGAAGACACCGCAGTGGCAGTTAGGCCTGGGGATTTGGGATGGGGGGGGATCATAAATACCAGTTACTGTGTCGGACAGGTCAACAGCTTGCTGAGAAGGTAAGAATGCCCATCCCCACTGCCTAGGGTTTAGCCACCAGGACCAAGTAAAGTCTGCAGTCTGAGAATAAGGGGGGGTGCTGAGCTCTCACTTTCCAAAGCCCCTGAACCCACTCTCTAAGTCTGGGCATGGAAACCCCATCTCTTTAATACTTAAGTTCTTAAATAATTAAAATAAATGTGTTCTATATTTAAATTCAGTTAAGAAAGAAGTGTGAGAAGTCAAATTTCTCTGTGTCCTCATTCATTCTAAGCTATTCAGCCAAGATAGGATTAGAATGATTCTTTCTATGACCCGCCTGGTGGCAGAGATAAGAGAACTGGACCAAGGATCCTGGGATGGTGGTTTAAGTCTTAACTTTCTTTACAGCACGTTGTAAAGACTGTATTCTCCAACAACTGCCACCCTCACAAAAAGGGACATAAATGTACCTTAAGATGTCTCTTATTGTTAAAGAAACAGCAGAAAAAAAAAAAAACAACATCAATTTTCCCCCTTGCCTCTCAAGTTTTACAAAACTCTTCTGAAAGTCTTTACTTTGGAGTCCTCCCACTTCCCCCCCACCCAACTGGGCAGAGACTTCGGACCATAAGTCCAAAATGGCGTTCTCCTGCCAGGCAACTCCCCCCCCCTGGTTCAGAGAAAACTGGCCTGGTGGTGTTTTTGGGGAGAGGAGGGTAACTCTCACCTGGACATTCAGAGAGCTGGCCTGGGAGCTAAGGTTGGCGCTGGTGAGGGCAAGTGGTCCCCCAAACACCTGGGCCAGGTCCTGCATGAAGGCATGGTCTGGAATCCGGATGCCTACAAGCTTTGAGGCAAGGGAAAATTCATCATCAGAAAGGCTGGAAGGGGTGGGGGATGGGTCTGGCCTGGATCCTAACAAAAGCCAAATGGCAAGAGTCTGGGGACACAAGAGAACCTGACTCACAGGAGTGAAGGGGTTCAGGTCCTTGTTGAGCTCTTCTGAGCGTTCCATCACCAGGGTCACTGGTCCTGGCAACAGGTCGTTCAGGAGCCCCTCAGGTACTCTCACATGGCAGTACCTGGGAACAAAGTGGGCACAAATCCAACCAAATGAAAGGCACTGCTGGTCCTATTCCAGACTCTAGGAGCATCCCAAGCTTGGAGCCCACATGACTCTGGTCTCCGAGGCTACAACAGATGTATCGCTTTCACACTCCGTGTTTTACTTTCTTCATGGCACGCCCTACTAAACTAAGCGATGCGGTCCTCCGCTTTTTTCTTAAACCATGGAATTGCCCCCCACCCCGCCCCATTATCACGAAAGCGCCAGAATAGGGACCCCTACTGTCTCATTTATCGGTGCGCCCCCGATCTCGTTCAAGGCTGGCAAACGCCAAACGCTCCACACACATTTCCAGTTCCGGATTCCTGGGTGAGCCTGGACAAGCCCCTCCCGCTCTCTGCGCCTCAGTCTCCCAAGGCTGTCACCGGAAACCCCTCCCGCGGTGCCGCCCCCAGCGGGGCCGGGTCGGGGCGGCCTCACCTGTAGACGTCGGCCACGCGGCCCAGGCATACGGCCAGCGGCTTGGTCTCGCTGCGGCCCTTGGCGAGGTACACGGCGCCCAGTGCCTCCGAACAGCTCGCGGAGCAGGCCAGGCCGTACAGCGTATCGGTGGGAACGGCCACCACGGCGCCGGCGCGCAGCTCGGCCACGGCGGCCCGCAGCGCCTCGGTCCAGCCTGCGCGCTCCGGGCTTGAGGCCCGCACGGCCCCGCTCCCTGGGAGCCGCAACATCCGGGCCCCCGGCGCTGCCGGAGCGGGGCTCGGCGGGCGGAAGAGACGCCCGCTGCGGGCGGAGCCCGCCGGCCCCTCGCTCAACCCCATGCTGGCAGCCACCGCGGCCCTCAGTCCCCTGCACGGACGCGCCGGAGACATCCGCCCAGACCCGCTTCCGGGAGGAAGTGACGGGCCCACTCAGCTTCCGGTTCGAGAAGCTCGGCCCCTCCTCCGCGCCGGGCAACTTAAAGGGACCGCGACCCCCAGGAGGCTTGAAGGAGACCGGTGGGGACGGGGCGGGGCGCAGTCTTGCGGAGCCCTAGCGCAGCGCTGGGGAGGGGGGGCGGCCGAAAGGGGGGCGGTGGTCGGGCCGCGCAGGCGGAGATGGAATGGGGCCCGGGCTCAGACTGGTCACGGGGGTGAGAGGGGGCCCGTCGGGGCGGGGGGAAGGGGCTCTGACCCCGCGCAAGCGCCGGCCCTGACCGTCTGTCTCGCTCTCTCCCGGGCAGGGAGGCTGCCGGCGTGGACCGTGGGAAGGCGGGGCTGGGGCTCGGCGGGAGGCCACCCCCGCAGCCGCCCCGGGATGAGCGCGCCCAGCAGCTGCTGGACGCGGTGGAGCAGCGGCAGCGGCAGCTCCTGGACACCATCGCCGCCTGCGAGGAGATGCTGCGGCAGCTGGGCCGCCGGCGCCCGGAGCCAGCTGGTGGCGGGGTCAGTGCCCACCCCGGGCTGGGCCTGGGAGGTGGGGACTACCCACTGGCCGCACTTGCTAGCCCTAGCTTTCCCTGGAGGGTGGAAGAGTGTCCCCACCGCTTTACCCCCACTGCCTTTCATCTGGGTGAGAGGCTTTGAAAAAGTTAAGCGCTATCCAGATGCCAAGTGGCCATCTCTTGCAGGGCCTAATCCAGGGCCTTTCTTCCCAGCCTTACTTTTTTTTTTTTTTCCCCACCCTGTTCCAATCAGAACGTGTCAGCCAAACCTGGAGCGCCCTCCCAGCCAGCTGTCTCCACCAGAGGTGGCTTTCCAAAGGATGCTGGCGATGGAGCTGCGGAGCCCTGATCGTCTCGGAGTGGGGCGCCCTGACTTCTCTCCCTCCCCAGGGCTGGTGGCTGGACTCTGAACAACTCCCTTTCAATAAAGGGGCCAGTCTTCACTGGCAGTGGCTGGTATTTGGCTCTCAGCCTGGGGTGGCAGCTCTGCTGGCAGCTGGGTTCACTCCCACTTCATCCTGGCCGAAGGCAGTGCTGAGCTTTGAAATGTAGCCAACGAATAGCCAGTCTGATTACCCGGATTTGGGCAGGCCAGCAGTGCTTGCCAGAGTGGTCTGGCCTGCTTTGTGGGGATCCAGGTGGTGTTACATGTCCATTTCATGCTTTGGGGGCTCCTAGCCCCACAAAACACTTTTAGCAGAGCCTTGATTAAAAGGAAACCTGCAGACTCTCCTGGTGACCGACCTTTCCTTTCTGTCCCCTAAGACTTTGATGGCTGGGGATGGGGGGGAAGCTGTTGAAAACTGACAACCATGGGCAGGGTTGGGAAAAAATGCCACAGATACTACCAGATTTAAATAAGCATTTAATTAGGATTTCATTAGTATTTAATATTGCTTTTTCAATTCCAAAAAGTTAAATTTTCACTTCTTAGCAGATATTTTAAAGTACAATATTAAGTTTATACAAAATGAGCAATTAAGCAAACACCATTATTTCACATTCTTCAAAAATACAAATTCTTTTTGGGTTTGGAGGTTTCTTCCTTTGGAAGTACTGAACTTGTAACGTTTTCATATAACTCAGTGGAAGTCCATTGTTCCCATGTTTCACACTTAAATAAATTTGATAGGCTTTTACATAATCCAAGTAAAATTATTTGGGATTAAAAAAAATTGTCACGAAGACCTCTGGCCAATGACTAGTGTGTGTCAAAAAAAGAAGGCTCTCGTGGGTCTTGTCTCTCCTGGATAGAAGATGAGCCAGAGATTTCAGCAAAAACCTGTTTCCAGCCACCTCCCCCAAACAGGGACTAGGAATTCACAGGGAAAAAGGAAAAGACACCTTGAAATCCAACTTCCACTCCCACATTCTCCAAAACACAGCAAAGGATGTATGTAGACTGTTTAATCAAACAGCGCCCTTGGGAGGCCTGAGGACACGGGAAAAGGGCAAGAGAGGCCCCTCTGACTTGGCACCACTATGAGGATAACAAGGATATTGCAGAAAAGACCCCTGGGTACTGGTGAAAAAAGGGTTTTATGAAAAGTTTCCCCGTAAGAAAGAGTAGAAACTGCATCGAGCTGAGAAAGTGACGTGACATCACCCCATTTTGGGCCCAGCAGGCACACCACCAAAAGGGCAGTGTGTGGTTTTAAACATTGCTTCCAGTAAAAAAAGCTTGTACTATATACACATTGACATATAGATCCAGTTCAATTTGCATTTTTCAGTGCAGACTGAGAAGCCCTCTCGAGTAGGAGTAACAGAAATGCCCAGCGGTCAGCTTCCCCAAAAGGCATGAGAAGAAACGTGGGACGCTTTCCCTCACCCCCCCAAAAATTTCAAGAGAAAACAGGCTAAAATGACAACCAATCAGAAACATGCATAATTCAGTTTTGTTGCCTCTCCCCTCCCCAATATTTACGAATGGACAATTTCCAATCTCTGTCACAGCAGAATTATTTGCATATTGGATCTATGGAAATCTTCCTGCTTTGGCTGAAGCATATTTTAAAACTGTTCTTTAGTAGCCTGAGATTTGAAGGTAAAGTGGAGTGCGGCGAGGGGAAGAAAGAAAGTTGATAAAGCCGATTATTAACAGATTTGTTTACTGGATTCAATGAGGGCTGGAGACCTTTTTGCTTAAAGAGACAACAGGAGCAGGGGGGGGGCAGTATGGAAATGGCTCACATTGCCCATCACCCATGACCACCACCACTTCCCCAGACATATTTCTGATTGGTGGTATAGGAAAATTGTAAACTCACTAGCAATATCGTTGCAGTTCCACATCAATGGTTTCAGTGACTTTGGAGAAGGGATTAAGAACAAACGGATGTGATTACAAATATAAAAGTCTAGAAGGTGCCAGGTGTCTACCTAGGACCAACCTGTTTCATCCTTTCAGGCATCATTTTGTAATGGAGAAGGGGGGATGATGGCAAAGGACCAAGAAGTGATGAAAAAGGGCCTCAACAGTCCGCAGAAGAAAACAGGACCCGCAGCAGTTCTTCAGAGAGCCTGAGGGGGCGCCCTTGGGCACACAGGGAAGGCTTGCATAGATTGAGCAGTTGCTGAGAATGCATAATAGTGTTTCCCTATGGACAGCCTCCTAGAACAGGGCTGATGGAGTGGAAAAACGCAGCCAGCCCAGGGCCACATGGGGCAACGACCGTCAAGCTACACATATTGCACCAAGGTAAGTGCTTTTCATTTAACATCTCAATTTAACTTTTTTTTCTGAGCAAAAAATAAAACTTTATGGAAAGTATATATATGTATATATACACATACATACATACATATACATATACACACACACAAAAGAAATTGCAGCAATTGGGTTAAAGATAAAATAACCTAAAGTGCTTTTTTATTTTATTATTTCTTTAACATACCAGCATGAGGTTCCGCAAACTCGTCCCTTTGGACACATTCAGCATTGTACAAAGTCTCTCAGGAAAACCCACCCACCCTCCATTACCCCCATCAGTCTGCTGCCTTGACCCTGAAGGTAAAAGTCTCCAAACTACTGACTCTCCCAGAGGTGTCAGAGAAGTCCCTTGCTTCTACCCAGAGAGGTCTTCACACCTTAAGGCCCCTGCTGGGTTTTGCACCGTGAGCTCCTTCTAAAGGGGGGCCGGGGTGGGTTGGGAGGAATTCAACGAATAATACGAATTCCTGTCATCAAACTAGTGATGCCCCCACGAGGTTGGCCAGACTGCCAGGAAAGGCAGAGCCGCTTTCCCTCCGTGCCTAGCCCACCTGCCTGGGAAGGGCCAAATTCACTAAGGCAGTTTGGCGGTTTGGTGCCAGCCAAATTTTCCTGCCACCTCCCAAGCCCATGAACTCCAATTTCTCGTGCTGACTAGCACCCTGTAAAGGGGCAGTATAGCTGGAGATGCTGGTGGGAGCTGGAAGTCTCAACCTACAAGGTGAAAATGATTAAGGTCACCGTTGAAAGGAAAACAGCCTGATTTCACCTGCCGGAAGCCTGCCAACCTTCCCTAACCACCCTAGGTTCATTGCTGGGTTTGGAAACCAGTCTCCAAGAAGACTCTGTGTGGCACCAATTTAGCCCGCTGCCCTTTCTTCTCCAAGGTCCTTGGCACTACAGGCCAGGCTGATAGAAGGGGGAGGGGCGGGGATGGGCTAGAACAGGAAGGAAAGGAAAGACTGCCTACCCTGTAGAGTAAACCTGCGCTTCACCACCACTCACGAGCATTTTAAGCACATTCCTGATTTTTCAAAAGCTGCTTAATCTGACAGTCCTGCTTGTCATCTCAAGTCACCCTCGAAAAGGCAGACACTTCAACTAGAAAAATCTGTCAGCCTAAACGCTGTTTCTTCATCACTCTCCATCTTTGCAGAGCAGAAAAGCCACAGGCCCAACAGGAACACAGCCGAGGCTAACCAGAGGAGGCAGTATTTAAACCCTGGGTGCTTCCAAAGGCCTTCCCTGGGTTCCTGTTTTCCACCTCAGCTCCCAGGGACCCGCATCTCAGGCCAGCCCAGGATGGGCACGTGGGGAGGTCATTTGGGACCCCCATCATGCTGCTCTCTCTCTCACAAGGTGTAGAGAAAACAGCCAGGGTCCTACTGCAAAGCTTCCTATGGGTGCAAGGCCCAGAGACACCCCAGTACGACCCACAGCCAGCAGCTGGTTTTCCAGGAAGACGGACCCACTGTGGTAATAACAGAAGCTTCCTCCTGCCTTATCAACTTCTGCTGAGGTCAGTGGTCACAAGGACCCACCAGCCTTTCAGACAAGGGAATGCAGAGGCTCAAAAAGAAACTGATTCTCCTCACTGGACTCCTGAAATGAGACACCACCGGCTGCATGTAGTTAAGCAACTCCTCATGGCAGTGACATTTACCACCACCGCCCTCTTGTCTTAATCTGTTCCTGAACATCCTGCTAAAGGCAGGGCCTCTGGCTCCCAGGGAAACGATCTACTCTAGATACTGTCTTGCTGGCCCTAATGGCTCAGAGAACAGGAGAGTGACAAATGCAGACCTCTTTACCTTAGAGAGTGGGAAAAGAAGGCAAAACGATGGCTGCTCTCTGCCCGGCATCACTGACTCAGAAGGGCAAGCCTGTGAGAACCCTGCTCCTCACTCAAGGCTGGGAGGCGGCCCTTGGGAGGCAGAGGCCACGCCTAGTGTCTGAACATGAGCACTCCTGACTACATTAACACAGCCAGCTGAGAAAAACTTTCCATTTTAGTGTGGATTGTATTTTATGTTTTATTTTAAGAGGCAATGACTCGGAGCCAAAGGCAGACAGATGGGTACAATTCTACACACAAATCATCAAAAAAAATTTTTTTCCTATAACACAACTTAATGAAACATTCCAATGAGATAACTTATTGCAACATTTCAGGCTTTTTGGTGGAAGGGGAATTTTTTTATTTTACCCTGAGTAGAAGATCATCGCTTTGTTGTTTTTTTTTCCTTTTTTTGTTTAGAAATCACATGACTAAGCTGAGCAAGTCACATCCTTCTTTGCACTGTACTAGGCTGTATGCAAAATCCAGAGGGGTCAGAGGCAGAGATGGGAGGGGGCAACCAGAAGCCTGGCTGGAACCCCAAACCGGGCCACCCGCCTGCAGAGGGCATGCCGCCTGGACAAAACTCCTGGAAAGCTGCACATTCTCCTGATCAGCAAAATGCAGCTCTTCTGCTCTGAGGAAGAGGATACCATTCAAAGAAGGCAGACCAGCGACTGGCTAGAAGCTGCCCATCCACTCCAGGACAAAGCAGGGATGTTCCCCCCCAAAAAAAATTTCACTGTGATCTGCAAGCCCTGGCAACCGAGAGAGAGAGAGAACCGGGAAGGCAAAGACTGTGATTGCGGTTCTATAGCCTGCTCTGCACATGCGCCAGCGACAGGCGCCATCAACGACCTGCCTAGGGCCCTTGTGGAATCATGCTGTCCCCTCGGCCTCAGGCCAGGCTTTCCGCTGCCTGTTTGTGCTGCAGCTGGCTGCAGGATGACACCTACCATAGCTGCCCTGAGCTCCACCACACCAAGCACAGACAACAAAAGCAGCTCACCCGCTCCCTGCCCGGCTCACAACTGTCTGACCTGCCTTTGCCACTTCCTTCTCTGATGGAGCGAGGGTCTGGCCTTTCAAGCAAGCTTCGGCTTCGGACTCAAAAGACACACGGGAGGAGCAACACCCAACACGTTGAACTCTACTGTCCAGACCACAAAGACCCCAGTGCAAGTGATGGGCAGCATCAGATTGATGGAAACCACACCCTTTCATTTAGAATTTTTATGCATACGAGTAACCTTAATTTCCAAGTTCACATGACAATAAGCAAAAGTGACATACAGTGCAGCCAAACAGTTCATTTATAACTTAGCTTTTTTTTGTTTTGTTTTTTTTGTTTGTTTTTTCCAAAGATAAGTTCTTTAAAAATGGATGCTCCTGACATATGAATAAAGAAAATAGGTCTGAAAGGTGAGGATTTCAAACAGTAGATTTCTTCATCCTTCAAACTGCTGACCCCATGATGATAGGCACCGCGTCTCTGCTTCCTGCTTGGCCTCTGTTTCTGCAGGTGAGCACATTCGGGCCTTTCACTTGGAGAAGCTGCTGGTCAGGCCCATCTCCTCCTCTTCCTGCAGTAGTGCTTCAATGGGAATCAGGTTGGATGGGGTGTCCAGGCTCTGGAGAGACAGAAACTCTGACATATCCATAGCACGTAACGTTTCTGTCTGAGGGTCTGAAGGAGTCACTGCTTGTCTGCTTTGCTCACAGGAAGAGGATGCAGCGGAGGATGATGACAGGGGAATCGGGGGTGGGGAAAAAGTCTGCGGTGGTAGCTTCAGGCCTGGCCCGTCAGGAGGCTGGGCGCTCAGCTCTGGAGGGGGCGGGGAAGAACAGCCCTTCCGCCTGCTGGCCGCCCGCTCCTTGGCAGAGTCCCGGCACGCACACTGACACTGACAGGCCTCCTCTTGTTTGATGATGATCACAGGAACACTGAGGCCAATCTGCTGTACAGTGCTGCCTGCGAGAGAGGCGAGAGAGACTGCTCTTCAAGTAGCCGCAGGGCAAGGGCAAGAGGGACAGGAGGGTGTAAGACTAGGTGAGAGCTGAGCACCATGGAGGCAGGAAGATGGGAAGGGTGGATGTCATGCTCCGGGCTTTGTTCCTCCTCGAGTAAGAAGCCTCTGACACTCCCCATCCCCTCCAAGGCAGAGAAGCCACATACCGTCTAGATGCACCCTGTATTTCCAGCTTCACTTCCGGCCACTCTCCCAGGCACCCTCCACGCCAGCCATGGCGGACGCCCCCCCCCCTTGCCCGAGATTTTCCGCAGAGCTCTTGGCCGAGGGGCTCTTCCTTCTGCCTAAAGTCTTCTGGAGAACTCATCTCTGAACACCCAGCTCACTCCCCTCCTCTCCTGACACCTCCAGGCAGTGTTTCCTGCAGGCTTATACCTGAGGGCCGCCCGAGGGCAGAGCTCTTCCGCACTGCACCTGACCATGGCCCCCGCCTGCCCAAGAGGCTCTGACCTCCTTCAGGACACCCCGCTCAGCTGTGCAGCCCCGCTCTCTGATACACAGCCAGCATTGTGTGCACACACATTCTCTCTCTTTTGTGTGTGTGTGCGGTGCACAGGCACACTCTGAATTCAGATAGGCTTTGTGTGTCTCAGAAGAGCTCGAGACCAGCGGCAGGAGAACAGATGAGCATCAGGAGGCCTGAAACTAGCGCTTTGCCTCTGCCACAGACTCACTTATGACTCTGGGGGAGTCATTTAATCTTTTAGGGCCTTAGTTGCTTTAATCTATAAAAACTTGAGAAAAAGGACCTTTTAGCTCTATAAGATCTCTGACCCAGATGCTATTTCTTCATTACTGTAATTAGAAAAGAGTCCAGTGAGTTAACAACTGCTCTCTTTAGCATTAACTGTGATTCAAACTTTTTCTGACTACAAATGCTGTATTTGAAAGGGAAAGAACCGTTACAAGTTAAAGAACGTTAAAGGTAGTACTTATGCCATAAGTGCAGTAGCTTTCAACAGTTGTGAGAATATGAAATACTCTAGTGAAAAAAATACAATGTGATCAATTTAATTTAAAATTTTTAAAAACTGGGGCAAAGCAATAATTAACTAACCGTGCCTCAAGGGGCCCAGAGAATTGACTTCCTTTTAAAACTAACACAGAATTACATACCTGTGCTACTGGCTACTGGTACTGCAGTGGTAAAAAACACCTTCTCAACTTTAGATGCTTGCTGCTGGGGAAAAAAAAAAAAGTCACATTTATGGCCACTCAAATATGGCAGATCTCTAAGGACCTGAATTGTAATGGTCATCCAAGAGGACAGAAACCCTCAGTATTCAGGGATTTTTGCACTGAGTAATGTTTTGTTTGTGCTCGGACATGAGGTCACTGCACTGTTTGACATTCAGTCCGGACAATGTAGCAGGCTTTGTCCCCTACTCCTTGGCTGTCTCCCAGCTGCCTAATCCAGTAGGTTCTGTGCACCCAAAGGCTCCTTCAGGGTTGCTTTTCTCAAGCAGGTGGTCTTTTCAGAGGGAACCCCAGGGCAAGCTTCCCCTATAAGCTCTCCACTCCCCACCATGCCCCAATACTACTAGGAGACTGGAAAGTACTTTTTTCCCCTCAAGGACTAAGCTGCATGCGAAGAGCAGGCTGAGACTCCCTCTCACAGCCAGAAGACCTCCCGTGAAGGTCCTGGGCAGTGTGCTGTCAGCTGCACAGGGCGGGCGCTCCAGGGTGGGCCCTGGACTAAGCCACACCTAGATTCAAGTCCAAGCTCAGCCACTTATTACTTGTTGAGGTCAGGCAAGTAACCGAACCTGAGAGTCTTAGTTTCACCTGTAAAAAGGGAGATGACAGCCAAAGACCCTCCCAAAGGACCCCTAGAAGATGAACTGAGTTGATGCATGTGGAGCCCGGGACACACAGAGGGCATTCAGCAAACATGAGGTATTCATATGATTACTAAGTAGGGCTATAAAGGTGCCAGAATCACCCCTCAATTTAGTACACTTCCTATTCAATTAGCTACAGGGTTTCTGCTTCCTTCAAGCCTTATCTTAAAAGGGCTTGGTCTTTCAGCCCTTCAAGGGGGGTTAAAAAAAAAAAAAGGGTGCCTCTAAGATGAGTCAAGGGGGAACAGGAAAGCTTCTGGCTAAGTTATAGAGATGACACTAAAAATAATGATGGGGAAATAAGGCCCATGTTTAAATACATGAAAATGAATTAGGAGAAGGAATGAGCTATTCCATGCAATTCCCCAGGGCAGAGCCAGGAAAAGAAGATAAAAACTACATACATGGAGGTAGGTGGTTGCCAGAGGGGAGAAGAGAAACTATGTGAGGGAGATTAAGAGGTACAAACATCTAGCTGCAAAATAAATGAGTCACAGGTATGAAATGCACAGTGTGGGGGATATAGCCCATAACTCTGTAAATCTTTGGATGGTGACATATTGTAATTAGGCTTATCATGGTGATCATTTTAAAATGTACAAAAATATCACTATGTTGTGTAAGAGGAACTAACATAGGTAGGTCAAACATACTTCAAAAACTAACTCATTGAGGAGTTCCCATAGTGGCTCAGTGGATAATGAACCCGACTAGTATCAGTGAGGATGCAGGTTTGATCCCTGACCTCGCTCAGTGGGTTAAAGATCTGCTGTTGCCGTGGGCTGTGGTGTATGCGGCAGATGTGGCTCGGATCTGGCGTTGCTGTGGCTGTGGTGTAGGCCGGCAGCTGTAGCTCTGATTCAACCCCTAGACTGGCAATATTCATATGCAGTGGGTACAGCCCTAAAAAGACAAAAAACAAAACAAAACAACTCATTGAAAAAGGATATCAGTGACAGGCGTGCGGAGATTGGATGAAAGCAGTCAAAAGGTCCAAATTTCATGTTATAATATAAATAAGTACTAGGGATATGCCAAAACACTTGTGATAACCATTTCATGATGTATATATTATGCTGTACATCTTAAACTTATACAGTGCTATATGTCAATTATGTCTCAATAAAACTAGAACAAAAAAAAAAAAAAAAAACGCCACTGGAGTTCCCGCCATGGTGCCATGGGATCGGCAGCATCTCTGCAGCACCAGGATGCAGATTTGATCCCTGACCCAGCAAAATGGGTCAAGGATATGGCGTTGCCACTGCTACAGCACAGGTCACAACTACGGCTTAGATCTGATCCCTGGCCCAGGAACTCCATATGCTGTAGAGTGGTCAAAAAAGAAATAAGAAAGAAAAAAAATGCCACTGTCATAAATGACAAAGTAGGATCATTTTCCATACACAGCTATTAGCAATATAAGAATAAAAAACTGAAAATACAAATAATGAAAATAATTTTAAATAATGAAAACAATAACAACCAAAAAAAACCAACTACATGGAGGGAGATTGGGTCATAATGCTGTAGAGACCTTTCCAGTGACTCTAGTGAAAATGGAACCAAGTTGCCTCCAGCGGTGGTTGGCACCCCATTTACGGAATTTGTGTGCTCTCACTATCTAGCTCCAACCTACCTTTCCAGTTTTGGGGTTTTTTTTAATTTTTTTTTTCTAGGGCCGCACCTGCAGCATATGGAAGTTCCCGGGCTAGAGGTCTAATTGGAGCTACAACTGCTGGCCTATACCACAGCCACAGCAATGCCAGATCCGCGCTGCATCTGCAATCTACACTGCAGCTCGTGGCAACGCTGGAAACTTAACCCAATGAGCAAGGCCAGGGATCGAACCTGCTTCCTCACGGATACTAGTCAGGTTCTTTACCCGCTGAGACACAACAGGGCTCCCAGTCTGTCTGACAGCATTATACATCCACACTGACTTTCTATTCCTTAGTACATCCTTTTCTCTGTCTAATTCGTATTCGCACCTCAAGGCTTCCCCGACCCACTACCATGGCCACCCACAAGTCCTTAGTCTCTGAACCCCTCATCTGGCAGCACAATGTAGTGGTCAAGAACACGGACTCCGGGACTGGTCTGTCTATGCTCGGATCCCAGCTTGGTCACTTATAAAGTTTGCACCCTTGGGTTAGTCACTTAATCTCTCTGGGCCCCAGATCTCCATTGATAAAATCCTACCTAACTCCTAAGATTATTGTGAATGAGCAGTGATACATTAAAAAGTACTTGGCATGGTGAGTGACATCTAGAGATACAGACATAGAGAGAGAGTAAGAAGGCTGCTTGGGGAGAGGGGGAGAAGGAGAAGATTTGAAGAAGTGAAGCACAGGAGATTTTTAGGGTGGTGGACCTACTCTAGATACTGTAAATGGGAGATACTGACATCATGCATTTGTCAAAACCATATTACAACAAGAGTGAACCCTAAGGTCGGCTATGAACTTTAGTTAATAATAAGGTATCAATATTAATTCACCAATTGTAACAAATGTACATTAATGCAAGACATGGGAGTTGGGGGGGTGGGGGGAGCAGGAAGTCTATGGAAATTCTCTGTACTATCTGTTCAACAAAACCTTAAAAAATTATCTCAAAATAAGGTACCTATGACCATTATGGAAAACGGTATGGAGATTCCAGAAAACTAAAGACAGAACTACCATATGATCCAGCAATCCCACTCCTGGGCATTCTTATGTTCATAACAGCACTACTCACAATAGCCAACACGTGGAAACCACCTAAATGTCCACCACAGATGAATGGATTAAGAAAATGTGGTACACATAGACAACGGACTACTAATCAGCCATAAAAAAGAATGAAATAATGCCATCTGCAGCAACATGAGTGGAACTAGAGGTTCTCATACTAAAGAAGTAGGTCAGAAAGACAAATACCATATGATATCACCTATATGTGGAATTTAAAATATGGCACAAATGGAATCTATCTATAGAACAGAAACAAACTCATGGACATAGAGAACAGACTTGTGGTTGCCAAGGGGAAGGGGGCAGTGGGGTGGACTGGGAGTTTGGGGTTAGTAGATGCAAACTATTGCATTTGGAGTGGATAAGCAATGAGGTCCTCCTGTACAACACAGGGAACTTTACCCAATTAGTTATGATGGAACATGATGGAGGATAATATGAGAAAAAGAATCTACGTATATATATATATATATATGTAACTGGGTCACTTTGCTGTGCAGCAGAAACTGGCAGAACATTGTAAGTCAACTATAATTAAAAATAAAAATAAGATACCTAAGGTAAAAGAGCCTCAATTTTAAAAAAGTGCTTAGTTAACAGTAAGCCCATACCCATAGTAAGGACTCAATAAATCACAGCTATTATTATTATTATTATTTTTTGCTTTTTAGGGCCGCACCCACGGCATGTGGAGGTTCCCAGGCTAGGGGTCGAATCAGAGCTGTAGCTGGCAGCCTACGCCACAGCCACAGCAACACGGGATCCAAGCCACATCTGCGACCTACACGACAGCTCACGGCAACGCCGGATCCTTAACCCAATGAGCAAGGCCAGGGATCGAACCCGTAACCTCATGGTTCCTAGTCGGATTCGTTAACCGCTGTGCCATGACGGAACTCCACAGCTATTATTTTTTATTACCATTATTATTATTTGAAACTTTACCTACTCACTGGTAATGTTAACTTTCTTTTAGGCATTTTAGCCTCTTTAACTAGAATTTAAGTTTTCTTTTTTCTTTTGGTTTTTTGAGTTTTCATGGCCACACCCATGGCATACGGAGGTTCTCAGGCTAGGGGGTCAAATTGGAGCTGCAGCTGCTGCCCTACCCCACAGCTTACAGCAATGCCAGATCCTTAATCCACTGAGCAAGGCCAGGGATTGAACCTGCATCCTCATGGATACCAGTCGGGTTTGTTAACCACTAGAGCCATGATGGGAACTCTTAGAATATATGGTTTTATGAAAAAGAGATTGTGGTTTTTTCACTTTTCCACAACACCCCCAAGAGTATGCTGTGCGGTGTCTGGTATATACAATAGGCCTTTAAAATGTATTCAACTAGAACGACCAAGTCATTTCCTTAGTCACCAAGACCACATGCTTTGGGAGAAAATGGCTCTGGGAGCACAGATTAGTTCCCTGACTTGGCCACTGCTGCCTGCTCCCATCTAAGGGGGTTACTTCAGTCGCTCGACTCAGTCTGGACTCTGTCTTGGAGAAGAACCTGCTTTCCTGAAATGTTCTCAGGCTTGGGGTTTGGCGAGTGCTTTCCAGTCCTAGCTGATGGGATTAGCCCACAGCTGGAATATCTAGGTAAACTTGAAGGCTGTTTCTCTGCCCTGCTGTAGGTACTGAGCATGGCACTCCCTGGGTTTATACCACCTGGTTATGGGGAAATGACTAAGTGTTAGAATGACATATTTCAGGGTGGGTACAACAGCCATTTTCCTCTTTGAAGTAAAAGCCTCTGAACATGTCACCCACGTAAATACCCCTCACCACATAGGATCCGTTTACACATGATACTTACAATTTGTTCTTGGGTTTGTGGTGAGCTGGTGGCACCGTTTAATATCCACTGTAAGTTCTGTTCTCCCATGACTAGGCTGGGCTGCAGGATAGCTGTGCTGGGAGTTGGGGTGATGGTGATAGTGGGATTACTAGTTAGGACCGAGTTAGCATCCAGGGGCAGAGTCTGGACCATGGCCGGCAGGGGCTCAGTAGTACTTTGTGGTTGGGGCGGTGCTGCCATGGCTGATGCCAGAGCCCCAGCAACAACAGAGAGTCCTGGTACAGAGAGTCCGGGCTGCGGTGCCTGGGGGTGCGGAAGAAACTCTTGATGATTAGCAGCAAACTGTGTGCTGTGGGGAACAGGCACTTCTGGAGGTTGTAAGAGAGCAGGGGTGTTGCCAAATGCAGCTTGCTGGGAACCGGTTCCTAGGGAGGGAGCAGGCAGAGGAGCAGACGATGCTGAGGCTGGCAGTAGAGGCTGGGGTGGCTCGGAGAGGCCAGGCTGGAGTACAAGCGGAAGAGATAAAGATGCTGAATGTCTCGTGGATGGCGGCACATCACTGACTGACTCTGCATCACCATTAAAACTTTCAATCAAGGCAGCTGGCGAGAAAAAGAAACAGAAATATATACACATAGTCCAAGCCTTAAATGAGCCACAAAAATGCAGTCATCACGGGCTACACCAAAGACAAGTGAAGTCTGTTAGACCCAATTCCTCCACTGCAGGCTGGCTTTCTGTTTTTCATTTAAGGTGACCCTTCTGGTCCAAGTACCAGGCTTTACAACCAACCTTACTTTCTAAACATGAAGACCTAGTATAGGTCTTCCATAAGAAGAGGTGTCCTCTGGCTTTTCTGGAAAAGAGATCAGACATCCTGTTTTGGGGCATACGACCAGTGAATACAGATGCTTTCTGACTACTGTGAAGCTTCAGGGACAGATTTCCATTCAAACACAATTATATCTACTCATCTGAGGTTTGGTTTGTGGATCCTACCCATTCATGAATGGGTTCACAATAGAAGAAGGTGACTACAATGCCTCTCAGTTTTTAAAGCTACCGAGTTTTTGGAAAAAGGGACCCTCTTCTTCTCAGGGTCTAGGGAAAGGAGATCCTCAAGTAAATCCTTGATGAGGGAAACAGGAAAAAAGAAGATGGAATTGAGGGGAAAAGCCCATCCTTCTCTAACCCCTCACTGATGAACACTTCATTCAAAGGAACTGAAGTATTTCAGTGGTGACTGTCATCTGGCATGTCAGCAAGCGTGAGTTCCCTTCCTCGGTGCTGAGATTTGAGCAGGAAGAGAGTCTGGGTAACAAACCTGTCTGTTGAGGATCTTCCTGAATTGCTGTGTCTTCTGGCTTCTGGAACATGGGTCCAAAAAGGATTGTTGGTGAAAGGGTGCCGAGATTCTGACCCTGTGTCAGAGACAGAGACATGAGCCTCGCCATGTGAAAGCCAGTCTTCACCATGAGAGGACACAGAGTGGCAGAACCAGAATGATCTTTGGATATGCTTATTTCTAACTTCTCTTTTCCCAAGGTGACAGGTATTTCCCTAAGTCCCAGACACTGAAGATTTGGGTCCTCAGGTACCCTAAAGCAGGAGTCAGCAAACTGACGTGCTGACTGAATGCCTGTTTGTATATAAAGTTGTCCCGGAACAGGGGCTCCCGCTCATTTCTGGACTGTCCACACTGCTTTCACACTACAATGGCAGAGCTGAGGAGCTGTGGCAGAGAAGATATGGGCCACACAGCTGAAAATATCTATCTGGCCCTGTACAAAAAAGTTTGCTGAGCCCTGTTCTAAAAGGCCAAATTCTAGGAGTTCCTGTCGTGGCTCAGCGGTTAATGAATCCAACCAGGAACCATGAGGTTGTGGGTTTGATCCCTGGCCTCGCTCAGTGGGTTAAGGATCCGGCGTTGCCGTGAGCTGTGGTGTAGGTCGCAGACGCAGCTTGGATCCCACGTTGCTGTGGCTGTGGCGTACGCTGCGGGCTACAGCTCCGATTAGACCCCTAGCTTGGGAACCTCCATATGCCGCAGGTGTGGCCCTAAAAAGACAAAAAAAAAAAAAAAAGAGTGAAAGAAAGAGGGCAGAAGCTTGTGGCCCTAGAAAAGGCAAAAAAACAAAAAAAAAGACCAAATTCTATGTGAAAATGGGGTTGTATAATATCTATTACTTGGAACTTGCTCTCCTCATGCAATAATAACAATAAATTATAAATATCTTCTAAGGTTATTACATGACATCTATGATATTCTAATATATACATACAGTGGTGAACCAAACAATATAAAGAAACATAATGACAGACAAAGCAATGCTTTATACTCACTACTGTTTGTCATCGTTTCTTTATTTTATGGCCGCACCCAAGGCATATGAAGGTTCCCAGGGTAGGGGTTCAAATGGAGCTATAGCTGCTGGCCTACACCACAGCCACAGCAACGCAGAATCTGAGCTGCATTTGCAACCTAAACCACAGCTCATGGCAACGCCAGATCCTTAATCCACTGAGTGAAGCCAAGGATCGAACCTGCAACCTCATGGTTCCTATCGGATTCATTTCCACTGTGCCATGACGGGAACTCCTGTCACTGTTTCCTTTTTTCTTTTCTTTCTTTCCCTTTTTTTTTTTCATTGTTGCTTTGTAACTTACACTTAAGAAGAAATTAGGGCATTCCCTTTGGTGCACCTGTGGCATGTGGAAGTCCCAGGCTAGGGGTCGAATCACTAGGGGTCGAATCAGAGCTGTAGCCACCAGACTATGCCACAGCCACAGCAACTTGGGATTCAAGCCATGTGTGCGACCTACACCACAGCTCAGGGCAACGCAGGATCCCTGATCCACTGAGTGGAGCCAAGGATTGAACCTGTGTCCTCATGGATGCTAGTTGGGTTCGTCACCGATAAGCCACAACGGGAACTCCCTGAAAACAATTTAAAAGCATTGGAGAGATCGCACAAACCCTATCTTCAGGCTAGACTTTGACCTCGTGCCAACTTGTGCTTTAAGGGCATTCTGCAACAACTTTGCTCCTGGGAGGGAGAAGGATCACTCTGGGCCCAGGCAGAAGCACAGCGATGAGAGCCATCCACCAGTCTAGAGGGCCTGAGCTGGAACTGCCCACTTGAGCCAAGAAGGCCAATCATTCTAGCATGATTCCACAACTGGCAGAATGAGAGAAGTCCAGTAAAGCTGAGGGCTAGTGTGACAGAAACTGCAAGCAGAAATCTATGTGAGGCCTTCAGCTTCCAGTCCAGAGGGAGTTAAGAATCACAGGCCAAGACAAAGCCTTCAAACTTTGCGTCTGACACAAAGTAAGAAATATACATCAAATATATATATGTATCCAGTGTGTACATATATCTCATGTTACATACATATCCATATGGATAACTGAAACAAAAGTCTGAAACAGAACTTATCCTCACTATGTGCAATGTCTTCTGATGTCTTCTGTTGATGTCCTTAAAATGTTGATTACAAGACACTGTATTATAACCCAATAAAGAGGTGCCACCTCTTTAGTGGATTATAAATAAGGAGTTTAAAAAATACTGAGCTAAGAACTACTACTAGCTGTAAGCTTTGCAACTTCATGGCTGTTATTTTTGTTCTGCCTGTTTATGAATCATTATCAGGAATAACACTGTTAAAAAGGAATGAGTCAGAATGGCTCAGTGGTTAACGAACCCAACTAGAATCCATGAGGACACAGGTTCGATCCCTGCCCTTGCTCAGTGGGTTAAGGATCTGGCGTTTGCCGTGAGCTGTGGTGTAGGTTGCGGATGTGGCTCGGATCCTGCATTGCTATGGCTCTGGCGTAGGCCAGTATCTACAGCTCCAATTTGACCCCTAGCCTGGGAACCTCTATATGCCACGGGTACAGCCCTAGAAAGACAAAAAAAAAAAAAGGGAATGAGTTTGTGTGACTTCAAAACATTATGTACAAGGATGGTCACAGCAGCACTATTGTAATGGCTACAAACTAGACACTATCCAAATGCCCAACTGCAGTAGAGAGAATGAACTGTGTTATATTCATTTAGTGTAATTCTGTTCAGCAGTGAGAAGGAATACTCTATTACTGTATGCAACAATATGGATTCATTTCTTCAGCAAAGTGTGTTCAAGAAAGAAGCCAGCACAAATGAGTATGTACCACATGATTCCAGTTTATATAAAACAAAAATCCAGGTAAAATTCATTTTAAGGTTGTTAGAAATCAGGAGAGCAGTTCTCCTTAGGGAGAGGTAATGACCATTAGGGGGTCTGATGGGGGCTTCTGGGTGCTGGGAATATTGTTTCTTGATTTGGGTGCTGGTTACAAGGACATGCTGAACTGTGGTGATTCATCAAGCTGTACATTTATGATAAGTGTATTTTTCTCTATGTGTTAATTATACCTCAATAAAAAGGCTTTTTAGTTGAGAGAAAGAAAGAAGAGAAGGAAGGAAGGAAGGGAGAAAGGAAGGAAGGAAAGGAAAAAAGGGAAGTGCTGAGGGGATCGTGACAAAGCCACTGCCAGGCTTCAGGCAACCTTGGGTAGAAGTGAGTGGGAACAGCCTCCCAAAGTAGGAGAAAAGAACAGGCTAAGCCTCTGGGGCCTGGAGCAGAGACAAAAGAACACTGAGCTGCATGGGAACAGGGAAGATTCTGAAGCTCAGCAGCCAACAGGCCCAGAGGGCCTGAACTTCAACCCAAGTTCACTTCTAGGACACACAGAAACACATGGCTACCCAGGAACCTGTAAAATGATGATCTCATAAAAATGTATCCTTTGATTTTAATAATTCATTTAATAATTTTTTAAAAAAGCAAAGCAAAATCCTATTACTTCAAGGAACTGTAGTCTTAATTTGAAAGACTAAAAATGAGCCTATTTCCAACTCTGGTATAAACACTGGGTGACAAGGAGACAATATATAATGTGATCCCAAGGCACAAAGCAAGCCTCTCTCTTGCTGCTGTAAATTGCAGTAGAAAAAGCTTCCCCTTTTCACTAGTACTCAAAGTCCCCTCATATGATTCCTCACCTGGTGACCCCAGGGCTCCAGAAAGCTACTCAGGAAATGTCAAGGCCCCAGGCAGGGAGTGGACACCTAAACCACTGATGGTGATCTCTGAGATTAATGAAATAGCATACCCAGAAATTGTAAGCTGCGTGGCTCAGATGGCAATCTGAGTACAGAAATTTCTTTTTTGTTTCTTTTCTTGGTTTTGGTGGGTTTTTTTGCTTTTTAGGGCCACACCCGCAGCATATGGAGGTTCCCAGGCTAGAGGTCTAATCAGAGCTACAGCTGCTGGCCTATATCACAGCCACAGCAACATCAGATCCGAGCTGCATCTGTGACCTGCACCACAGCTCGTGGCAACACTTGAGCCTTAACCCACTGAGCAAGGTCAGGAATTGAACCCAAAACCTGATGGTTCCTAATCAGATTCATTTCCGCTGTGCCATGACCGGAACTCTGCGTTGTTTTTTTTTTAATTTAAAAGAATTTTTTGGCTGCACAAGCGGTATGCAGAAGTTCCCAGAGTCAGGGGCAGACCTGAGCTACAGCAGTGACAATGCTGAATTCTTAACTGCTAGGCCACCAGGGAACTCCTGTAGAAATTACTTTTAGAGCTTCAGGCGTGAAATGTGAACATGCAAAACAATCATGAGGTGATTCTTTATTGTATTTCCTTCTTCTTCAGACTGGTTAATTTCTTTTTCTTTTTTTTTTTGGCATTTGTCATTTTAGGGCCGCACCCGCGGCATATGGAGGTTCCCAGGCTAGGGGTCTAATCGGAGCTGTTACTGCCGGCCTACGCCAGATCTGAGCCGCACCTGCAAGCTACACCACAGCTCACAGCAATGCTGGATCGTTAACCCGCTGAGCGATGCCAGGGATCGAACCCACAACCTCATGGTTCCTAGTGTGATTCGTTAACCACTGCGCCACGACAGGAACTACCAGACTGGTTAATTTCTATTGATTTATCTTCAATTTAACTTATCTTTTCTTGTCATTTCCAATCTGCTGTTAAGCCCATCAGGTGAATTTTAAAATTTCAATATACTTCCAGTTCCAGAATTTCTATTTGGTACATTTTTTTATAGTTTCTATTACTTGTTGAGATTTCCTATTTAGTCATTACAAGCATATTCCTTTATGTGCTTGAGCATTTAAGAGTTACTTAAAAATCCTTGTCTGCTAACTCTAATATCTAGCTCAGCTTGGGGACGGTCTCCATAGATTACCTTTTCTCTTGAGTAGAGGTAATGTTTTCCTGGGTCTTCCTTTTTTTTTTTTTTTTTTGGCCATGCCCATGACATGTGCAAGTTCCTGGGCCAGGGATCAAACCCGTGCCGCAGCAGTGATCTGAGCCACAGCACTGACAATGCTGAATCCTTAATCTGCTGAGCCAGCAGGGAACTCCATTTGTCTTCTTATGTTTACTGATTCTGGAGAATCCTGGACATTGGTAAGATATGTCCTAGAAATCCAGGATTCTGTTACACTTTTTGAAAGAGTATTTGGTTGTCTTAACAGAACATTCTAGTGACTTGACTGTGCTCCAACTCCCAAGTTTTGTCTTCCCTGCAGTGAATGGCAGCTGTGATCTTTGTCCAGCCCTTCAGCCTCAGCTGGACTGCTTAGGGTCTGCCCCACACAATCAAAGTGCAGGGGTCAACCAGAGATGGACAGCTTATACACAAAACTTGGGGTTCTCCCTTTGTGGCTCTCTCCTTTCCAGGCCTTCCCCTGACTTTCCAGGCGCTGTGGCAGCCTTGAACTTTGTCCTCTGGTTAGTCAAGTTAGTAAAGACTGAGTTTTTCCTGAGTCTCAGCTATCCTGTTTGGTATCGACTGGGAATTGCCCTGAGACAGATAAGTCATAGAGCCTAAGAAGCCATCTAATACCTTTGGTATTTTCCAGTGACCCCTTCCTCCAAGTGTTACCTCTGCCTGTTTGGGTCGCTCTCTGGTGCTTTCAAGTAGTTGTTTCTATATTTTGCCAAGCATACACACCTGTTTTCTGCAGGAGGACTGGTTTGAGAAGGGCAATTCTATCGCTACCAGGAGAACCCAGGCCTTGGTGTGCTAATATAAAAATAATAGTGTTAGAGTTATAACACTGTTAGAACAGGAGTTCCCTTTGTGGCTCAGTGGTTAACGAATCCGACTAAGAACTATGAGGTTGCGGGTTCGATCCCTGGCCTTGCTCAGTGGGTTAAGGATCCAGCGTTGCCATGAGCTGTGGTGTAGGTTGCAGACGTGGCTCGGATCCCGTGTTGCTTTGGCTGTGGCGAAGGCCAGCAGCTACAGCTTCTGTTAGACCCCTAGCCTGGGAACCTCTATATGCCACAGGTGCGGCTCTAGATAAAGGCAAAAAGACAAAAAAACAAAAACAAAAACAAAACACTATTAGAACAAGTTAAGGATCCAGGGTTGTCACTGCAGCAGCGCAGGTTCAATCCATAGACTGGGAACTTCCACATGCCAAAGGCGTGGCCAAAAAAAAACAAAACCCGCAATGTCAGGTGCCCCTCCCATAGGATCTGACTCAGAGAGCTTGGGTGAGGCCCAAGACCTACACTGTAGGAAAGCTGCCAATGACTCCGCTGTTCACACTCTGAGAAACACTTTTTCACAGCATTCCTGAGTCATTCAGTCTCTGTTCAAACACACTGATTCCTCTTTACCTATTATGCATATACCCATGGAAAATCTAACCTAAGCTGTATTTATTTAGCAGAGAAAAACAACAAAAATGAAGACTTAACAACCAGTGACACAGTAAAGCTCACAGACCCTCTTGAAGGAGCAGAAGCTCAGGATTAATGCCATGGCTTGTAAGATACATCATGGAGCCATGGGAATGGCAGGGAAATTCCAAACACAGGAAACCAAAAGACACTGGGGTTGTCCCCTAGGAGAGGGCACAAAGAGGAGGTCCCCTTCAGAACCCCAGTGTACCACTCCAAGAGAGAAGAGCAGCTGGGGTCAGATTGGCAGGGCTTAATAAAAGTCTGGAAACCGGAATCCTGGCTCCTCCTTAGTGGACTAAAATTAGTGGACTCATTTTAAGCTCCTCAAGGACAGACCACGCTACCTTTTCACCACTACAAGCTCAGCACCAACGCTCTGTCTGATGGTGGTGGCATTAAACAAATATTTGCTAAGCGAATAAAGACATTTTCTGGGGCAAGAGGTTATCAAGTGAGTGATTTGGTCAAAAGGCGCTAGGCGTCAGAGAGAACAGCGTCTCCTAGGACAGCTCTTATCAAGAAACAAAACTAAAACCAAAAAAACTACTAAGTGGTTAGCAACTGAACACAACTAAATCTGAAATACTTCAAAGACTGGCCTCCCTCGACTTTCCCACCAAAGGGAGGGCTCAGTTCTAGCACTTATTTTAACAGCACCCATATGACAGGCACACTTACTGTATTAGAATTTTCTTGAAATTCAGAATCTGTGGACAGAAGGCTTAAATTCCTCAGACAAAGTGAGTGATTTGTATCCTGTGAAAGAAAACAAATTCTAATTGAGTAACAAAAAAAGCAGTGTTATTAGAGTAGCTTATCATGTAATAAAACACTTGATTACAGTGTCCCCAAGGTTCCAAATGTCTAGATGTCTTATGTAGACAGGTAAAAACCATTCAAAGCAAGGGCTATGTGAATTATTTCAATTTTTAAAATCCTGATTTTTCTTTTTTGGTTTTTAGGGCTGTACTGTGGCATATGCAGGTTCCCAGGATAGGGATCGAATCAGAGCTACAGCTGCGGGCCTACACCACAGCCACAGCAATGCCAGATCTGAGCCATGTCTGCGACCCACACCACAGCTCATGGCAATGCCAGATCCATAACCCACTGAGCAAGGCCCGGGATCAAACCCACAATCTCATGGTTCCTAGTCGGATTCGTTAACTACTGAGCCACGACGGGAACTCCGGTCTTATCATTGATAAAGCAATTTCACATGGCTCATTTACTGTTCTTAATATAAACTTATCTATTTTCACATTCCCATTTTATTTATTTATTTTGCATTTTAGGGCCACACCTGTGGCACACGGAAGTTCCCAGGCTACAGGTCAAATCGGAGCTGTAGCTGCCAGTCTACACCACAGCCACAACAATGAGGGATCTGAGCCTCTTCTGTGACCTACACCACAGCTCACAGTAATGCTGGATCCTTAACCCACTGAGAGAAGACAGGGATTGAATCTGTATCCTCATGGATACTAGTCAGATTCGTTTCCGCTGAGACGCAATGGGAACTCCAACATTCTCACTTTAAACCTGAGAAAATGAATGATCAGACTCACAGTGACCTGTCCAATATCATGCTGCTAATTAGCATAACACAAACCCAGTGCTTCTGACTACAAGTGCCTCTTCCTTCCATTGCATTGCTGTGTCCCCACACCGGCATCTCAGGATCCTTACCAAGGAGTTACAATTCACATGCAACTGCCTGGGCTAACTCGGAACTCTGGAATCCCAGAATGTCAGTGCAATTCACATGCTTAATGTGGGGCTCTGCTTTCCCTCCAGGATCCCAAGTTCTCAGCCATGCACACATTCAACACATACTCACTGAGCATCTACTATGTATCAGCCACTGTTCCAGGCCCAGGGATACAATAGGCAAAACAAAGTCCCAGCCACCAGAGAGCTTATATTCTGGTGTCGGGGGGCAGGGAGAGCACCAAAAAACGAAATATACAAGTATGCAAGATGACCATAAGCACTACAGAGGGTGAGGGGAGTAGGGAATGCCAGAGGAAGAGAGCCCTTTTATTAGATTAGGGAAAGCTTCTTAGATAAGGAGGCATCTGAGCAGATTCTGAATGAAAGAGGGCATGGGCCACGCACATGTGTGTGGGGGGGTGTTCCGAGCAGAGGGTACAGCAAGTACAAAGGCCTGGAGGCTGAAGTGGGCTTCCCTTATTCAAGGAACCACAACGTGGGCAGCTTGGCTACAGTGAGAGGAAGTATGGAGTTCCTGCTACAGCAAAATGGGATTGGCAGCGTTCTGGGAGCATTGCGATGCAGGTTCAACCTCTGGCCCAGCACAGTGGGTTAAGGATTTGGCATTGCTGCAGCTGCGGCTTAGGTTGCAACTGTGGCTGGGATCTGATCCTTGGCCCGGGGAACTCCATATGCCGCGGGGCAGCCAAAAAAGGAAAAAAAAAAGTAGAGGAAGTAATGTAAATGAGCTCAGAGAGGTGACCAGGCCAGAGTGTACGGGGCCTTCTGGACAGTACTTAGAGTATCCTGTAAAGATACTCTAAGTTATACAAGAAGCTACTGAAAGGTTATGAGCAGAGGACAGACTGCTCATGATTTACCTTTTGGTTTAGAAGGATCAGGGTGGAGTAGGAATGGGGAGAAGAGCAGCAAAGGTGCTAAGATAAACATTTAGCAGGTTACTGCAATAATCCAGGCAAAAAAGGACAGTGGATTGTGTGAAGTAATCAGATCAGATTCTAGATACATTCTCAAGGTAGACTCGTTGACTCTACTGGTGGGTGTAGGGTATGAGGAACAAAAAGAGGACTCAAGGACATCTCCAAGATTTTGTGCCACTAGAAAAACGGAGGTGCCATCTACTGAGATGCAGAAGACTACAGGAGGAACATGTCAAGATTGGGAAAAGTAGACGACAGCTGGGTGGAGATGTCAACTGGAGAGTTGAACACACAAGTCTTAAGTTCAGGAGGAAATCCAGGCTAGAAATATAAATTTAGGACTCAAAGGCAATCTTGATGGCACTGAAAGCCTGAGACTAGAGGAGAACCACTCCCCTGGGGAGTGAACAGCAATCCAGAGAAGGTGAGGTCTGGGCACCGTGCACTGTAGCACTCCAGAGAAACTGCCCTTGTATTGTTACAAAAACAAGAAAATTGATCATGACTTCATAAATGCAGCTTAACAGACAAAGACTCTCAAATCTTAGTATTTTTATTTGATGTTACAGATGAAGAGACAGAGGCACAAAGAAGCCATTTACCTAAGGTCTTTTGAGCAGTGGTGGAGCTTGTATGTGCACTTAAGAGTGTGAACTCACACTCCTCACAACTAGTGCTGCCTTGCCTCTTGCAGCACAGGGGTTGAGAGCCAGGCTCTGGAATGAGAGTGCCTGCCTAAAGGAGACTAATTACAGGCTTTGGACACTTTGGCGAGTTATTTAATTTCTCCTTGCCTCATTAGTAATATGGGAATAACGGTACTGAACCCTTGTGAGAGAGATAATTCAAAGAAAAGCACTTAGTGCAATACTTGGCACATAGTAAGCATTCAGTAAATATTAGTTATTATTACTAATAAAAACACAGTGGGAGGGTCCTTTTAAAAGGATCCCTTTGCTGTTTAAAAATCAGAAACCACAGAATTATAAACTATGCTATCTCTCCCCAAATCAAAACTGTTTTAGAAGAGTTTCCATCATGGCTCAGTGGTTAACAAACCTGACTAGTATCCATGAGGACTCAGGTTCAACCCCGGCCTTGCTCAGTGGGTTAAGTATCTAGCATTGCCCTGAGCTGTGCATGTAGGTCGCAAACGCAGCTCGGATCTGGTGTGGCTGTGGCTGTGGCGTAGACTGGTGGCTATAGCTCCGATTTGACCCCTAGCCCGGAAGCTCCATATGCCGTGGGTGTGGCCCTAAAAAAGACAAAAAACAAAACAAAACAAAACTGTATTATATACTTTTAGAACCTCGTTATTCAAAAGGGTGTGTGTGTGGGGTTAATATGCTTCGGTTCCTTTATCTATGACATAGTAAAGTAATAACAATTCTAACTTCCAGGTTTAAAAGATATAAGGTAAGCACCTGATAACCATATCGGAAGTAATAACAGTATATTTATCCCAGAATCTCTCTGGAAAGAAGCTGTGGAGGAGAGGAGAATATGGCAGAAGGGCTTGGTAATTAAACAGGAACAGACAAAACTGCCTAAAACTCTGCAGAGGCTTGCTCTGTGGTTCAGTGCCTTAAGACAGTGGCTCTCAAACCTCTGGACTGCAGATTATTCAAAAGGGCAAGGGACCCCACTTCCCCCCAACTCTGTCTGGTTCCCCAATGATGGATTAATGGATATGTGATGCAAATAATTTAACTTGTGTCTCAAACTCAAATTCAGACTCACCATCTTACAGACACAAATGGGAAAGTAACATCATTTGAGAGCACCTGACTGACCCTTGGGAAACCATTCTGAGACCTCTGGTTTTAAGACACCTCCTCCACCATACCTGATGGAAGGGAGGCAGAGCCAAATGAGAGGGTGAAGCACAGGCAGCCTGGTGAAATTTCTGGCTTCCTCTACCCTATCACAAAGACACAGCTCTTGACACTGATTGCTTTCCTTTCACTAACAGATTTGGAGAGAAGGCATTTTCACCTTTCACTCTGATACACAAATAACCATGTTCTGTGGTGCCCAGATCAAAATGAGAGACAAACACTGCACACCTCTGATCCATTGTGATTCAGAAGCGTGCTGTACGAGTGTCCTTTGTTATCATGACCTTTCATGTGACTTTTGAGACTGTATTGAGTGCTGAATGTTTTCTCACAGCCATTACTGGGGCAGAAAAAAGGTCTTTCACCTGCAAGACAGACAAGTAGTGTTAATTTTAGCATAAAATCATTTCGCTGGATTAATACATCTACTTCTCCCCAAGGGAGGGAAATATATATTCTTATAAGTATTCAATAAGTTGGATAAATTACATGTTAATCATCTCAGTCCTAAAATTTAATGGACAGCAAAGCACTGAGAATGGCCTGCTCCTGGGAAGTTTAAAGTTCTTTTCCTTCAGATTCTTTTTTGATTATCTCTGCACTGGATTTCTTTCTTAAGGTTGGATTCTTGAGTCCAGCCTTTAGATCCTTTTTACCTCTGAAAGAAAACATTACATGTGAAGGCTAAACTGATGAGGCCTGCTCTCTCCACAAAGTTCTATAGATCTCAATGGAAATGCTGATATTTATTGGCTCAATGAAGGTTAAAAGACAAAAATTAGTCTAAACTCACCAGTATGTGTACGGACGTGAGTTTTCAGGTGGTGGCTTGCTGCAAATGCTTTTCCACAGCCATCGTGATCACATCTAAGTAAGTTGTTTAAGCAAAGAAGACAGTGGTTATTAGCCAACAGACCCCTGTCTTCAAAATCTCTTGTTAATACAAACTGAAATTAAAACAACTGTTCAGAACACTAAGGTTAGGTTGATGAAACTGGCTTTACAGATGGGGATGATGACAGGTCCCTGGAAAAGTAAGGTGACGAATCTAGGATCAGAGAGGGCAGAAGGTCCAGGAAAAGTATTTCTTGTCCTACAGGTAAGGCACATGTTGACAGCCCTAACAATAAAAGCCTTTTGAAGGAAAAAAAAAGGAAAAAAAATAGTTTCTCTGCGGCTCACTGGGGTAAAGACCTGGCATGGTCATTGCTGAAGCTTGGGTTGATGCTGCGGCATGGTTCATCCCTGGCCTGGGAACTTCCACATGGAAGTGGCTACAAAGAAAAAAAAAAGCTTTTTGATGAATTACACAATAGAATTCTATTGACAAGAATACATATGGAAAATCTACTATAAATGGAATATGAGGAATATCAGTAGTGGGTGCAGAAGCTCTCACACAGGCATGCTGCCTGAAATACAGCACCACAACAAATCAGCCTGAACATACTGGCTGTAAATGTAATTATCTATAATCTACAGTGTAGAGTGCTTTTCTCTTTTGCTTTTGCTTTTCTTTTTTGTGTGTGTGCTTTTTTAGGGCCGAACCCAAGGCACATGGAAGTTCCCAGGCTAGGGACTGAATTGGAGCTACAGCTGCCAGGCTTCACTACAGCCACAGCAACGCCATATCCGAGCCACATCTGTGACCTACACCACAGCTCAGGGCAAGTCTGGAACCCCAACCCACTGAGCAAGTCCAGGGATCAAATCTGCATCCTCATGGATAACTAATCAGATTTGTTTCCACTTCACCACAATGGGAACGCCTCTCTTTTACTTTCTTGATAACCAAAGCTAGAGGTAATCTTTTTCCTCCTTAGAACTCCTAAGGCATTTATCTACCTACTCCTTTTATGGCACTTGTCATTTCCAATCTGATTTTATCTCCACGTGTATACATTTGTTATCGCTTCTCCTAGATTGTAGTCTTTGAGGGCAGGGTCCACGTAGTTCTTCATATGTGCTGTAGTTCTTGCACATAGCAGGCATTCAATAACTATTTATATGAAATGAATGCATTTTCTTACAAGTCAAAATATTTTACTTCTTTAAACAGAAAGCTTCTCTAAAGCATTTTACTTTTTAATTACAGATAATCATTGTGTTCGAAGCTCCATTTAACATTCAAGAAAATTAGTCAGTTTTAATCATCACAAAAATGCATGACTGAATAGAAATGAGGACCCTTAATAGCCCTCTGGGGAAAAAAAGTAACCCAAGCTGCAGGGCATCTGGAGAGTGACCAACTAGAATCTAAATACCCTTGCTTTCAGTTGCCAGGACTCAGGAAGGCACCTTTAAAAACACAATTCCATTTAATTACTGTTTAAGAGTTGACTATCCCTGAAGACTTTTTCAATTTCTCTGTATCCTAATGAGGAGGTGAGTGATTTGAGAACAGAAAGGGAGTATCTCTCCTGCTAGAATTCGAAGACACTGATTATGGGCAATTTTCAGTGATATATCTATATTATATTTAGGGGAAAACTTTATAAAATCTTGATCTTCTTGTTAAATATATCATGTAACTGTCTCCAAATTATTTTTCAATGCCTGCTGAATGCCCGGAACCATGCTATATGCTATGAGCTGAGGAGAAAGCAGATGATACAACTCCCTCCTTCAAGCTTATATTTACACACGTATCAATTAAATATATGTGTCCATATATACATAAATTGAAATCTACAGATAAAAATAGGGAGTTTCTGTTGTGGCACAGCAGACATGACTCCAACTAGCATCCATGTGGACGGAGATTCGATCCCTGGCCTCACTCACTGGGTTAAGGATCTGGCGTTGCTGTGAGCTGTGGTGTAGGTCGCAGATGTGGCTCAGATATCCAGCATTGCTGTGGCTGTGGTGTAGGCCAGCATTTACAGCTCCGATTCAGCCCCTAGCCTGGGAACTTCCATATGCTGTGGTTGCAGACCTAAAAAGCAAAAAAAAAAAAAAAAAAAAAAGATGCTCCTTTGTGTTTGTATCTACACATAAAATACTACAAAGCAATACCTGAACAAGTAATAACATAAAAAACTTGCACCCATCATTTCCCCTCATTACCTTCCTGCCTCATCTCTTCTTAGGTAGGTATCCTTCCCCTACTCTCAGAGCACTTTTGGCATCTCAGTGTCAGATACTGTCTGGTTAGTTGTGGTTCTTTTCCAACCGACTATGGTTCTCAAGAGGAGGGCCTGTGTTTCAGTATTACTTTAGCACTGATAAAAGTCCCTAGCACATACAGTGAGTTTCAACACACACTTCTTGAAAATAAAGGGAAAAAATGAGGCAGAGAGGCCATCATCCAGAGCGGGGATGCTCCTGGACGCCACTGCCCCTCCTCATCTGCAGCAATTGTTCCAGCTATCCTGGCGAGGGCCAACACTGCCAGACAAGTAGCCAAGGGAATTTTCTTTCCACTTTGAAAAATTTGAGAGCACATCAAGACACCCAGCTAAAACCTGGTCAGTGACAAAGAGAAAACAGGAAGACCCACCGAAATGGCTTTTCTCCTGTATGGGTTCGAATGTGCTTCCTCAGATCACTGAGTGTGGTGAAGTACTTGCTGCAGCCTTCAGACTCACAGTTAAACGTCTTCCCTGTGTGAAGCCTCTGGTGTGCTTTCAGCCTGCAAGACATCCCAGAGAAACCCCCACTGACACAACGTAATACGGAGCCTTCCCCTCCCAGCCTGATGTGCTTCAGGATCAAGTGCATAAGAACTCTACAGCCATAATATATGAGTATCTAAAATTCTGCGCTCAAAGAGAAATTCCTGAGAAGTACACGGCACCATGGTGTGAGTGTGACTCTGGAGCCAGGCTGCCTGGGACTCAAATTCTGGTCTCGCCTCCGACTGCAAGGGGGACCCTGAGTCAGTTTCAAAACCTCTCTGTGCTTCCATTCCCTTGACAGCTGCTGTGACGATCAGCACTCAGAACGCTGCCTAGAATGCAGTGAGTGTTTTTTAAGTGTTAGCCATTATTACCTTTGCTATTTTACAGCCACGGTGAAGACTAATATGTTTCCTGATACAAACGGTGGAAAAGAGAAATGGCTAAGAAGGGACCACTCCCCGCTTCCTGGGGGCAGAAAAAAGTTAATCCTCAAGGTGAGGCCGGAAAGGAGACCAAAGAAACCTTAGTGCCAAGATCCTGAACCAAAAGGAGACATTATTCTATACCAAAAACTAAAATCCTCAGGCCAGAGTGTCATTCCAGGATATACAAATCCAGACCCAAATGTGCTCTTAATTTTTTTAACCAAACTCAATATATGCCGGTCTTTAAGTAACAAGTTCCTCAATGAACAGTCAACAGTTGAACACAGTTGTCCTCTCTAAAGCCCTGAAAGTGCAGGAAGCACGCTCTGCAATCAGGATAGAGCGAGGGTCAGAGATGGCGGCGCCGGAGGTGGGGGCCGACCTGTACAGCGTGTTGAACGCCTTCTCGCAGCCCTGCACGTCACACTCAAATGGCTTCTCCTTCGTGTGCACTCGCACGTGGATCCTGAGGCTGTAGGAGGTGAGGAAGGCCTTGCCGCAGCCCTCCTGATTACAGACAAAGGTGTACTCTCCCCGGTGAGTCTTCTGATGGGTGCGCAGGTTGCCTGCTGTGCTGTACGTGCGAGGACAGCCCTCAAAGGTGCACTGGTACCGCTTTACCTGGCAGACAGAAGACACCTCATCAGTAGCACAAAAGGGCTGCCCAGGCCCTAACTCCCCCCAGAGCTTGGTTCTCAGCAGCTGTGGATGATACAAACAGATTTCTATCATAAACACAGAAAATGACCTCCAAGAACCCTCTGGTGTCCTACCAGTTAAGGATCTGGCATTGACACTGCTATGGCTCAGGTCACTGCTGCAGTGTGGGTTCGATCCCTGGCCTAGGAACTTCCGCGTGCCTCACGCTCAGCCAAAAAAAAAATAAAAACAAGAAACCAACCTCCAACAAAAGTGGGGAAATCTTCCTGTTGATCAAATTATATCTGGACAACAAATAATGAGGGCAATAGGGAAGACATAAGCTTATGGGTAGGTAAATACTCTAGATGAATATAAGAATAGGCTTTTTAGGCATTCCCATTGTGGCTCAGCAGTAGTGAACCCAACTAGCATCCATGAGGACACAGGTTCAATCCCTGGGCCCGCTCAGTGGGTTAAGGATCTGGTGTTGCTGTGGGCTGTGACTCAGATCCGGCCTTGCTGCAGCTGTGGTGTAGGCCAGTAGCTAGAGCTCCCATTGGACCCCTAGACTGGGAACTTCCATATGCCATGGGTGCAGCCCTTTAAAGACAAAAAAAAAAAAAAAAAAGGAACAGGATTTTCAGACTCTAGTAAAAATGTGGCCCCTAAAGGTGGGCATATACTATCACAGTTACCCACAGTCAAATACAATTTGACTTTTGTTTTAACACTTGATCGAGCATCCTGCCCTCTGGCACTATTTCTTTGATTGGAACTGATCAATGTTATGAATCTACAACATTCTGACATTTATATACTCAGTTATAGGCATACTAGTTACTCAGTTATATACCAGCATAGTTTACACCACATATCTTCAGGTCTACAAAATGGAAACAAATGTACCAAAAATTTCTTGGAATTTTTGGTAATACGACACTTCTCAAACTGCCAGCCTCTTGGTTTCCTTTTACTACCTCACTTCTGGAAAGTGTGGTATGCACAGGTGGAACCACTTGGCAAGGGGGCTTCACTGGACAAAATCAGCCTCTTGAACTTCCTAGTGGTCAAACTCTTTCCTCCTTCCCCATTATTTCATGGACGCTTCTCCTTCTGAAAACTTGTCCTTCACCACATAGTAATTCTTTGGGGCTCTCTTTACATTCTGCCCTGAGCCACTCCTTTTCTTTAACCTCTAAATGTAGGTGTAGCCCAAAACTTCTTTCTCATCTCCTAAACCTTCCCCATCTCTCCACTGGTACAGGGAAAACAGCACAGACTTGACTGGAGAAGACTGAATTCTGGCACTTAACTTCAGGTTATTTCTAAAAGATGAATCTGCATGCCTGCCCTCACTGTCTCCCATGCTGCTGAGCAGAACAAAATGAGATAAAAGATCTGTGAAAAGACTGTCCATTCATTATCTGAGGTTCTACATACCAGGGCTCTGGTGCTGCCTATTCTACAGCTTCAGCAAACATCTTCATCCCTTAAGCCTCACCTTTCTCCCAAGCTTCAGTCCATATCTCTCATCACACTACTGCTATTCATTCAACAGTTAATGAACTACTATGTCCCAGGCAACACGCTAGATATCACAGAGAAAAAAAATCAAACAAGACAAAGAGCTCTGCTGTTAAGGAGCACCAGTTTTTTTTTGTTTGTTTGTTTGTTTGTTTTTTCGGTCTTTTTAGGGCCACACCTACAGCATATGGAAGTTCTCGGGCTAGGGGTTGAATGAGAGATGTAGCCACTGGCCTACACCACAGTCACAGCAATGCCAGATCCGAGCCACGTCTGTGACCTACACCACAGCTCACGGCAACGCCGGATCCTTAACCTACTGAGTGAGGCCAGGGATAACTAACCACTCCTAGAGTGTATACTTCTTTCTTTTTTCTTTTTCTTTTTTGTCTTTTGTCTTATTAGGGCCGCACCTGCGGCAGATGGAAATTCCCAGGCTAGGGATCAAACAGGAGCTACAGCTGCCAGACTACACCACAGCCACAGCCACAGCAACTCAGGATCTGAGCCACGTCTGCAGCCTACACCACAGCTCATGGCAAAGCCAGATCCTTAACCCACAAAGTGAAGCCAGGGATCAAACCCTCATCCTCATGGATATTAGTAGGTTCATTACCACTGAACCATGATGGGAACTCCAGAGCACGTTTTAAGGAGGCACATGTGCACAAATTATACACAGGGCTGAGCCCAACAACAGCTACACACTCACAGTGCTTGGGAAGCATAAAGAAGGGAAACCTAACCCGTTTCAGAAAGTCCAAGCTCAGAGAAGGTTCAGAGGCTGAAGTTCTCTCTCTGAACTGGGGGCCTCTGTTTGTCTGTTTTCTAGGGATAAACTGAAAAAGTGTTCCTCAAACTGGAAGATATGGGCATTCCAGAAAGAGACCTAGGAGGAGAGATGGCTGAATACACTGCTACAGAAAACCACAAACACGCCTGAGTATGCAAGAGACTGGAAGAAGAATCTAGAAAAACGAGGTGAAGCCTCCTTAGCTAAGCAGTGGAGCAGAGGAATAGGACACTGGAGAGCCATCAATAGGTTTTAACCAAGATGGCAAGGTGATCAGATCATGGATTTCGAAGAGATCATTCTGGAAGTCTACAGAAGATAGACTGGAAGGATAAGACAACAGAAAAGGGATGGAGATTAAGGGAAGAGGAAAAACACTTCAAGACAGACATGAGACAAATCTGAACTAGGGAAGTAACAGTGGACATTACGAGACTGAATTGGGCTTGATTCCGTTCATCTCTGCTTTTCTGAGTCTCTCTCTTCCTTTCAATCAAGCCTCACTACCTTTAAGGCCCTCCACTATCACTCCATATCTATATGATAGTGCCCTTCCCTGAATTCCAACAATATTTAACTTTACCACTCACTCGTCACTTGGCTTACATGGTTAATTATCCTCTCATGCATATGTCCTGATTTCTCATCAAGACGGAAAACCTCAGGCGTAATGAACCAGAGAAATTAAAGGGGGAAAAATGACTGGCTTAATGACAACCGGGTGCTGAGGCATGGCAAGGGTGGGTGAAAGGCAAACTCCCAAGATCAACTCCCAAGGTTATGGCTTGGATGACTACATTGATGGTCACACACCAATTTTGGACTGAACAGGGGTGAGGGAGAGATGATGAGTTGTATTTGAGGTGCTGCTCGACTTCTGGGTGGAAATATCTGGTAGACAGACAATCATACAACTAAAGCTAAAAAGCAAGTCTATGGCAGGAGCCTCTGGTATATGGACAACAGGTGACTTTACTATATACTAAAGAAGGCTGGTTTGAGCCTTCTGTGTAACCTTGGCAAAAATCACTTAAGCCAAGTCTCAATTCCCTATTTATAACATGGAGGAAACAAAATTGATCTTTTTAGGGTTGTTTGTAAGGATTAGGAACAATCTGTGTAAAGTATTGCAATATCGTAGATGCTTAATAAAATCTGGGCTAAGAGGACAAAGGAGAGGCTCCTGAACGTCACCAATGTTTAAGTAACTGGTAAAAGAAGACAAGCTGTTGATGGCTGAGTGGGAGAGAGGGCTATGGAATTAGGAGGAGAAGCAAAGGAGATGGATATCACAAAAGCCAAAAGAAAAAAAAGGTTTTAAAGAAAAGAGAATGATCACAATGTTAAATGTCAGCGAAAACAAGGAAGACAGGACTGGGGAAACTACTGGATTCCGCAGCTATGAATTTACTAGTGACTCAGCAAGACTAGTTTTAATGGACTGATGGGGTCAGAAGTCTGGAATAAGATGAATAAATGAAAGGAAAGGATAAAGACTGGAGATGGAAAGCAGCACAAGTGGACCTCTGAGCTACTGAACCGTTGTCTGCTTGTTTAAAGTAGGATAGGTCTTGAGCATATTTGGAAGGAGAAAGTCCTGGAAGAAAGAAGATGAGGATCTGGGAGGAACATAAAGAAGACAGAGATATTTAAAAGCAAGCCTGGGTATAGGGAAAAACCTCAGACAGGGAGAAGGACATTCTAGTTGGTTCTGAGATGAGGATGGGTGTGACTCAAGGGCAGACAAGGTTTTCTCTGAAGGGCCAAATAAATACTACATATTTCAGGCCTTGTGGGCCATGCAGTCTCTGGTACATCTACTCAATTCCACTGCTGTATGTGAAAGGAACTGCAGATGATAAAGAAATGGACAAACAAGGCTGTGCTCCAAAAAAATGTATTTACAGACTATGAAATCTGAATTTCATATCATATATCAGGAAACTGTTCTTTTGATTTTTTAAAATGATTTCAAGTGTAAAAACCACTCTACAGAAGCAGACATCTATCTGGGCTTGGCCTGTGGACCACCGTCTGCCAAACCCCTAGAACCTGTGGGGGTGGGGAAGGGAGGGGCTGACTCCCTCTTCATCTGCCCAACCCTCAATATGAACTTGCACTTGTCTTTAGGTTCCTTGAGCAAGTGCTCCCTCATCCATCCCTTTCCTTTCTCCATGCCACACAGGAGGTGCTCTGTGAACAGTTCATCTGCTGAATTGAACTACTGACCAGGCATTCTCGTGTCTCAGTGCCTAGGGGAAGCCAATCATTGCCAGATTTATTCTAAAACAGTGTTCTACACATGCCATCTTTCTGCCCGATTCCCTAGCCTCGTAAAGTCCTTCACAGGTCCTCTTCTGTCACCAGTCCAGCAGCAGGCTCTGTGGAGGCCTACGGGCGCCGGTACCCCCTTCCCTATAACTACAACACTGAGTTCCCACTCGCCTGCCTGTGTCCTCACCTTTCTCTCTACTGGAAAGGCTAGATTCCTTTCATCTCTGCTTTTCCGAGTCTCTCTCTTCCTTTCATTCAAGCCTCACTCCATTTAAGGCCCTTCACCATCCCTCCATATCTATGTGATAGTGCCCTTCCCTGAATTCCAATAATTTTTAACTTTGCCACTCACTCATCACTTGGCTTACATGGTTAATTATCCTCTGATACATATGTCCTGATTTCTCATCAAGACTGAAAACCTCGGGAGTTCCCATCATGGCTCAGCGGTAAAGAACCTAGCTAGTATCCACGATGACTAGGGTTTGATCCCTGGCCTCACTCAGTGGGTTAAGGATACGGCATTGCCATGAGCTGTGGTATAGGTCACAGATAGGACTCAGATCCCACAACGCTATGGCTGTGGTGTAGGCTGGCAGCTGCAGCTCTGTTTTGACCCCTAGCCTGGGAACTTCCATATGTCGCAGGTGTGGCCCTCAAAAGACAACAACAACAACAACAACAAAAAAGACTGAAAACCTCTGTGATTCTGTGAGACAGAGATTTCAAAATGACCACTGACCAGGAAGGAGTACCAGGACTGTGAATGCTGTAATAAGTCCCAATCGTAGAGCTTAGGACAATGGTGAATGACAAGAGCAGAAGATGCTACAACAGTTGAAAACTTTGAAAGTAACAAGTGCAGTCAACTACCTATCCCTGTCTCTCCACCCGCGAACCGGTCCCATCCAGGTTTTCTTACTCAGCAATTCAAGCTTCCATTAAACGTTCCTTCCTCAAGGACCTCTTCCCTGACCAATCTCTACCCACTCCTCAAACTAGAATAGGCATCCTTATTACGGGTTCTCACAGCATGCTGTATTTTTTAAAGCACACAATACCCGTAAGATTAAATAATTACATAACTAAACAATACACATAATCATCTATTTAGTTTCTAGGCACAATAGTAGCTGGAAAACAGGAGGCACTAAATAGATATTTGCAGAATAAGTGAATGGTCACCCTCCAGTTGGACTGTAAGCTCCATGAGAGCAGGGACCACGTCTGTCTGGTTCATTGCCACAGCCTGAGGGACTAGGCCTATGGAGAAATGACTCACACGTGCTCAGTGAGAGAGCAGATGACTAAACAAACAAACAAAACCAGCAGGACTCGGTGTTGAGGAAAGTGGCAGCAAGGACTACAAGTGACAAAGAACAGAGTTTCAAGGAGGATGGTCAACAGTGTCAAACGCAGTGGAGGCGACTGATGAAGCATTTCTTGGATTCAGCCAGCTCACAAGGGCAGAAGTGCCCCAGCAAGGCTACCTTCATTGGAAGAGCAGGAGCAGAACCAGGAAGTAGAGGAAAGTGAGGAGCTGGAGACAGTGAATGTAAGAGCTGAGAAGAGAGGAGAGAGAAAGGCGGCAGAGGACGCAGACTGGGGAAGGTATTTGTGTTTAACAGTGGGACAGATGACTGCCAAAGCACATGCTCCCCAATAATACGCTGACTAAACAAGTCATCTCATTCCATCTGGAGAGAGGCAGTAAGTGAAGGCCCTGGACTATGTCTTTCAGAATTGTTTTTAAACAGCACCAACTTTCACAAAAAGGGAAAACTAAACCTCCTCAAACTGGATCAGAGCAGGAAGTTGCAAAAAACACATTACATAGAGGAGGTATTGCAACATTTGGTACATTTAAATACAATCAAGGTTTATACTGTATGCACCCATTCAAAACAATTATGTTCCAAGGACTGTATTGTCCCCAGGTGCTAGGAATGCAGAAAAAAATGGCCCCTGCTTTCAATAAGCTCAAAGTCAAGACAGGAATCAAACAGACAAGAAGAACACAGTACAAGAAGTTGTCCTGATAACGGATGTTAAGAATATAGAGAAAATTTTAGAATGAAAAACTTAGACTAAGAAAAATTAAACTCAGGGATGACCAAGAAAAGCTTCCCGAAAGAGGTGATGCCCACACTGAATTTAAAAAACTTGAGAGTGGTGACACATAATTACATGGCCTATCGAAATTAACTAGAGTATCTATAGGATGAACATAATGTCACCAAAGATTCCAATGGACTGACAAAACTTCCACTGAAAAAGATACACGCACCCCTATGTTCATACCAGCACCATTCACAATAGCCAGCACATGCAGACAACCTTAAATGTCCAGTGACAGATGAATGGATTAAGAAGATGTACATATACACAGTGGAATAATACTCAGCCATAAGAAAGAACAAAATAATGCCATTTGCAGCAACATGGATGGAACTAGAGACTCTCATACTAAGTGAAGAAGTCAGAAAGAGAAAGACAAAACACCATATGATATCACTTAATATTGAGAATTTAAAACATGGCACAAAAAGACAAAAAAAAAATATATGGCACAAATGAACCTATCTACAGAACAGAAACAAACTCATGGACACAGAGAATAGACTTGCGGTTGCCAAGCGGAAAGGGGATGTGGGAGGGACTGGGAGTTTGGGATTCGTAGATGCAAACTGTATTTGGGGTGGCTAAGCAATGAGATCCTACTGTATAGCACAGGGAACTACATCTAATCACCTGTGATGGAACATGATGGAGGATAATGCGAGACAAAGAATGTATATATATGTATAACTGGGTCACTTCGCTGTGCAGAAGAAATTGACAGAACATTGTAAATCAAAACTATAATAAAAAAAATGTAATTCCCTTGGCAAACATGTTTCTCCAAAAGAGTTTAAGAACTGTGTCACTTTAATTTTCCCGTGTGGCCTTAAAGGCGAGGCAGTACTGGTGAGTCTCACTGAGGCTGGGGTCCTATGTGAGTAACAAGCAGGAAGCACGAACTCTCAGAGAACTGATGTTGCTTTATAAAGTGCTTCCAGTAGGTCTCGAATAAAGAAATATTTAACTAAGATGACTGCCCTGTGAAGTCAGCAGGATCAGAGAAGAAAAGGTGAATGAGATAAGCAAAAGTGAGACAATTAAACACTGGAACCCTAGGAAACAAAGTTTAAAAAAATTCAGAAGAGAGAAAAGGCTGGACTTCTACTGCAGGAAAAAGAAATAAGCCCAAGAGGACAAGAACCTACACAAATTAACAGCATCATTCTCAATGAGGAAAGAGAGTCTCTGATTCTGAGCATCCAGCTATGAACACTCGTCCACATAAATGACTGGCCTGGCTGTTAGGGCTAGAAGGGTTGCCCTTTCCGTCCAACAAGAGGGACTTCCTCTCCCTCTCCCCATTACCCACGCTGTTCCCACGCTGGCAATGACCTCCTTTCTCCTATTCCATAAAGTGCGACCAAGTAGAAACACAAGAGCACTGCACTGACCCCCACCACCCACCACAGAGCTGAATTCATATAGCTGCTCCCACCCCACATCCCTTCTCCCTGACAGAACTGATGCCATCCGGCTGCTCCTCATTTCTCAGCCCTTTGCACAGCTAGCAGGTCTCAGCGACCAGTTCTGCTCTCTGTTTTTGCAAAGATGGTGTGTTACGACAGAAAATCACAGGCTTTGGCATCCAGAAAGTCCTCGATTTAATTCTCAGCTCTACCACTTGCTGGTTGCCTGTTTCTAAGCCTCTGTTCTTTTACCTGTAAAATAAGAGCTCATAGTACCTGCTTTATAACATTGCTATGAAAATTAAATACAAAACTATACTAGAGCCCCTAACACAGTGACTAATACATAAGAGGCACTCAACAGATGCTGGCCATCTTGCAGTCCTGGCACTGCCACTGCCAGCATTACACAAGTCCTCATTCTTTAGCTGTAAGAGCCCTCAGCTTAAGACAGAAGTAAGTCATGGGAATGTAATGTACAGCATGGTGACTATAGTTAGTAATACTGTACTGAATATTTGAAAGTTGCTAAGAGAATACATCTTAAAAGTTCTCATCACGAGAAAAAAAAATCGTAGCCATGCATCGAGGTGGATGTTAACTAGACTTATTGCGGTGATCATTTTGCAATATATACAAATACTGAATCATTCTATTATATCACGTCAATTTTAACTCAATTTCTAAAAATTAAAAATATTTTTTAAAAAGAGGCCCCAGCTTTGCCTGGTGCCCCAACTGCCCACCATCAGGGACCTGCTGCTAAGGAAGTCCAAGGACCCCAGGGGAGTGGAGTATGAGCGTGGAAGGTTACCTGTGGCAAGGGCCACACCCAGAACCCCTCAGTGGGACTACAAACACGCTTTCCTTGTAAAATGTTCTTATAAATGGTGTTCACTTTCCATAGCGGTATTAATACAACAGTTCAGCAAATTAGGGGGTTACTGGATTCCAGGGGACCCAAACGCAATTTGTAACTGCTTCTCAAAGAATTCCTAAGACAATTTTAATCTTTCCTTTAACAGGAGATCACCTCCATGCCTCCTTTAAGAACCACATGGGCCTAAGAGGAAGAGAAGGTAAATGAACATTCACTGAACAACCACCATGCACCAGACACTATGCTAAATGTTTTATGACTCCACTGTTGTATGTCTATATATGAATAAATCTCATTTAATCTTCACAAATGCAACAGGATATTTTTATTTCGATTTTACAAAAGAGGAAACAGAGCAGCTTGCCCAAGGCCACACAGCATATACAAGAACAAAGATGGAACGTACGTCTAAATTATCCCTTCACACATCACATAAGAAACCACTTTCAGAATAAGCTTGATTTAAATAAGAGAAAAACACTAAAATTCGGATGCTTTCTCCAATGTTCTACAATGGCAAAATTTTAGCAACACTCAACAGATATGGCCTATATAAAATGTAAATCTGCGACCTGTTATTCCTGCAGCACCATGTTGGAAAACCAATATATACACAAAAACCACCTTTGCCCCTTTTCCAAGCCAGTGGGCCTTAGGGATGGAAATGCTGATGGCTGCAGAGAAGTATGTAATATACGTGCAGGCATACAGGGGACAGGATGAAATGGCTTCACCTAATAATAAAAGGAAATGCTTCCTGCCCTGGTTTCCTACCAAATCTCACACATCCAGCCCACAAAGCCTCTAGTCTCCCTTCCAAACTCCGAGTCCCTCAGGGCAGGGACTATTTCTTCATCCTTCCTGATATTTGACAAGAGTGGATACTCAATAAGTAAAAGCTTGTGGAAAAAAAATGAATGGATCCTTAACACTAGAATTTCAAGCAGAAACAGTCTCTATCCTAGTTCTGAATGGCAATTCTGTAGGAGTTCAAAAAGGACCCTGTAAAGGAATGCAAACACAATATGCAGACTAGAGAGTCAGCAACAACCTGGTTTGTCCGAGTGGATCACTCTACTGCCTGAGGGATTAATAAGGAATAAGATTGGGACTCCCAAGGCAAAGGACACATTGCAAAAAGGCTTGAAACACTGGAGTCAAATTTCATCCCTTATTCTTACACTTAAAACCTGCCACACTAAAAAAAAAAAAAAAATCTTGGAGTTTCTGCTGTGGTGCAGTGGATTAAGAATCTGAATGCAGGAGTTCCCGTTGTGGCGCAGTGGTTAACGAATCCGACTAGGAACCATGAGGTTGTGGGTTCGATCCCTGGCCTTGCTCAGTGGGTTAAGGATCCGGCGTCGCCCATGAGCTGTGGTGTAGGTCGCAGACGCGGCTCGGATCCTGCGTTGCTGTGGCTGCGGCGCAGGCCAGTGGCTACAGCTCTGATTAGACCCCTAGCCTGGGAACCTCCACATGCCGCGGGTGCGGCCCTAAAATGACAAAAGGCAAAAAAAAAAAAAAAAAGAATCTGAATGCAGCAGCTCAAGTCACTGCACAGGTGAGGGTTCAATCTCCGGGCCTGGAACAATGGGTTAAAGAATCCAGCATTGCCACAGCTGCAACAGAGGTCAAAGCCGAAGGCTGAATTCAATCCCTGTCCCAGGAACTTCCATATGAGAAGGTGCAGTCATAAAAATTAAATCAATCAATCAGTCTCTTGGAATGTCACTGACCAAGGCAGCAAGCAGCTTAATTTAGAAAGCATCACTGTAACTGTGCTTCTTGGTAGAAAAAGATATTCTTTCCCCATCAATGCACTGGGAAAGTTTGGCGCATCATGAAGAACATATTTGGTATGTGAGTCCTGGGCTTCTTCACATTTCTTGGCCAACTATCCAGCAGAAAAGTGCAGGTCAGTTAGAACAGGGGATGGGGGGCATGTTATGTTCACCAGTGTGGTCCAGACAGAGGCAGATGAACAGATAACGCAGCAGTCCTGGCAGGTTCTCAGCAAGGGCACAAACGCAAGACAGTTTGGGAAACCACTGACTGCATGAATCAACTAAAGGAAGCACAGCTGCTCAGAAACCCAGAGTAGAACGGTATTAAAGAAGCAAAGTTTGGGGTTCCTGTTGTAGCACAGCTGAAATGAATCCGACTAGGAACCATGAGGTTGTGGGTTCGATCCCTGACCTCACTCAATGGGTTAAGAATCCAGTGTTGCCACCAGCTGTGGTGTAGGTGGCAGACGCAGCTCGGATCTGGCGTTGCTATGGCGTAGGCCGGCAGCTGTAGCTCCGATTAGACCCCTAGTCTAGGAACCTCCACATGCCGTGAGTGTGGCCGTAAAAGCAAAAAAAAAAAAAAAAAAAAAAAGGAAAACAGCAAAACTTAAGAATGCTGATCTTAGGGAGTTCCCTGCTGGCCCCGTGGGTTAAGGACCTGGCGTTGTCACAGCTATGGCATGAGCTCGATCCCTGGCCTGGCAACTTATATATGCTGCAGGTGCAGCCAGGAAAAAAAAAATGCTGATTCTGAGCAGAATAACAGGATTTGAATTTGAGAGTTTCCAAAGCTGCCAAATCAACAGGCATACAGTAGTAAAGCTGCAAGTATGAGAATAAGACATGTACAGTTTGAATCAGAATGACCAGTATCCCTTGGAAGGAGAGGGCAGTGCCTGTAGCAAGGTTCTGGCTGGTTTATTTTTGCTTAAGACAAGCATGAGGGAGAAAAAAAATGAATAGGTAAGCCAACCACATGCTATAAGAAACAAAGGAACAATCAAGGGTAAATAGGAAAATCAAGCTAAAATCTGACTTGGAAAATAAGCTGCTTAGGAAGCCAAGAAGACTAGTTATAAAATGACTTGATTTCTCCAGAGTAATACCTGGGCACAGAGATGGAGAAAAAGACCAAGTTCTCTTTTTTTAAAAAAGGTGTGAGGGGGAGTTCCCGTCTGATCAGTGGTTAACAAATCCGACTAAGAACCATGAGGTTGCGGGTTCGATCCCTGGCCTTGCTCAGTGGGTTAAGGATCTGGCGTTGCCGTGAGCTGTGGTGTAGGTCGCAGACGCGGCTCGGATCCCGCGTTGCTGTGGCTGTGGCGAACGCCGGCAGCTACAGCTCCTGTTAGACCCCTAGCCTGGGAACCTCCATATGCCACGGGTGCGGCTCTAGATAAAAAAGGCAAAAAGACAAAAAAAAAAAAAAGATGGTTCTTTAGGTAAGCATGTCTCCTGAATGCCTGCCTGGTCATTTAGCACGATTTTCAAAGACTGAAAGCCACTGCTGCTTCTCCCTCATTCCCCAACCAAACTCACGCCTAGTGATTTCAAAAGTAGTTTCTAGAATCTTCCACGTAGATCTCATGCCTACAATGGGAAAATACAGTGGAAGGAAAGTATGGTGATCTCAACCCACGGTAGACTGAACCAGGTACTTATAATGCCCTTGACCTTGTCCTATTCAACATGATTTTTTTTCCTTTTTTTTTGCTTTTTAGGGCCACCCACCACAGTATATGGAGGTTCCCAGGCCAGGGGTCAAATTGTGCCACCAGCCTACACCACAGCCACAGCAACACCAGATCTGAGCCACATCTGCGAACTACACCACAGCTCATGATAATGCCAGATCCTTAACCTACTGAGCGAGGCCAGGGATCAAACCTGAGTCCTCATGGATGCTAGTCAGATTCATTTCTGCTGAGCCACGACAGGAACTCATCGTGATTATTAATGACCAGAAGACATGACTGTTAAACCAGGCTTGCCAGTAGGACGGAGTGGGAAAGTGACAGCTCATATCGCTGATTGCACAATCACTCCTTCCCTACCATCTCCTTCTTTTCTGCCTACATCAGCATTTCCCAAAATGTGTTCCACAGAATACTGATCGTAGAAATGAGACTTGAAAAATGGTTTCCTGAATTCAAAATATTTGAAGAATTCTCCATTTCCTTTCTTCTCACTTATTATAAAAAGCTCCTGAAAAATCCCATACTAATAAGCAAACCTCTGTCTGGATTCAACTTACTGTTTCCCAAACATTTGCTCTTGGAACACTCTCACACAGTAATCATTAACTGAGGATGGCCCAAAGTTAAGGCCCTAAGCCACATTTAAATTTCCTATGCTGAAAAATGATTCAATCCCCATGAGTTACTACTGCCTCATTACTCTTCTTCCTCCAACTACCCTATTAAACAAAACAAAAAATAAGAAACTTGATGTTTCCTGCCTGTTTCCTCACCACCCACTGGCTTCTCCAACGTGTGAAATCTGACTTCAGCCCCCAAGTGCTCTAGTGAAAGTCTTCCCATGCTGTGATCAACTGCACAAACAGCACAACTAACGGCTTCTCTTCGGCCCCTCAATCCCTCTGCAGGGTCATAAAGGAATATTCACACTTCTTGAATCTTGCTCCCCTCAGCTTCCACAACACTGTATTCCACCCATTCCTGGGACTGTGTGGTCTCCGGTTCCTCTTTCTCTTTCTAACCCTTAAATTCTCAGAACAACTCTTACTTCTCCCTCGGGTAATTTGCCCACAGTTGAACTACTGCCCCATCATAGATTCACAGTTTTGTTTTCTTTTTTTTCATTTTTGGCTGCCCCATGGCATAGAGAGTTCCTGGGCCAGGGATCAGACCTAAGCCACAGTTGCGGCAACATCGGAGCCTTAAGCCACTGTGTAGAGCTAAGGATCCAACCCGTATTCCAGCATTCTCAAGACACTGCTGTTCTCTTTGTGCCATAGCGGAAGCGCCTGGATTCACAGTTCTAATCGCAAACCACTTCGATTTCAGATCCACATTTCCAAAGGCCTTCTCAACTTATTCACTTTACTTTTCTCCAAGGACTATACATCCAATATACTCCAACCAACTCGTCTTTTTCCACACCAAACTTTGGCTTTCTCCTTCGCACGCACAGAGCACTCTGAACAGGCCTCTAAGAACCTACCACAGTGGACCGGAACTACTTAACTCACTACCTAGACAGGAAGCTCCACTGGTCATCCGTGTGGTCCCTGTGCTAAGAGACAGAAGCAACTCAACACATTTGGAAAAACAGATGAATCCTTTGAAAGAGACCCAATTCACGGTTCATCCTTCAAACTCAATAATATATCAGGTTCTCTTACACGTCAACAAAAGCTCTGGTTCTTTCCACACTATCCTTTATCAGAGTCAAGTGAAACCCCAGACCAAAACTACACCTGTCTCCTACCTGGGTAATCATGCCAGCACTGCTACCAGAACAAGCCTTCTAAAATGCTATGCTACCCACATCACTCCATGGTTGGTAGGGGTCAGTGGTTTCCCGCTAGTCCTAGAAAACAGTCCAAATCCCTGAGCAGGCTGTCACTACCTTCTGTGTCTGGACCTCTGCTACCCTTCCACACTTCTCTTCTACAACTCCCTATATTCTAGTCCAGAAGTAGTCCAGGTAGCCCATGGGCTGTTCTGTAAGTAAAATTTTATTGAAATAGAGCTAACTGACATTTGGGGCCAGACAATGATTTGTTGCAGGGGGCTGTCCTGTGCTGCAGAATGTTTAACAGGCTCTTTGTCCTCTACTCACTAGATTCCAGGAGATCTTTCTTCAGTGTGACAACCAAAAACATCTCCAGACATTGCCAACTGTCTCCTGGGGGACGAAACCAGCCCCAGTGAAAAATCACTATTCTAAAGGTTTCCAAGTGCAAGCTGTAAGATGTCATTGCCAATAAAATACAGATCATACGGTAATTGTAGTACAGTGTCCAGATTAAAAGATAAGAATTGCACGGTATTCAGAGCTAGTTGACTCACACTTGTGAAACTGTGCTCAATTACGAATTTTAAGGACTTTGGAAAAATGGAACACGTAAAACCAAAGGTGAACTGGCTGATGAGAAGCCAGGGGAAAACATCCTAAGGTTAGAGACATTTCAGTAAATGGAGGTGTCTAGCCTGCACAGGAGAAGATATAGAGAAGCCTACGATCTTAACTACCTGATGGGTTGGGAGGAAGGTTTAGCTCACTGTTCAGAGAGGAAGAACTAGAACCAGTGGGCAGCAGCTGTAGGAAGGCAGATTTTGGCTCCGCATGAGCAAAAGCTTTCTAACAAATGTATTAGGCCAGCAAATGTATTAGGCTGAACTGTGAAACACTGTGCTCTCGTCATTCTGAAAGTATTCAAGCAGAGACCAGATGAACTGGTGTCAGAGAGGCTATAGAGCAATTCCTGTTGTGGTGGGAGGTAAGACGGAATGGTCTTGCTAGGGCTCCTTCCAGCTCTGAAATTCTAAGGCTTGCAAAGGAAAAACACATGCCACAAATCATAAAATCCCCCCAGTTTCAAGACCTTAATTACAGCAAAAGAGAAAAATATTTTGCTAAACAATGGTTGTTTGGAAAAATCTTTCATTTAGTTCCTGGCAATGCAACTACCAGGATCCATTTTTTCCAGCTGACTTGCAATTAACCCTCAGATAATGTATATCACCACCTTAAACTGCATTGTTAACTCCTGCTAATTATCACCACTAGTACAATTTGTACAACACTTTACTGTGTTCAAAGCATTGTAATAAGTGTTACCTTACATTGGCTAAATATGAGCATGAAAACTTATTTAGATAAGCTACTCTCATTTACTGTCTCTCTTTTTTGGGGGGGCGGGGGTGGACGTGCCCACAGCATGTGCAAGTTCCCAGGCTAGGGATCAAACTTGCACCACAGAAGTGACCCAAGCCACTGCAGTGACAATGCCAGATCCTTAACCCTCTGCACCACAAGGGAACTGCTCATTTACTGTCTCTTGCCTCAGTTTCTTACGAAAGAAAGCTAGCCTTTATTATCCACTAAACGTTCACAAATAAAGCATATTCCAGCAAATACTCATCTCTCCAAAACAGATCATTTTCACACAACTCAGAAAGAAGCCAAGTCCCGTTATTTCCATATCAGAACCATGGATTTACCAGAGCAAATTTTCAGTTTATTTATGATTCGGGGAGGACGTTCCGAAAAAAGGTAATTTAGTTTTCCCAAATTTCAACGTGGCCGTACACACCAAAAATTCCAGAAAGCAGTCACAATAAGACATGAAGCATACACAGCAAGGAAAGCCACTGCAGGTCCCAATTCCAGGGACTCCGACACTCCCCAGCTGAAACTGCCAGAAAGACTCATGTAAAGACTTTCCCCAAAGCCAAACCAGGCCCTCACCCGCTGCTTTACTTACTTCTTTACGTTTCGTTTCTGGACATTCCGACTGCAGAGTGAGGGTTGCACCTTCGATATTTCTTGGCATGGGAGTGGAACCAGGGTTTATTGTTAAATGAATCTGATCTGGTGAAATAATGTGTTGCACGTAACCCTGGGACATTGCTTCATGATCTATTAGGTGAAAGCCCTCTTCACCCCCTACTAGAAAAGGCAAGTGTTCTCCACACTGTCCATCGTCATCTTCATCCTCCAAAGTGCCAGGGTCCTGCTCAATGAGAACAGTTGTCCTATCATAAACAGTTCCAGATGAGGAAGGCACCAGTCCGTTCTTGTCCACAAACCTGAGCATCTTGTCATCGGGGGTCAGCTCATCTTCCTCGGCCTCAAAGTAGCTGATGCTGTCGTCTGGACTGTGTTCTCCCATGGTTCAATTGTGCTCAGCCCAGTTGTGAGAAATGGAAGAGTAGTGACCTGTCTGCAACAGAACAAAGACAAAGTTAAGAGTCACAGCACAGAACCAGGGACCTCATCAGCAACCACAGGGCTCTTTTTTTTTCCTCTCGTTTCAAGAGCAGGCCAAACATCCTGAAATGAAAAACATCTTCCTTAGGAATAATTTTTTTAAGTCTAAATTTAAAACCATCAAGCTATCTTGAAGAAAAAGAATGTCTTTTTTAAAAAATGGAAGGAGTTCCCTTGTGGCTCGGTAGGTTAAGGATCTGGTATTGTCACTGCTTTTTGTGGCTCTGGTTACAGCTGTGATGTAGTTCTGTTCCCTGGCCCAGGAACTTTCCGCATGCAGTGTGGTCAAAAAATTAAATAAATTTACAAAATTAAAAATGGAGAGAATAAGTAGTAATTCATAAGATCTTCCAAATATGTCTTATTGCCAAACACTTTGTTTTTGTTTTTTGGGTTTTTTTTTTGTCATTTTAGGGCTGCACCCGCGGCATGTGGAGGTTCCCAAGCTAGGGGTCTAATAGGAGCTGTAGCTGCCGGCCGAAGCCACAGCCACAGCAACGCAGGATCCAAGCCACGTCTGCGACCTACACCACAGCTCATGGCAATGCTGGATCCTTAACCCACCGAGCAAGGCCAGGGATCGAACCCGCAACCTCATGGTTCCTAGTCAGATTCGTTTCCGCTGAGCCACGACGGGAACTCCCTTATTGCCAAATACTTTGAAGGCTGGTCAAAATACTTAAGGAGGGAGTTCCCTGGTGGCCTAGTGGTTGAGGATTCGGTGTTGTCACTGCTGTGGCTCAGGTCTGATCCCTGGCCCGGTAACTTCCTCATGCCGTGGGTATGGCCAAAAAAAAAAAAAAAAAAAAAAAACTTGAGGGGAAATAAGGGCAAACTGCTTCAAGGCTGAGTTGCTAGAAATCTTAAAGTAAGGAAACTCCCCCCAAATATCCCCTGAATCAGACCATGAGACAGTAAGTCTAGGGTGGAAGAGGCAGGTTTTTGGAGGCCGGGTCACCTACCCACAAACCCCAGCTTTACTAGTTACTACTAGGGTAAATTTTCTGTGCCTCACTTGTCTCACAGGTAAGGTGGGACTGGTAATTCCTGTTCTCATGAAATTGCTGTGCAGAGTAAAAGAGATTATGTATGTTAAGGCACAGTGTCTGACAACCTTGGAGGAAACAAGTGTGAATTTGTTCCCTCCTTCTAAGAACAGATGGGTAGAGGGGCTGATCCTTAATCAGGCATATCTAGTGAAGATCACTTTATGTATTTCTCTCCTAAAACAATCTGGTGTCCACGAGTAACTATGCTTTATAGTGTCCTCTCTGCAATGAGGGAATGATGAGTCTTATTTATAGTGACTCTTCTTTTACGTGCAAACACAGAGGTTCTACAAACGTGGCTTTGGCAGACTGAGGAGAGAATTTAAAAATATTTTGCACATCACTTTTAGTTTTCAGTCTGGCTTTGCACTGTAGCTTTCTCTTCTGCTCTGGATTAAAGTGAACCTTTAACGCTGTAGGGCAGCTAGACACAGTAGTTACCACAGACAGGCCAAAGGATCTGCTCTGGAAGGAACCGGCCCGACCCCTTGCTCTGGCTTACGCAACCCGGTAGATGCACATTTCGCTGCATCTGAGAGGAGAGATAAGAGCACCGGGGGCCCCACTGCGCTGCCCCGGCACCACAGGCGGCAACGCGGAGATCAACTGTCCGGAACAAACAAGACCAGGAGGTTTGACGGTAGCAAACGAGAAGTACAAACGGAGCACCCTTTAGACAAGGCTTGGGAAAAGGAACCTGTCTGGGATAACCCCCAGTCCGGGGCTGCACGAAAAAACCCAAAGACAGGCTGGGGAGCTCCTAGCCTGGCGGAGAGGGGCAGGGTCCGGATCTCCATGGAAACAGGGGAGGGGGGCTGGATACCCATCCCCATGGAAACAGAGGAGGGGTGGGGTCCCTATGGTGACCGGACTGGGGTCCCTACTGGAAAATGCTTCAGGAGGGAGCCTAAGTCCCGCGCCCCCCGGGAAGTCCCCAGCCCAGGCCGCGTCTAATTTCGCCTTTTACCTCCGCGGCTCCCGGCAACAGCGGCGGCGGCAGCAGCTTCTCCCCTCCCCAGCGGCACCATGATTGCCCCCACCTTCCCCAAACGTCACTTCCGCTTCCGCTTTCCGGAGGAAGGAGCCGGTATGGGCTCCGCCTCTCCCTGGCGCTTCTAGTTGGTTTAGCTGGCATGGGGGCTGAGCTCGAGCCTCCAATTGGAGACCAGGAGGGGCGGGGCGGGGCATCGCGGAGACCTCGCGGGGCAGTTAAGTTTGTCCCGCGCGGGCCAATGCTCTCCTTTTCGGCTGTCCCCTGGGAGTTGAGGCTCGGCTCCAGAGGCACCAGATGCTAATCCAACCACTAATCCAAAGTAGCCTCAACCCAGCTTGCGCTGCCCTCACCCTGGTAACCACAACTGCAACGAGAAGGACCACGGCCGCCGAATTCCGGCCGGGACGGCAAGGGGAAAGCCTGTAAAGCTGTGACATTCCTGATTTCTCCTACTATGGCCCCAGCTTCCCCTCCTCACCTAACAAATATGGACAGGAGGGCCCAAGAAAGTTACATTGGACCCAAAAGGCAGAAATGAGTATTCCAAGCCTGGCCAGAGGATGCCGCCACCTCTTCCGCGTCTCGCATGCTCTAACACGCCTCACCCACCTGCCCAGGCCGTCTGTTTCAACTTTTTTCTCTGCAGAGGACTGTCGGCTTCCAGGCTAGTCGCGCTCAGGCCAAGACAGCGCCACCTACTGGCCATTCCCTTCCACATTGTCATCCTACTAGCCCATATCTAAATCACTTTACACTCCCAAGGAAAACCAAGTAGTGTTCCAAGAAGTGGTTTCACTCTGCACCTGACTTGTAAATGCCTGGAGGATCTAGCTGTCAGAACTTCTCAGCAGCCACTGTCTATTTCTTAAGCTACTTCTCTAGGATATTCTGAGTGGGACAACCCTTAGAAACTAGATCAGGGGTCAAGCGGTTGCAGCCATGCCTGTGCTCTCTTGCTTGAAAAATGTAAATAGTAGCTATTAGCACCCGACTGCCAGGCAAATATCTCTCTGGCCCCTGACCAGCTTCCCCAGCGCGTAAGCCACAAAGGTCCAGCTGCTGAGAGCTGCCACCTCTTAAAAGATAAAAACAAACAACCACTGTTAAAAATACATTTATCATTAAAATATATTACACATATGAGAGAAGGGATGCATTATACACAGTTTGGAGGATTTGTTGGCCTGGAAAATTCCACTTGTTTCACCAGAACAATTTCTTCAGTATTTTCATTTTCAAGCCACTGTATTGGCCTCAGGCTGAGTGGCCAGCTCCAGAGGTGAGCCATATCTGAGTGGGAAGTGGGATAGGGTTTGCACATGCATACACACATGTCCTCAGAGTGCTGGAGGCATCTGCTGTGGCTGTGACCAGTCTATCCAGCAGCTTCCATTTGCATTCTTGTGTCCAACTCATTTATCCTTCAGGACTCAAAAGTTTGTTTAACTACCTGATCGTGAGGAGGTAGCCCCAAGCTACAGGGAAGGCACTGTGTGCCCTGGAGGCAGGCGGAGTGAGCACATGAAGTACAGTTGTTTAAGCATTAAAAAAAAAAAAAAATAGAGATCTGTTAAATAACTGAAGTTGAACGATGAATGTCAGTTTTATTGTGGTGGATTTCCCCCCCGTGTCTTCACAACTTGCAGCAGCACTGACTGTGACAGCTATGGTGGGGAGGGCAGCCTGGGCTCAGAAAACAAGCAGCTGCCACTCTTGAGTCTAAGGGGGCTCACATCCTCTTAAGGCAGCTCTTGAGCTCAGACAGGCAGGGCTGGTAATTGGCTGCCTCAGGAGAGGAGATGAAGACGCTAAGGGTGAGTTGCAGAGGAACTGGTGAATAAATTCTTGAGCCTTCTTCTTCTCTGCCATTTCAAGCTTTTGGTGACCAGCTGGGCTTCGAAGCAGCAAGCTACCAAATATGCTAGCTACATGAAAAACAGAAAATAAATGGTTCAGCAAAAGAAGTACTATTTATTTTCGTGTTCTTAGGAGTGAGGAGTGGTGCTCCAAAGCAATATTTTCTAACTTTAAAAAACTATTTGAGGGAGTTCTCATCGTGGCTCAGCAGTAATGAGCCCGACCTGTATCCATGAGGACACAAGTTCAATCCCTGGCCTCGCTCAGTGGGTTAAGGATCCAACAATGCTGAGAGCTATGGCTTAAGTCACAGATGTGGCTCAGATCTGGCACTGCTATGGCTGTGGTACAGGCCGGGAGCTGCAGCTCTGATTTGACCCCTAGCCTGGGAACTTTCTTATGCTGCATGTGCAGCCCTAAAAAGACAAATACACACACACACACACACACACACACACAC
>PVHT020000046.1:1656509-1667499 GCA_004024745.2 Catagonus wagneri | reverse complement strand
TATATACACACACATTTGAGGAGTTCCTGTGCTGCAATAGGTTAAGGATCTTTGTCACCACAGCATCTTGGGTTGCTGCTGTGGTGCAGGTATGATCCCTGGCCCAGGAATGTCCATGTGCTGCGAGAGCAGCTAAAAAAAAAAAAAAAAAGTCTATCTGAGGTAAACCTGGCCCACAGCTTGAGATTTTAGTTCTACTGCAGTGGACTAGGGCACTTTCCTCAGCCACTTTCTCATAATGAGGCCCTCAGTTTGCAGATACGCTTTCCAAACTCACTTGGCGGCTTACCTAGGATATTATCATCCAAATGATTTTTTGCTGAATTTTTCAGCAGGTCTCGCAAAAACACCATCAAGTAGGTGAAGACATTTCTGTGGCATGTGGGGAGAGTAGTGATGACCTGAAAGAGGGAGAACTGGGGTTTGTCTTTTCATTCATTCAATCATTTGCCGAGTGTTTGCCATATTCCAGGGACTGAATACACGATCCAAATGCATGAGAAAAACTGTGCACAGAAAACCTTGATCACTTGTCACTTGGCCCAAGTGCCAAAAGAGAAGCACAGATCAAACACTGCATGAACGTAGAGGTCAAACTTCTAACTATTCTCAAAAGAATTAAGGGAACAGAAAACATTTTAGCTGGGTCTTGGATATAAGACAGGACTGGACTTAAGGACGTAAGGGACAGTATATTTAGGGCAAAAGAAAGTGTAGAAAAAGGTAAGATAAGGAAACCAGTGAGATAATGAGAGAACACCTTGTGAGAAAATTCTGGCAGGGGCACTACTGTTTGAACAGGCCCTAAGCCTGGAAGGGATGATCAGGCTGGAATTCGCTGAGTACTCTCATTATCTGCATATCAGAATTGGTTGAAAAGCTTGTACAAAACATACTGCCAAGGAGGTTTTGATTCTGTGGATATGGAATAAGGCTCTGGAACTCGTTAGCATGTTTTCTTGATTATTCTGCTGTGGCCTGTTATATATGTGAATGACTAGAGTAGATCATAAAAAGTCCAGAATATTTAAGAAAATCCTTAATTGGCAAGGAGGGTGTTTCTGACCAACAGAGACATGATGAGAGCTTTAGAAACCACAATCTAGGAGTTTCCGTCGTGGCTCAGAGAAAACAAATCTGACCACTATCCATGAGGACACAAGTTCAATCCCTCACCTTGCTCAGTGGGTTAAGGATCCGGTGATGCTGTGAGCTGTGGTGCAGGCTGCAGACACGGCTCAGATCTGGTGTTGCTGTAACTGTGGCATAGGCCAACAGCTCTGATTAGACCCCTAGCCTGGGAACGTCCATATGCTGTGGGTGCAGCCCTAAAAAAGAATAAAGGAATAAATAAGGAACCATAATCTAATGGCAGAATGCAAAGCAAATCAGCAGAGGGAGAGCCAGAACGAAGGGTCTTGAACATAGGTAAGTGGAATAAGAATGGAAGACAGATGAGTGACAGATCAAGGGGACTGAGCGCGTGGGAGGTGAAGAGGGGAGGAGGAGTCAGAAATGACTCAGGTTTCTGAGTTGAGTTCCTGGAATTAAGGTGATGCCATAGAAAGAAAAAGGGACCTGAGAGGAATAACAGGTTTGGGAAGGAAAGACTTGGAGTCAGATTTCTGACACTGCATTTAGGGGCTGACACCCACTTTGTTCCCTCAGGCCCCATGAGACCCGGGGCTCCACCATGAGCACACCCATGCTCACCGCTTCCCCTCACCTGGTTACTTGCTGTGAGGTTGCCAGAACACTCCAAGCAGCTGCGGTAGGCCCTATAACAGATGACGGGCTCTGGCAGGCTCTCCAGGAAAAGCAGCAGTGCTTCGGCTACTGAATGATTGCTAGCAGCTTTGGGTCCATCGTTAAGGAATGGGTGATGCAACTGCCAGGGTCATCATTAGGAAAAGGCCCGGGAGCCAGCACATGCCAGGCTGCTGCCCGCCTGACCAGGCTCTTTGCTTGGAGCTGGGATGCCAGCCTGACATCTTGAAGGGGCCAGGCTGTCTGTCAGCTCAGCCGGGCCCTCTTGAATTCCTGCTATATTGGTTGCTTAAAGTTGTAAAGTTGTCTCTATGCAAACTTTAAGTAGGAAAAACATGGCAGCTGAGGACAAGATATCTGACTTGGAGCCTTAAAATATCATCCCTTCCTTTTGCTCACCTCACTCATATTCACATTCTCATACACACACACACACACACACACACACATATGTCCGTGTACACATGTGTGCACACACAAATGTCTGAAATGTCTGAAGGAGGAGTTCCTGTTGTGGCTCAGCGATAACGAACCCGACTAGTATCCATGAGGATGCTGGTTCGATCCCTGGCCTTGCTCAGTGGGTTAAGGATCTGGTGTTGCTGTGAGCTGCAATGCAGGTTGCAGATGAGGCTCAAATTGCTGGCATTGCCGTGGCTGTGGTCAGCAGCTACAGCTCCGATTCGAGCCCTAGCCTGGGAATTTATATATGCTGCATGTGTGGCCCTACAAAGACAAAAAACAAAAACAAAAAACACAAATGTCTGAAGGATACAGAGGTTATCGATTGTCCCAGTATCCAAACTGTCCCTGATATGTTCAAATTCCAACCGCAGGCCTGGCTGCTGAAACAGATCTTCCTGAAAAAGGGAAGAAAGTCACAAAATAACTATATTTTCAGAAAAGCAGCAATGATTCTTGACCTAGAAATAGAATCACTAGCCGTGTATAAAAAGGGGCAGTGTCTTGAGGCCTCTGAATCCCCCTGGTGGGTGATCTGATGTAGGCTGATGTGGCAAATTCATCTCACAAGCCTTCCTGGCTCCCACAACAGGTCAGGAGCATAAGACACCTATTACAAAACTATGCGAATGGCACACTAAACACATCAATAAGATCCAACCGCAGGGAAAACTAAGGTAGCTATGTTTCCTGCAGTGTTATGGAGAAAAAAACTGATGACAATGTATCATTTGTAAGAGGGAGAAAGTTAAAAAGGCACCTCAGTGCTTTAAGCAAATGAGATTATGGCAATTAAAGTATTTCCCTGAGTCCTTACATTCGTTTATAAAATGACTCAATGCCCTGTAACTGTGAACACTATTATATACATTGCTCAAAAGTTACACCTGAAAGGAACTCTACAGAGAAGGTAGATTAGCAAAGTCCTTAAGAATGTGACTTTGGGAGTCCCCTTGCGGCTCAGTGGATCCGGTGTTTTCATTGCTGTGGCTCTGGTTACAGCTGTGGCACAGGTTTGATCCCTGGTCCAGGAACTTCCATATGCCTCAGGTGGGGAGTTCCTGCCGTGGCTCAGTGGTTAACGAATCCAACTAGGAACCATGAGGTTGCGGGTTCGATCCCTGGCCTTGCTCAGCGGGTTAAGGATCCGGCATTGCCATGAGCTGTGGTGTAGGTTGCAGATGCAGCTCGGATCCCGCGTTGCTGTGGCAAAAGCCAGCAGCTACAGCTCCTGTTAGACCCCTAGCCTGGGAACCTCCATATGTGACTTCTATAGACTTCCTGGGATCGAGTCCCAATCCTGCCCATCTGTAGCTTTGGGACCCTGGCCAAGTTATTTAACATTTCTGGGGATCTGTTTCCTCATCTGAGAGCTACTGTGAGAACTAAATGAGGCTGTGCTGTAACACACGCAGCACAGCGTTTGGGACGTTGCAGCGCTCAGTAAATCTGAGGAGGAAAGTGGAGAGAGAACATCCTGAGGATGTACGCTTATCCGAAGTGGCAGAGCTGCGGCAGATTATAGAGTTTCTACTGGTCCCTGGGACCCAGATGGATGAGTCAGTGAAACTGACCCATCTGATCTCACGAAGCTTGCTAAACTCACTCTAGAAATCAGGATTCCTGACTCATAGCCGGGAGGTTCCATCTGGTCCCCTGCCTGGCTAGCTTGTCAACAAGTAAGCTCCTCCCATTCCCAGAAGCTTGCGAGAGTTCCCTTCTCAGGCTGACATCCTGAGAAGGCTCCAGAGGCCTCTCTACCTGGGGGACCCCAGCAGCCAGGGGAGAGAACACGCTGTGCCGGGAAGGCCCTCCTGTGCAAGGCTGCTTCCCCCGGGGGGGAACTGAGTGCTGTACGTAATTCATAATATGTAATGATCCTACCTGCCCCTCATTCACTCCCCAGGGGAAGGACAGCTTTCCAGGTTCTGCAAGGGAAACTTTTTATGCCCAAATTTCTCAGGGTTGATGCTCTTTCTCAAGGCAGGCTGGCCTCCATCAGGTGTGACTGCTTCACCACCACCTACCTGCTGGATGGCATTTTGGTACAGGTACTGAACCATCATCTGGAGCTCTTTGGGTATATCCAGCTGACTCCCATCATCTTCAGTCTGTAGTTGCATTAAAGTCTGAAAGGAAATGAAAAGTATGACAAGAAGGTCCACCATTGGCACTTCCGCCAGGATGGGTTCAGGAGAATGCAGTGCGTGGAGAAGGAAACCTATGGAAGAAGGGAAGCATTTTGATGTCCCTCAGCAAACATTCAGCAGGCAAAACTGAAATCAGATGGCACGAGCAAGGTGTGAAAAGTGACTTCGAGAATTGGGAGTGGCTTATGGCAAGCAGTTCCAATGTGCATCATCTTAGAAAAAACATCCTGCCTAGAGCACTTCACTATCAGAAGCAGAGAGATGGTGTGGTCTGGGGCGGGGGGAGCCAGACCTGGGAATCCAGAAACCAAAATACAAGGTCCAGGTCCAGTATTAACTTGCCACAAGACCCGTAATAAATCACTCCCCTTACTGGGCCTCTGTTTTCAAGAGTCCCTAAATTTTACTTTTTTTAACTTTTTCTGGCTACTCCTGTGGCATGCAGAAGTTTCCAGGTCAGGGATCGAACAGGCGCCACACCATGACCTGAGCCACAGCAATGACAACACTGAATCCTTAACCCACTTTGCCACCAGGGAACTCCAAGAGTCCCTAAATTTTAAAATGCAATGGAACGAGTTCCCACTGTGGCCCAGAAGGTTACGAACCCGACTAGGATCCATGAGGATGTGGGTTCGATCCTTGGCCTTGCTCAGTGGGTTAAGGATCTGGTATTGCCATGAGCTATGGTGTAGATCACAGACGCAGCTCAGACCTGGCATTGCTGTGGTGTAGGCACAGGCAGGCAGCTGCAGCTCTGATTCAAGACCCCACAGCCATATGCCGCAGGTACAGCCCTAAAAAAAGCAAAAAAAAAAAAAAAAAAAAGGCAATGAAAGAAAAAAGAAAAGCATACCTGTTATCAAAAATCCACCCCAAACTGGGTCCCCTGTACCAGAATTGTCTCCATAGGAGCCTTTAAGATCTCAGAAAATTTAGTTTAGGATAATAAAGAACCAAGTGATGATTAAAACAGAAAAAGGATAATATTGCGTGCCAGGGAAATTTCATTATCTTAGTATTTATGGCTGAATTTCTGCAATATATTATGTATGAAAGGCTGAAAAATGTGGCAGTAACATTTTGCGGCTTTTCCCATCAAGAAGTAGAGTATTTCCCCATCCCTAGAATCTGGGCTGACCTCACAACTTGTTCTGCCCTATAAAATGTGGCAGAAGTGGTACTGTGCGTGTTTTGGAGCCTGAGCTACGAGAGGCCTTACAAGCTTCTGCCCTCCTTCTCTCGCTCTTTTTTTTTTTGTCTTTTTGTCTTTTTAGGGCCACACCTGTGGCATATGGAGGTTCCCAGGCTAGGGGCTGAATCAGAGCTATAGCTGCCGGCCTGCGCCACAGCCACAGCAGATCCAAGCTGAGTCTGCAGCTTACATCACAGCTCACTGCAACGCCCACTGAGCTTTAACCCACTGAGTGAGGCCAGGGATTGAACCTGCGTCCTCATGGATCCTAGTCAAATTTGTTTCTGCTGAGCCAGACAGGAACTCCATATTTTTTTAATTTAACTTTGTTTTGTTTTGTGTTGTTTTTTAGGGCTGCACCTGTGGCATATGGAAGTTCCCAGGCTAGGGGTTGAACTGAAGCTACAGCTGAGAGCCTACACCAGAGCCACAGCCATGCCAGATCCAAGCCGAGTCTGCAACTTACACACCACAACTCATGGCAATGCGGGATCCTTAACCCACTGAGTGAGGCCAAGGATCAAACATGCATCCTCATGGATATTAGTCAGATTTGTTTCTGCTGAGCCATAACGGAAATGGGAATTCCAAAAAAAAAAGAAAATTTTTTTTTCTTTTTTAAAAACAAGCTCTGGCTGGTTTTATTAAAGAAAAATTGTGCATGATTTACTGTTCACCAGTCTGTTCTGGCAGGCTTCTAAATGCTATCAGAATCACCTGGACCAATGAGAGCCAGTGTGCATACTCTGTAGTAGTTTCTACCTGCTGTGTCCAATTCAGTGTGACTGCCTCTGTGGTGATGAACACCAGTTTGGCCAACATGGCATAATATTCTATTTCAGATTTCCTCAAGACTGGCAGTTGCTGGCAAGAATGACCAGTCTCACTTTGCCTTGTCTGACTATATTGAGTTTGCTTGTACCCCAGCACATACTTTCCACTTTTCAAAACAAGTTGGAGCTGAGAGTTGACTGACTTCAGTGACTTTTTCATCTTCTTTGCAGCCACCACCTTCCTGCCTTAGTTGTGGGGCACCCCAAGAGGAGCCACCAAGGATGGCCAGGGGTCGAGAAAGGCTATTCTCATACCCTTATCACCACTTGGGAAAGCGCGGGCCAACCTAGTGGGTGATGAAGCCCACGTAGAAGGGGAGGCCCAGTGAGCAGCTAACACCAAGACCAAGGGAGGGAGGCCTCCTGGACTCGGGGGGTCATCACAGCTACCATCCGACTGCAACCGCACAAATGAGCCTGGGGGGACCAGCAGAAGAGTCACACTGGAAACTCACAGTCATGAGAAGCAGTAACTTACTATTGTTTTAAACCACTGATAATATCAGGGTGTTTGTTAAACAGGAATATATAACCGATATAGTCAGCCACCTCTGTGGGGGCTAAGGAATTCTCAGGTCCCTGGGAAGGTAGGCACAGGAATATCTTGTTTGATTGGCTTGCCTGCTACACAATTCTAGATGTCTCCTTGAGGCATGGAACTCACCAGGTGTCTAATAGTTTCTAGGGGCAGGTCCAAGACAGGCTCCTTCATGTAGCACAGGGAATGAATGGGCGACCCAAAACAGCTGGGCAGGTAGTTCCCAGACACAGATAAAAAGTAGTCCTTTCCCCTATTCAAGTGCAGAACCAGAATGTCCTCGATTTTGTCTTCACCCGAGTTGAGCTTTGTCGCTGTGGTCTTATTTACAAATAGCTCCAATTCAATTTCAATAGTAGAATCTGAAAAAAAAAATTTTTTTTTAAGTAATGCTGGTTGGCAAGAGGCCAAGAAGAAAGGTGAGGGAAGACGACAGGCAGGAAGAGGGTCAGGCAGACAGAGTTAGCGAGAGGAAATGAGAGGTGTCAGCCAACCAAGCAGAATTTACCTGCTCAGCATTCAGGAGACACATGAACAAGGAGTTTATAGTCCAAGGGGAAATACTAAAACAAACAAAAACATGACTAGGTAACTGCTATGGAATCTGTGTTCTAAGTGGCACACCTCAAGTGAGAAATTATTATTATTTTTTTTTTTTAGGGCCACACCTGTGGCATATGGAAGTTCCCGGGCCAGAGGTCAAATCTGAGCTACAGCTGCTGGCCTACACCACAGCTCACAGCAACACCGGATCCTTAACCCACTGGTGAGGCCAGGGATTGAACCCGAGTCCTCATGGATACTAGTCAGGTTCTCAACCTGCTGAGGCACAAGGGAATGCCAAGAAATTATTAATATGATCAGAAGGCGTGGATCAAAGAGCTTGCCCTAAGCCAGGTCAGATGACGACACTTGATCTGGCAGAAAATATAACACGTTATCAGCCTGTGAACTGTCTGCAAAACAGGCTTAACCTCTCCACCTCACAGCACAACACAGTGCCCAGGAGGAGTTAGGGGAAAGACATGGGTAGTACCTTCTAGGGCCAGATATCATTTCTGGATTCTCACCCTATTATCTTTCACCACAAGAGCAGACAGCTGGGAGTTGATTACAGTGAGGCAGAGAGTGCAAGTGTCTCCTTACACAGCAACACCTGCTCCACAGCTATCTTAGTGTTTTCCCTTTTGGTGATATTAAGGAGCATACACACGACTGAGAAGGCTTTTGGGGCTGAACACACTCATGCTCCTTACCATTTAAAATTTATGGATGGTTCACCCACAGGGCTTTGAAAAGCTTCAGGCGGACAACAGAACACTCAGAAACAAATCGCTCATTCCAGGAAATGAGCAAAGACAGAGTAGGGTATTCCCCAAACTAGCGACCAGGAACCTGAGAACACAGGCCTTACCTGGCAGGAGGAACCCTCGGCTGGGGTTGGCATTCAGCCACCTCTTACAGTAAGACTCTTCATCAGGCTTGTTGATGAATTCAAACTGACATGGCACTGGTCCATTCCGAATGGTAAAGGACTCTACTTGTAGTTGCATGAACTTCACGTTCTGAAAACAGAACTGAGAACAAGCCCGGGACTAGTCAGACCAGCGCCCTCTCCTTAGCAGCCTGCCTAGCCACCCCAACTGGGCCATCTCTGTCCTCTCTGGAAAGAAAACCAAAGACCATCTCTTTTAAATCATGTTTCTGCTTTTCAGTATTTACCTGGAAGGCCACAGCTACCACAAAAGACCAGCTGTCTGTGTTTTTTGTTTTTGTTTTTCCTTTTTAGGGCCAAACCCTTGGCATATGGAAATTCCCGGGCTAGGGGTGGAATAGGAGCTGCAGCTGCCAGCCTACACCACAGCCACAGCAATGCAGGATCCAAGCTGCATCTTGGCCTGTGCACAGCCTATGGCGATGCCAGATGCTTAACCCACTGAGCGCAGCCAGGAATCGAACCTATACCCTTATGGATATTAGTCGGCTTCTTAACCTGCTGAACCATGAAGGGAACTCCCCCAGTTGTCTATGTTTAACTCATGTTGTTTTATAAATAAATTTCCTGGAGGAATCAAAGTTTACACATCCCATACCTAAAGACCATTTCCAAAACACCCTTCACAAATTCACCTCCCAAACATGAAAATCAAGCTCATCCCTCCAAGTAGCTGGATGTCTAGGGCATTAAAACCGCCCTCACCGTGAATCCTTTCGGTATCGATTCTGAGAGATCTATGCTGTGGCACTTCCTCTTTTTTTTTTTTTTTTTGTATTTTTAGGGCCACACCCAAAGCACATGGAGGTTCCCAGCCTAGGGGTTGAATCAGAGCTGTAGCCGCCGGCCTGCTGCATAGACATAGCAATGCCAGATCCCAGCCGCATCTGCAATCCACACCACAGCTTACAGCAACACTAGATCCTTAACCCACTGAGCAAGGCCAGGGATCGAACCTGCATCTTCATGGATGCTAGCCAGATTCATTTCCGCTGAGCCACTATGCTGTGGCACATCTATGAAAAACGTTTAACCCTAACCTGGCTTCTCCCAATGCCCATTACCTTTCCCTACTGCCTTCCCTCCCCTCAACTCATACATATCCAAAACCTTGGACTCGATTTAATCTCAAAGCATCAGTAGGAAGACAAACCCAAGGCAAGAATGCAGAGCAGCTATACGAAAATCTGATGAAACCCACTTTGGATCCTCTATGCCGTTATTTAACTCATGGATGGCCCATGTGTGGATGAAATCTATGAGCCACAAAAAGTTACAGGCTTCTGGTTTAGAAGATCAGGAGGTGAACAAAATCTAAAACAACAACCCCTCTCCTGTCAGCTAACATCATCAGCCACCTAATGACATCATCACTTTATCTAGGAGCAACTGATCAAGGAAGACTAGAGTCCAGTAATCTGACAGGTGCCTCTTGGAATTCTGAGCCCTAGGAGATGAGGTTTACATTTTATGAAGAGAAGAGCCTGATGCCTTAGCATGTCCTTCCTACCTCTCGCTTGGAAAGGGACACAGAAGGGATGTTGGCATTTTCCAACTTATCCAGGGAGCGAACAATCTCCTCCAGAGTCTTCCGATAAAGCTCTTCATTTACGACCCTCACCTGGAAGGGACAGAGCAGAGACTGAGTGCCTTGGCTTCTGCCTATTTCCTCTCTTCCAAAAGAGAGGACATTCCCGGCCTTGGGAAATAGCAGTTGAGTGAATATGAAATAGACGTAATTAATGAATAAAGAATCCAGTTAACCATAGAGGTAGAAGGGTCCCCCAGAGGCAAAGCTTCCGCTAAAAATCAACTGCTCCCCGATTAGCAGAAAGAAGATGTGGGAGTGAAAGCTTGGTTGGTGGTTCTGCCAGGTCTTCTCGGCCCAGGGCAGCAAGATGCCCAGTGCCTGGCTCTGCTACAGTGGCTGCTGTCAGGCCTGCCAGGAGGAAGTTCTCTAGGGCTTTATTTTATTTTATTTATTTTATTTTTTTTTATTTTATTTTTTATTTATTTTATTTTATTTTATTTTTTGTTTTAGGGTGAAACATGCAACATATGGAAGTAACCAGGCTAGGGGTCGAATAAGAGCTACAATTGCCAACCTACGCCACTGCCACAACAATGAGGGATCTGAGCCATGTCTGCAACCTACACCAAAGCTCACAGCAAAGCCAGATCCTTAACCCACTGAGCAAGGCCTGAGATGGAACCAGTGTTCTCATGGATACTGATCGGTTTCATTACCACTGAGCCACAGCAGGAACTCCTAGGGCTTTGATTTCAAGCAGCATTTCTCGGAGTTCCCATCATGTCTCAGTGGAAATGAATCTATTAACCATGAGGACACAGGTTCAATCCCTGGCCTTGCTCAGTGGGTTAAGGATCCGGCATTGCCATGAGCTGTGGTGTAGGTCGCAGACATGGCTTGAATCTGGCATTGCTATGACTGTGGGGTAGACCAGCGGATACAGCTCCAAACTGACCCCTAGCCTGGGAACTTCCATATGCTGCTGGTGGGGGCCTAAAAAGACAAAAAAAAAAAAAAAA
>PVHT020000046.1:1641585-1656409 GCA_004024745.2 Catagonus wagneri | reverse complement strand
GGTCCTCCAAAGATAAATGCAGAAGTCGCCAGAGAAGAGATTCAGAAGGAGAATAAATAAAAAGACATTCAAGGAGTTCCCATCGTAGCTCAGTGATAACAAACCCGACCAGTATCCATGAAGATGCGGGTTCGATCCCTGGCCTTGCTCCGTGAGTTAAGGACCCGGCATTGCCATGAGCTGTGCCGTAGGTCACAGATGCATCTTGGATCTGGCGTGGTGTGGCTGTGGCGTAGGCCAGCAGCTGTAGCTCCAATTTGACCCCAACTTCCATATGCTGCGGGTACAGCCCTAAAAAGCAAAAAAAAAAAAAAAAAAAAGACGTTCAACTTCACTGGTAATCAGTGAAGTGTGATCTACAATCATGCAGTATCCTTTTGGCTCAGTGGGTTGGCAAAAAATTTAAAAGATTGATAAAACCCAGTATTAGCCAGGCTGTGGGAAAAATAAGGTCGCACGTGGTTGGTAGTTTAAAACGGTAGGGGTTGTTGGGAGGATAATTTGGCAGGCTCAAATAAATTTAGAACACATTTTTCTTTGAACTACTAATTTCACCTCTAGGAATTTCATTCTCTAGAAATATCCACACTGGCACACAAAGATATATGTGAAGCGTGGCCGTTATAGCATATGATGGCAAAATTTTCGAAACAACTTAAATAATCAATACATACATAATGATTCATCTACAGCATATAATACTTTTCAGCCTTTAAAAAATAATGAGGAGGAAGCTCTAGCTTGACTGACGCAGAAAGACCTCTAGAAACACAGTGGGGGAAAATGTTTTCAGAACACTATGCATGATTTATCTCCTTTACATAAAGGGAAAAACTTCTCCTATGCTACACGCAGAATACTGACACACATTTGCATAGAAAAAGGTCTGGAAAGATACAGTCAAAAAAGCAAAGGGGAACTTCCCAGTCCATAGAAACATATAGTAGAAGTCTACAAAACAATGACGGGAGTTTCCCTGTGGCTAAGGGGGTTAAGTATCTGGCACTGGCACTGCAGCAGCTCAGGTCGCTACTGTGGCATGGGTTTCATCCCTGGCTCAGGAACTGTATGCTGTGGGTAAAGCCAAAAAAAATTATCAATTAAATTTAAATTAAAACCATTTTTGGCGCTCCTGGGGTGGCTCAGCAGGTTAAGAACTCAACATAGTGCCCGTGAGGATGTGGGTTTGATCCCTGGCCTTACTCAGTGGGTTAAGGATCTGGCGTTGCTGCAAGCTGCAGCATAGATCACAGATGTGTCTCAGATCTAGTGTTACTGTGGCTGTGGCATAGGCTGACAGCTGCAGCTTTAATTCAGCCCCTAGCCTATGAACTTCTATATGCTACAGGTGCAGCCATAAAAAGAAAAAAAATTATATAAAATATATAACCAAAAAGGACCTATTATACAGGACACTATACTCCATATTTTGTAATAAACTATAAGGGAAAAGGATCTGAAAAAAGAATACACACACACATGTATTTATGTATGTACGTATATATAACTGAATCACTGTGCTATACACCTAAAGTTAAAACACTGTTTATTTGTTTGTTTTTGCTTTTTAGGGCTGCACCTCTGGCACACGGAAGTTCCCAGGCTAGGAGTCAAATCAGAGCTACTGCTGCTGGCCTACGCCACAGTCATAGCAACACCAGAACCAAGCCACATCTGAAACCTACACCACAGCTCACGGCAACATCAGATCCTTATCTCACTGAACGAGGCCAGGGGTTGAACCCACAACCTCATGGATATTAGTCGGATTCATTTCCAATGAGCCACAAGGGGAAACCTTTTTTTTTTTTGTCATTTTTTTTAAGGGTCGCACATGAGGCATATGGAAGTTCCCAGGCTAGGGGTTGAATTGGAGCTAAGGCCGGCCTGTACCACAGCCACAGCAACTCAGGATCCAGGTCTTATCTGCAACCTACACCAAAGCTCACAGCAACACCGGATCATTAACCCACAGAGTGAGGCCAGGGATCGAATCTGCATCCTCATGGATACTAGTCAGATTCATTTCTGCTGAGCCTCTACTGGAACTTGTTTGCTTTTATTTATTTATTTATTTATTTATTTATTTATTTGCCTTTTGTCATTTTAGGGCTGCACCCGCAGCATGTGGAGGTTCCCAAGCTAGGGGTCTAATCGGAGCTGTAGCCGCTGGCCTACACCACAGCAATGCAGGATCTGAACCACGTCTGTGACCTACACCACAGCTCACGGCAATGCTGGATCGTTAATCCACTGAGCAAGGCCAGGGATTGAACGTGCAACCTCATGGTTCCTAGTCAGATTCGTTAACCACTGCGCCACGACGGGAACTCCTGGAACTTGTTTGCTTTTTACAGCTGCACTTGTGGCACAGAAGTTCCCAGGCTAGGGGTCGACTTGGAGCTGCAGCTGCCGGCCTACACCACAGTCGCAGCAACTCAGAATCTGAGCCTCATCTTTGACCTATATCATAGCTCTCGACAATGACAGATCCTTAACCCACAGATCGAAGCCAAGGATCAAATTCACATCCTCACAGAGACAATGTGTGGTCCTTAATTCACCGAGCCACAACGGGAACTCCTTTTTCTTTTCTTTTCTTTTCCTTTTTTTTTTTTTTAATTTGGCTGTAGCCACAGCTTGTGGAAGTTCCTAGGCCAGGGATCGAACCCCAGCCAGAGCAATAACAATGCCAAATCCTTAACTGCTAGGCCACCAGGAAACTCCAACAACACTGTAAATCGACTATACTTTAATTTAAAAAGTAAGTAAAAAATTTTTCAGAGTTTTTGTCGTGGCTCAGTGGTTAACCAATCTGACTAGGAACCATGAGGTTGCGGGTTCGATCCCTGGCCTCACTCAGTGGGTTAAGGATCCGGCGTTGCTGTGAGCTGTGGTGTAGATTGCAGACGCGGCTCGGATCCTGTGTTGCTGTGGCTGTGGTATAGGTCAGTGGCTACAACTCTAATTAGACCCCTAGCCTGGGAACCTCCAGATGCCGTGGGTGCGGTCATAAAAGGACCAAAAAAAAAAAATGTAAGTAAAAATTTTTTTTTTAATTTTAAAGGAGCTTCCTGGCACTCAAAGTGGGCAGAGACCAGAGAGACAAAAGTGGTCTTGGCTGTAGGAACCAGTTCCCTAGAGGACGATGACAACAGGCACCAGCCGCCACTTACCCCAATGTCGAACACTGAGCTGACGGGCTTGTGGTCACTGGTCTTCAGGGTCATGTGGCTCTGGTAGCTCAGCTGAGTGATGTTCTTCCCTTTCCAGAGGACCCGGTCACACCAGGCAGGAGCGCGACACTTCTCACTGAAAAGCAAAGTCCACACTGGGGTCCTCCTAGGCTCAGCAGCATCTGCGCCTGGCGAGGGTCCAGTGATCTGAGAGGGTGGGTAATTTGCGCCCATTGAGGGGTAAAGTGTATCCTGCGGGTGTCACCCAAGACATCTGTGAAAGCTCAAAGCCAGGGCACGGTTCAGAATGACTTTCTGCTCTCCACCCTCCTCTGGGGATCAGGCCAGAGTCCAAGCTATCTGAGCGTGAGTACTCTGTGGTCCTCAGAGATGATGGCCACACAGGTCATGCATTCCTACTGCCTAGGTTCAAATTCTGCTTCTAGGATTGTCTGCTCGGGAACCTCTTGAAATTTCTTGTGCTAGGTCACAAGGGTACAGTTCATCTGATAAAGCCAGCACCCTCAGACTGGGACTCGTGTAGCCATGATACCATGAGGATAATAAATCATATCCACTTCAATGGGCTGTTGAGAGGATTAAATGAGATAATACAGTAATACAAGTACTGAACAGTGTGTGGCACCCCACAGGGATTAAAAAAAATACATGAACTACTGTGTAATGACCAAGTACAGGCTAAGTTTGTTGGAATCATCTTATCACCCTAAGTGTGGCTGGAAGGGAAATGAGTCTCAAGAATTATTACAGGAGTTCCTGCCATAGTGCAGTGGGTTAAGAACCTGACTGCAGTGGCTTGGTTTGTTGTGGAAGCATGGGTTCAACCTGGGCCCAGGAACTTCCATATGCCGTGGGTATAGCCATTTGAAAAAAAAAAAAAAAGGAATTATCATGGAACGAAGACTAAGGCAATCACCAAGAAAACATGCAGGAATGCAGGCTGCTTAATGAACAAATACTGAGCGAAAATGTTTTCCGAGTGTGAAACATGGGGAAGAAGTGACAGGAAACCTTCTATCTCTTTTTATTTTTTCGGCTTTTTAGGGCCACACCCATGGCATATGAAAGTCCCGAGAAGAGTGGCAGAATCAGAGTTGAATCTGCAACCTACACCACAGCTGAACCTGGATCCTCATGTATATTAGTCAGGTTTGTCACACTGACCCATCACGGGAACTCCCTGTAACTTTCTGAATTGTCATTGGCTCAGCTGCCTGAAGCAATCCCTACGTACCTGGTATCCCAGTCGTCAGAGCCGGTATCATACTTATAGGTGGGCTGGAATGTGATCTCACCCTCGCTGAAGCCTTCAAAGACAGCCTTTGCAGCCACCTGAGCTCTCAGCTATGCAAGAGGATGGAAGGGGAAAAAGGTCTCAGGATAAAAAGGTCAAACTTTGAATTAACAGAGTAAAGGAAATCAATCTGGAATCCAAACCCTAACCTAAAGGCAAGGCCCCTGAGAAAACTCTTCCGTATGACCCTGCGTTAGTTAACTCCTAGGAAGAGGAGCGTGCTGAGCATTCCTCTGCCTGTTCTACTGGCGGACAGTTTTTAAGGCTCTCTTACAAAAACAGACCCTCATCCAAGGGGTCTGAGTACGTTCCAAGGAGGATGAGATACCAGCGGACGCAGTTTTTCTCTTCCAGTTATTAAACACTTCCTCTGTGTAGCACAGTTGTTCCAATTATACAGAGCGATAGAACTGTACAGAAAACGCTCTGGAGTAAAATAAAAAAACAAGAAAGAAAAAAGAAAGAAAGAAAGAAAGAAAGGGAGGGAGGGAGGAAGGAAGAAAGAAAAAGAAAAGAAAGAGCTCTGGAGGAGTCCCTGCTGTGGCACAGTGGATCAAAGATCTGGCATTATCTCCCTGGTGGCCCGGGTTCCATCCCTGGTCCAGCGCAGTGGGTTAAGAACCTGGCGTTACAGCAGCTGTGGCGCAGGCTGCAGCTGTAGCTTGGATTTGATCCCTGACCGGGAAACTTCCATATGTCATGGGTGTGGCTAAAAAAGAAAGCTCTGGAAAGATACAATCCAGAAAGCAAAGGGGAACTTCCATGTATTGGGAAATATATAATAGAAATATGCCCAAACTATTTTGAATTAAGTTTAAATGAAATCAAGTTTTTTGCGTTTTTTTTTTTTTTTTTCTTTTAAAGCTGCACCCGCAGCATACGGAAATTCCTGGGCTGGGGTGGAATCGGAGCTGCAGCTGCTGGCCTATACCACACGGCCACAGCCACAGCAACCCTGGATCTGAGCCACATCTGTGACCTAGGCCGGAGCTTGTGGCAATGCTGGATCCTTAACCCTGAGCGAGGCCAGAGATTGAGCCTGCATTCTCCTGGACACTTTGTTGGGTTCTTAACCCACTAAGCAACAACTGGAACTCCAGATGAAAACAAGTTTTTAAACGAGTTTGTCAAATTAGTTATATGAACTCGGGGAAGCTCTGTGCCTTGGTTTCCACAGTTGTCAAATTCGGATTTATAATAGAATCTGCTTCACAGGACTATTGCAAAGATGAACTGTCAATTTGGAATAGTGTCTGTCACGTTATGATGACAACTAGCATCCTTGCCGCTGCGCCAGTTCTAAGAGCTGCTCCTCAGCAGGTGCTCCTGCCTGCTTCGTGGAGTGAAGAACTGCCAGCTCTAACTCTGGAGATAGGCTCAACTATCCAGGGGACAACAGTTGACATATTCCCCAAAATAGGAATCCCTAAAAAAAAGCTATTAAGGAGAAAGGAATAGGAAATAATATAAAGTTAGATACCAGTGTAAGATAATTCTGAAATGGGTAAATATAGGCCTTAAAACCAGCTGGAAAGCAGAGAAACACACAAAGTTGGTACTCTAACTTAAGGAAAGACCAGAAAAGAAGGCCCCAGGAGATGGCATTGAACTACCAGGGAAATCAGAATGCTGCAGTCCAGAAAATAGAGGCAATAAACCTACAGTTATAGAACAGACTGGGTTAATGCTGAAATGGGGATTAAAGAGAATTTACCATGGAAGGAACAGGAGAGAAAGATGGGCCAAGAAAGAGATTATTCCCGTAAAGAAAGATATCATGAAGTTGAGATCTTTTTTCTCCCTTCAATTGATCTACCCTGGGGGGGGGGCGGTGAAAGTAACAGGAAGATTTAGATGAATGACAACGTGAGGTGATTAAAAGGGAGATATAGACTAAGAAGAAAAAGGACTTTAACAGTTATTCTGAACAACTCTGACGGCTGAAAGGAGTAGACCAAAGAGGGTCAGGGAGGAACAGATTTTTCCTGTCCCAGGAAAGGGCTAAGGTTCTGAGGAAGGAACACCACCGCAGACAACGGTGGAGAATGGTAGGATACAGAGCTTATTCCTGTAGGAAGACGGCCGCGCAGAAAAAAAGTGCTCGTTCACACTAGGCAAGGCTGGTGAGGAGCAGGACCGGGGGTGGGGAGCAGGAGGCCCATTTGAAACATTAGAAAATCATCTTAAATACACCAAGCGTCTTCATCATGAGAAGCTTGGTTCCCTTTTGGCTTCAACTTGAATGACTGAATGAATGGAGCGGGGTCGGGGCGCGGAGTGCACAGCTCTTGCCCCTGGGGGGTGGTGGGTGGAGAGGGAGACGAGCCTTGAGGCAGAGCCAGTGGGCAGACAGCTGCGGAGGAGGGCGGGGAGCTACATCTGGAAGGAAGGAATGAAGGGCATCTGCTCCTCAGCGAAAGTTCCCAAGACCAGGAAGAAGAGGCTGAAAGCTGGGGCGCCAGGCTTCTCTGTGCCCTCCGGTCAGAGGGCAGCTGCCTGAAGAGGGGCCAGGCGGCCATCAGTACCTGGTCATAGGCATACAGGGTTTGAAAGGCCTTCTCTTCGATGAGCTTTTTCACATTTTCCACATCCAGCTCTTCTATCCTGTAGTTGAGGTCCCCCAGCCACAAGATCACACTGTGAGGACAGAGCACAAAGGTCACAGGGTTGAGGAAGGATGTCAGCCTCTTGGGAGCTGGGCGGGGAAGGGACTCAGGAACTCTTTTGCTCTATTCACAATCCCATCTAATACTGTGTCTAACACGCTGCTTACTCAATTATCTTGGTCCAGGTTCACTGTAAACAGCTTTGCATTCTCCTTGACTATTTTATTCTTGTATGGCTGGTAAGATAGTCTAATAAGATCTAAAAAGCAAGACAACTTATCTCATTCCTGGGAAAAGGCAAAAAAGATCAAGTATTGGACGTTCTGTCAGTCATTCAGGGTTCTCAAACCAGATGATGGCATGATGTCACCTCTGCCTCCATGCACATGCCAGTTCACAAAACACACTCTCAGCCTTTGTTTCTGGAGTTGGGTTCCTCTGAAACAAAGCTCAACCTCCCTAGTGGAGTCTGGGTTCAACTACCACCATATCATGGGTTGGCTCTTCTGCAGAGTGTGACGGGTATTTCATCACACCCGCTGCTTTGAAGAAATGAGAATAGGATGCTCGCAGGCAAACATCACACATCCCATAATGACTGATGCTGCTCGAGGTCATTAGAGAATCTGCATGACAGCATATACCCACCAAAACAAATGCAAATACAAGCTAAAAGCAGACAAACTGATATGCATGCTGCAACCTCACAAACTAGGATGTTGCAGGGTCAGCGGACCAGAAGACACAACACAGCCCATGCTAGCTTCCCTGGAGAAGGAAGGCCATCCTGGCAGCTTCCAGAATACCAATGAGTTTGAGACAGTTCTACCACCGCAGCAGGCTCTGTGGACTCCCTGGCAGACACCATGGCCCTAGTGGCTTCCTCCTTGCTATAAAAGAAGGGGCATGAGCTTCAGGTGTCACTGTGAAGTCTGAAATTCCAACATGCCTTGAATTTAGACAGAGATAAAGTATCAGAGAGCAAGAGAAATAAGGAGAAGAGACAAAGATCAGCACAACATGCTCCAAGCAACTACAACTACGGTTCTGCGAAGTCTAATCGAGAGGCCAAAAAGATGAAGTGAAGACACATCAGGGCAGCCCTATTCTCAATTCCACATGCTTCTGGAGAGAAGAGTCAGAAGGGACCCTGAAACATACTTCTACACCCTGCACTTGAGATGCTCGTGCCTGCTGGGGGCTTTCCTCATGACGCTGCATTGAAGCAGACCTGTGTTAAGTAAATCTTACACATTTTCTAGGAACAAATGGCGTCTGAGAAAGATTCTAGAGGTCTGCCAGACGGTAGGTTGGGAAATTAAAAATTTCCAAGCGATGTAACCCATGTGGAAAGGAGAGATGGCTGTTTTTGTCACTCCAGGGGTAGGAAGCCTCCCCCAGTCCCCTCCCTAACGACACAGAGGGCCCACAACTCGGCACACAGGGCCTGATGCACTGTTTGGGGTACAAGGCCAGACTCACTCGTGCTTGCTGATGGTGAGAGGGGGGAGGCTTGGGTCCACCTGACAAAACTGCATTCGGGAACAAATGTCCTTGTAGTCCTGGTTCCTCCTCTCGTATTCCTCCGTGTGGGCTGCCAGGTGGGAATTCACCACGCAGATGCTCGTGTTGTGAAACTGGAACCGGATCGCCACGCCCCCTTTGTTACCCTGTGAGAGGGAGCCAAAAAGTTCACAACTTCAGGGTGGTGGTCATTCAAACCCATGTGCTTTCAAAATGTTTTCCCTTAATTAGTTTGCATCATAAACCTGGGAGGTAAGGAAAGCAGCGCTAGGGTTGATATTTTGCAGGTAGGAAAACAAATCCAAGAAGGCAGAACAACTAGCCCATCACTGGCAAAGGTGAGCCCACTTTTCACTAAATCACAGGCAAACGATACACTCTCCCCTCCCCATGGGAAGCTGAGCTCTCAAGGTAGAACCGAAAAGCAGGACTTTAACAGCATCGAGAAGAAGAGAAAATTGCAAACCTATGACCAGCATTCTTTCCTTTCCTTGGTGACCAGCATAGTTTCTGCAACATGTCATGCATTAAATGGGAGGGTCCACTGGAGGCCCTGGGGTGGAGTGGACATGAGGATGCAGGCTAGCTGGACAGCATTACTTCACTAATTTCCAAATGCTCTGCTCATTCTAGCCCTGCTAGGTCACTAGGGTACAGTTCATCTGATGAAGCCAGCACCCTCAAACTGGGACTCGTGTAGTCATGATACCATGAGAAGCAGAGTCAAAACCTTAAGGACTGGGAGTTCCTATTGTGGTTCAGTGATTAATGAACCTGACTAGGATCCATGAGGATGTGGGTTCGATCCCTGGCCTCACTCAGTGAGTTAAGGATCCAGTGTGGCCGTGAGCTGTGATGGATGTAGATCACATATGTGGCTGGGACCTGGTGTTGCTGTGGCTGTAGTGTAGGATGGCAGCTGTGGCTCCAATTCAACCCCTTGCTTGGAAACTTCCATATGCTGCAGGTAGGGCCCCCTACCAAAAAATAAAAAACAAACAAAAAAAACCCTTAGGGACTGGAGTTTCCACTGTGGCTCAACAGGATTGGCAGCATCTCTGTAACACCGGATGAATGCCCAGCCCAGCCCAGCACAGCGGGTTAAAGCATCTGGCATTGCTACAGCTATAAAAGTCACAATTCCAGCTTGGATCTGATCCCTGGCCCAGGAACTTCATATGCTGCAGGTCAGTCAAAAACAAACAAACAAACAAAAATCTTAGGAACCAACAGAGTTCCTAAGTTAAGGACTGGACATTGTCTCTGTGAGGATGTGGGTTCGATTCCTGGCCCGCTAGGTGGCTTAAGGATAGGGCGAGTCACAGATGCAGTTTAGATCCAGTGTTGCCGTGACTGTGATGTAGGCCACAGCTGCAACTCCAATTTGACCTCCTGGCCTGGGAACTTACATGTGCTGCAGGTGTGGCGGTAAAAACAAAAAAAAACCCTTAGGGACAAAGGCCTTCCATGTACCACACGTACCAGCCAGGAAACTCACCATCCTCCCCATGATCCCCGTCCCCACTGTCTCAGCTTCCACTTCTGAGACGTACGCTGCATGTTCCTGTTTGACATACAACAGTAGCATAATCCCAACCATTCGGATGAGCTTCACCTGGAAAAGAGGCGAACATTCAGGCCATGGCATTGGAAAGGAGTTGAAAGGAAAAGTGATCCAGAAGCCGGCTGAGACGATTACCGTGTCTCTGCCTCCACGCCAGGGCACAGGGCAGTCACCCGATGGACTCACTGAGCATGCTCCGTGATAACCTCAACACCCTGCAAGCGCCAAGACCTGCCTCTCTCCCACCCAGAGGTGAACTGAAAATTGCAGGATCATTAGGGTTGGCTTTTGATACGAGTCTGGAAGTGAAAAGTTATCCTGGCATTTCTCTGCATGGCAACAGAAAATTGGAAGGTCCCCGATGCCTCTCTTACCTTGGCATATTTGGCGCCCGGGTGAAGACTCTCAGATACAGCTTTAAACCACTCCTCTTCCTTTGGGGTATCGTGGAAGAAAAAGGCTTCCTTACTCAGATCCAGCTCCTGGAACCTGTTAGGAGAAGCAGCCTGTCAGAGAGTAATGGTAATGTCCAAAATGACTCGTGCTCAGATGGGATCAGGTGTTCAGGGTCTAGCTTTCTAGCTAAACTGCAGGACCTTCCAGAGGGAGCAAAACAAACACTTATTGACAAGGGACTAACTTCCAAGGAACTTACCAGGTACTTCACAAGCAGAAGACCCTGTCTTCTTCATAACCAGCCTGAACCAGTTCAAGTGTCTCCATTTTACATCTGAGGTCACTAACTCACACAAGCATCAAGTGGCGAATGGGTTCAAACCTAGGTCTATATAAATTTCAAACCCTAGGCCCTTTCCACATTACCCTGTGGGCTTCTTTGCTGCCTCCTCCCCATCAACAGTGCCTAGGACAGTGGTGAGAAGATAGTAGGCATGGGGGCAAAAATGACCGACTCATGGGACTCTTTTTTTTTTTTAAGCTAAACTTCCTTCCCTGGCAAAAGATATTTTTGCTTTGTAACCAACAAAACGTTGAATGTCTAATGAAATTCAGTTCAAGATGCACTGATTTTTGTTTTTCTTTTTCCCCTGCACCTACAGCATATGGAAGTTCCCGGGCCATGGATATAATCGGAATCACTGCTGTGACCTACGCGCAACACAGGATCCTTAACCAACTATGCTGGGCCAGGGATTGGACCTGCGCCACCACAGAGACAACGCTGGATCATTAACCCATTGCGCCACAGCAGGAACTCCCAAGGCACACTGACTTTAAGAAGCTTATGCTCAGGAGTTTCCGTTGTGGCTCAGTGGTTAACGAATCCGACTAGGAACCGTGAGGTTGCGGGTTCGATCCCTGGCCTTGCTCAGTGGGTTAAGGATCCAGCGTTGCCGTGAGCTGTAGTGCAGGTTGCAGATGTGGCTCGGATCCCGCGTTGCTGTGGCTGTGGCGAAGGCCGGCAGCTACAGCTCCTGTTAGACCCCCAGCCTGGGAACCTCCATTTGCCGTGGGTGCGGCACTAGATAAGGCAAAAAGACGAAAAAAAAAAGAAGCTTGTGCTCAGAATTCAAATATTAGCATTCAAATGTCAAGCATGTCACTTTAACAGTGCCAGAGATGGGTTTATGATGGGGAAGCACATCAAACAGAGAAGCAGAAGTTCCCGTCCTGCCTCGGCAGAAACGAGTCTGACTGGCATCCACGAGGACATAGGTTCCATCCCTGGCCTTGTTCAGTGGATTAAGGATCTGGCGTTGCCATGAGCTGTGCTGTAGGTTGCAGATGTGGCTCGGATCTGGCAGTGGTATGGCTGTGGCCGTGGCCAGTGGCTACAGCTCCGACTGGACCCCTAGCCTGGGAACCTCCATATGCCGTGGGTGCGGCCCTAAAAAGACAAAAAAAAAAAAAAAAAAGGAGAGAAGCAGCTGTTATTAAGCACATGCTCATTTATCAACCCCTTCCCCTGCTGTGAAGCCTCAGTTATGTATTCATGTCCCCACCCCTTCGGTCACAGCTATGTGTTCTTGAAAATGCAGAGGCGATTGGAAGAGAAGCACTCACCCCACACAGTACACATCTGGGGCCTGGATACCATGACTGAGCCAGGGCTGGAGGCACTCCTTGGGGGACTGTCCATTCACATTGTATGTTCCCACGAAGAACCTGTGGCCAAAGACAGTCAGTTGGTCACTTGGCAGGACTGTGGACGTGACTGGGGAAAACACTGTAGGCTGATGCTGCCTGGGTTAGTCTCTCTGGACTGAAGACATACATCTGCCACATCTAGGGAGTTCCCTGGGGGTCTAGTGCTTAGGACTTGGCACTTTTATTGCTGCAGCCCAGGTTCAATCCCTGGTCTGGGAACTGAGATTCCCACATCAAGCGCTACACTGTGCAGGCAAAAAAAAAAAAGAAGAAGAAGAAGAAAGAAAAAGAAAAGAAATGCCACATCTAACCTAGATCAATGTCTGTGGCACCAAGGGGTAGCTTGCAGTCTGCTGTGATATTTATTGCTTTTGTGATAACTTCAAACAATAGAGGCCCCCTCTAAACATTCCTACTTAGTTTTCACAGCCATTAGGGAACCATAATCCACAAAATGACTGTTTACTGCAGATGCTGCTAAGTGAAAAAAATGAAAGGTACCCTGGTAACTACTTTTGGAAGGAAAGTGACACCGATGTTCACCACAATTCACACAATTCACTATTTATATCCCTAAAAGCAATGTTACTTTGTCTTATAGTCCCAATGCAATGATTTAAAAAGATCTGGCAGGCGTTCCCGTTGTGGCTCAGTGGGTTAAGAACCCAAATAGTATCCATGAGGATGTGGCTTCGATCCCTGGCCTCACTCAGTGGGGTAAGGATCCAGTGTTGCCATGAGCTGTGGTATAGGTCGCAGATGCAGCTTGGATCCCATGTTGCTGTGGTGTAGGCTGGCAGCTACAGCTCTTATTCGACCCCTAGCCTAGGAACTTTCATATGCTGTGGGTACTGTCCTAAAAAGCAAAAAAAAAAAAAAAAAAAACCCAGAAAATGATGGGAGAGGAGCTCCCTGGTGGCTCAGTGGGTTAGGGACCTTCCTCATGCCAAGGATGCAGCCAAAAAAAAAAAAAAAACAAGCAAGAAAGAAAATGATGGGAGAGGAGTTCCCACTGTGGCTCAGTGGTTAACAAACCCTACCAGCATCCATGAGGACGTGGGTTCGATCCCTGGTCTCACTCAGTGGGTTGGGGATCCGGCATTGCCGTGAGCTGGGGTGGAGGTCACAGACGCGGCTGGGATCTGGCGTTGCTGTGGCTGTGGCGTAGGCCAGAGGCTACAGCTCTGATTCGACCCCTAGCCTGGGAACCTCCATATGCCGCAGGTGCATTCCTAAAGAGACAAAAAGACAAAAAAAAAAAAAAGATGGGAGAGACTCTGTAGGTTTGCTTTCAATTCCTGACTATGGGCGCAACATGTACATTTCAGAGCACTGAGAGATCACTTTGCTGTGGAAACAGTCTAAGATCCAGTTAGTTACCTGAAGTTCTGAATATAGGTATAGTCCTCCTCTTTCTGCAATAGTTGTGATTTCACAATCGTATCTCGCAGTCCAAACTTTGTCACTGATAAAATATGAGCCTTGTCTGATACCGTGATAGTGGAGGAGCGAACCATGTCGGTTATTTCAGATTTGGATTTATTCTGTCTAGAAAAACAACAGTAACAACACATATTTTTACCATATTTTTGATGAGACCTCCATGACAGAATACACGAATACAAGGCTAGACGTTTCCACATGCGAGCATCTGAACCACAGAAGACTACAAAGGCTAAAGTGAACTATTTGCTAAAACAACACCATCTCTATATAGAGTAAAGTAAACTTACTTGTTGTTGCTTGTACAGGACGTTGGTCCAGAGATAAATTCATAGAATCTCAGACCAGAAAGAAAGCTGGAAGATAATCTAATCCCTTCATTTCTCAAATGAGAAAAATGAGACCTAGCATCATCAGTGATTCATGCAGCCAGATGGTAGCAGAGTATGTATTAGAACTCAGCTTAATATACTCACTACCATATATAAAATAGATAACCAACAAGGACCTACTGTACAGCACAGAAGAACCATACTCAATATTTTGTAATAACCTATAAGAGGAAAGAATCTGGAAAAAAAAAAATATATATATATATACATACATATACATATAACTGAATCACTTTGCTGTATTCCTGAAATGAACACAATATTGTAAATGAACAATTTAAAAGAATTAATTTTTTTAAAGGGTCAAATTAAAATTATACATTAAGAGGAGTTCCCATTGTAGCTTAGCAGAAATGAATCTGACTAGTATCCATGAGGACAGAGGTTTGATCCCTGACCTTGCTCAGTTGAGTTAAGGATCCAAAGTTACCATGAGCTATGGTGTAGGTCACAGAGAAGGCTCATATCCCGCGTTGCTGTGGCTGTGGTGTAGGCCAGGGGCTATAGCTCTGATTCGACCTCTAGCCTGGGAACCCCCATATGCCACTAGTGCGGCCCTAAAAAGACAAAAAGAAATAAATAAAGTTATACATTGAGATTTTTTTACTTGTTTGGTTTTTTCTTTTCTAAGGCTGCACCTGTGGCATACAGAAGTTCCCCAGGGTAGGGGTCGAGTCAGAGCTGCAGCTGCAGGCCTA
>PVHT020000046.1:1592177-1640585 GCA_004024745.2 Catagonus wagneri | reverse complement strand
TTTTTTTTTTGTCTTTTGCCTTTTATGTAGAGCCGCACCCGCGGCATATGGAGGTTCCCAGGCTAGGGGTCTAACAGGAGCTGTAGCTGCCGGTCTTCGCCACAGCCACAGCAACGCAGGATCCGAGCCGCATCTGCAATCTTTACCACAGCTCACGGCAATGCCGGATCCTTAACCCACTGAGCAAGGCCAGGGATCGAACCCGCAACCTCATGGTTCTTAGTCGGATTCGTTAACCACTGAGCCACGAAGGGAACTCCAGTAGTCAGGTTCTTAACCCACTGAGCCACAAGAGGAAGTCCAAGAGATTTTTTTTTTTAATAATTAAGTTAAAATGAATTTTTTTAAAAGGAACTGTTTAGATGGTGCTCTTTCTGGACCCTGTGCCTCACGTCATGAGACCATAAAACTACTACCTAAGTCTTTTGACTTGATAATTCTTATGAATCTCTACTCCACAGGAATATAAGAGCAATGAAAGTTTACATTTTATGGAGTTCCTGTCGTGGCGCAGTGGTTAACGAATTCGACTAAGAACCATGAGGTTGTGGGTTTGATCCCTGGCCTTGCTCAGTGGGTTAACGATCCGGCGTTGCCATGAGCTGTGGTGTAGGTCGCAGATGGGGTTCGGATCCTGCGTTGCTGTGGCTGCGGCATAGGCCAGTGGCTATAGCTCTGATTAGACCCCTAGCCTGGGAACCTCCACATGCCGCAGGTGCGGCCCTAAAAATGACAAAAGGCAAAAAAAAAAAAGTTTACATTTTATTATTATTTGTGTGGTTTTCATAGTCCTATTAAAAATTATTCAAATGCCAACATTTAAAGGTGAGCAGAATTTAACATATTGACAGAACAGAATCCTAACAATAACTCAAAAAACTTTTGTGGAAGATTACTGAGTGAATTAAGATATGTAAAACATAAAACACTTGAAACAATCTCTGACACTGAATAAATGCCACTTCTGTGTTTAATACTGAATTGTCATATATATACACTAGCTAAGGCTATGTAAAATGCATCTAGGTATAATCAAGAAGGATCAGAAATGAACTGATAATGATAGATCTAGCAAAATTTAAAGTCCAAGGATTGTTTGTTGCTGTTTAAGGGAATAATCTAATACTGACACAAATAAGAAAATTTTTATCTTGACCAGGGTGACTATGATCAGTAGGGGGTGCTGGGGTACACACTAAATATAACCACCCATCAGAAAAAAAAAAAAAAAGCATTAAATAAAAATGGGGTAAAAGAAGTATCTTCAGAGTCAGGAAACACCTAAAAGAACAAGAGGGAAAAATCAAAATGTTTCCTTTTTTTTTGGTCTTTTTAGGGTCGCACCCTAAAAAGGAGGTTCCCAGGCTAGGAGTCTAATGGTAGCTATTGCTGCGGGCCTATGCCACAGCCACAGCAACGCCAGACCCTTACTTAACCCACTGAGCAAAGCCAGGGATCGAACTCGCAACCTCATGGATACTAGTCGGGTTCGTTAACCACTGAGCCACAACGGGAGCTCCCAAAATGTTTCTAATCTACATGTCTACTGCAGGGTTAGACTGCCACTTTATTTATTTTCGAATTCTAAATCTGCCACTTGCTAGTTCTGGATCTTGAATGAGCTACACAACATGTCTTCTTTACCCATTCCCTTGGCTGTAAAACAGAAAATAATGGTACTGCCTCTTAGGTTAAAAGAATATAATCCACGTAAGTGTTTGGTGCCCGGCACACATAGTAAATGCCCAATGAAAGTTTATTATCTCTTGGAACTCGCATTGTGGCGCAGCGGAAACAAATCTGACTAGGAACCATGAGGTTGTAGGTTCAATCCCTGGCTTCGCTCAGTGGGTTAAGGATCCGGCATTGCCGTAAGCTGTGGTGTAGGTCAGCAACTGTAGATCCGATTGGACCCATAGCCTGGGAACCTCCATATACCATAAGTGTGGCTCTAAAAAAACCAAAAAAAAAAAAAAGTTTATCATCTCTTAAGCACAGGGTATGTCATGCACAGTAGTGGCGTCGGTTCTACAGTGAGGAAAACCCCAGCCCTAAAAGATACAAGTGGGAGGGAGTTCCTGTCATTGCTCAGTGGTTAATGAATCCGACTAAGAACCATGAGGTTGCAGGTCTGATCCCTGGCATGGCTCAGTGGGTTAAGGATCTGGCGTTGCCGTGAGCTGTGGTGTAGGTTGCAGATGCAGCTCGGATCACGCATTGCTGTGGCTGTGGCTGAGGCGTAGGCTGGAGGCTGCAGCTGATTCGAGCCCTAGCCTGGGAACCTCCATATGCCACGAGTGCGGCCCTAGAAAAGACAAAAAAAAAAAAAAAAACAGAAAAGATACAAGTGGGAGTTCCTGTCGTGGATCAGTGTAAACAAATCTAATTAGTATCCATGAGGATGCAGGTTTGATCCATGGCCTCGCTCAGTGGGTTAAGGATCCGGCATTGCCACGAGCTGTGTAGATCGCAAATGCAGCTCGGATGCCACGTTACCGTGGCTGCGGTGTAGGCCAGTGGCTATAGCTCTGGTGCAACCACTAGCCTGGGAACCTACACATGCCATGGGTGTGGCCCTAAAAAAATAAATAAAAATAAAAATAAGAGACACAAATGAAAAGAGAGCTGTATTACCTTGGGAGCAAGTTTTCTGGTTTATCCTGACCCCATGAGCTTTGGTCCATAAGCAGACCCTTCCCATTTGGCCTCGAATCCTCAAAGGAAGGACCACCTAAGAGGAGGGGAAGAAATTCAAACATCATTACATAACGCTTTAACATACAGACCACAGCAGAGTTACCGTTGTGGCTCAGTGGAAATGAATCTGACTAGCATCCATGAGTCCAGGTTCAATCCCTAGACTCGCTTAGTGGGTTAAGGATCTGACATTGCCGTGAGCTGTGGTGTAGGCCAGCAGCTGCAGCTCTGATTCGATCCCTAGCTTAGGAACTTCCATATGCTGCAGGTGTGGCCCTAAAAAACATATATAGACCACAGCCTCTCAAACTCTGGTCTACGTGACTGGTGGTTCACATTGCTTGAAAGTATAGGAAAGGCCTAAGCTGGTAACTGGATGAAGTTTCCACCAAGCATTAGAGAGGAGAAAAAAAATATTTCATCCGATGCCTTTACTGTGGAACACATAACACTCCCAGCTGGTCTGACCCCCTTTCCTTAGAGACAGAGTATGTCACAGAAGAAACAAAGCTGAGAAATCTGCAGACCTAAGCTCCATCACCAGCTCTGCTACTTATGAAGCTTCTGACTTCGGGTAAACAGTCTCACCTCTACTGGTCTCAGTAACTTGACCTTTCCTCCCTTCTTCGCAGCTTTACTGTAGGGCTTGAAAGGTTGACACGTGAGTAAGCACTCTGAGAGCCACACAACATATTATAAAATATGACGTGGTGATGGTATTACCGTTTACTGTGAGTAAGATTTCAGTTCCGAGGAGGAAAAAGGCAAAGGTCAGAGGAGTAAAATGGGGAAGGTTCTAAGTGCTTTAGAGCGTGAGAAGCGCTTGTCATTGTTAACATAGCACCTGGAAAACCAAGGAGCCCAAGGACTTGGGCAACGGAGAATTATTTGGGGAAAGCTGTTAAACCAAGACAAACCAGAAGAGGAAAATTAATCTGCCAATTTACTGCTTCTCTGCTCCTAAACAGCCAGATCCCTTGTCAATAGGGACCAGCATGAAGAGGCCACAGAGAGATGCTGTCTTCATACACAAGGTACAAGGAGCACCCAGGGGCATGAAACATTACTAAGGAATTCTGCTCTGAAAACTCTTACTAGAAGTTCCCGTTGTGGCACAGCAGAAACGAATCCAACTAGGAACCATGAGGTTGCAGGTTCGATCCCTTGCCTCACTCAGTGGGTTAAAGATCCAGTGTTGCCATGAGCTGTGATGTAGGTTACAGACGCGGCTCGGATCCCACGTTGCTGTGGCTGTGATGTAGGCCTGCAGCTATAGCTCCAATTTGACCCCTAACCTGGGAACTTCCATATGCTGTTAGTGCAGCCCTAAAAAGAAAAACAAACAAACAAACAAACAAACAAAAAAACTGCCTCCTAACTGCCTCTCAAATCAATGAATTCCTATACCCAATGTGACTATACTAGTCCAGGTTACCAACAACCTCCTGGAACAACTACAAAAACCTCAACGAGACTCCCACCCCATCTCTCAACCAGCCCTCTTTAATCTAATCTCTACACTGTGGCCAGAGGAATTTTCGAAAAAGCAAATCTGATGACATGGCTTAAAGCCTTTTAAAAGTGTCCCATTGGCTAAATCCAAACCCCTTCACATGGCTACCAAGTCTTCCCAGGCTGGATCCTGCCCACCTCTCCAGCCACATGGCTCGCCACAGTCCCCTGGGACACACTGCCGCTTGAACGCCATACTCCAAGTGTACTGGAGTTGCTGCTTTTGTACAACGATCGCCTCACAGACTGACGGCCTTCCTCGATCGTCTTTTCCCAGCTAACTCCTACCTGTCCTGTGGTCAAGAGTCAGCAAGCTTGTTCTTTAAGAGGCCAGAGGGTAAATGTGTCCCAGGCTTTGCAGGCCACAGAGTCTCTGCAACTATTCAACTCTGCCATAATAGTGTAAAAACAAAAATAAGCATGGCAGTGTTCCAGTAAAACTTCACGGTCATTGACAAATTTACATATTATACAATTTCCACATGTCAAAATATCATTCTCTTTTAATTCTTTTCAAACGTTTTAAAAGGTAGAGGAGGAGTTCCCATTGTGGCTCAGTGGTTAACAAATCCTACCAGGAACCATGAGGTTGTGGGTTCGATCCCTGGCCTCATTCAGTGGGTTAAGGATCCGGCGTTGCCGTGAGCTGTGGTGTAGGTCGCAGACGCGGCTCAGATCCCACATTGCTGTGGCTGTGGCTGTGGCATAGACCGGCGGCTACAGCTCCGCTTAGACCCCTAGCCTGGGAACCTCCATATGCCCCAGGTACAGCCCTAGAAAAGGCAAAAAGACAAAAAAAATTAAAAGGTAGAAGAATTCCCTTGTGGCACAGTGGGTTAAGGGTTTGGCGTTGTTACTGAAGTGGCTTGGGTCACTGCTGTGGCATCAGTTCAGTCCCTGGCTTAGGAACTTCCACATGCTGAGGGTGTGGTTAAAAAAAGCAGGCAGCAGGCATTTGGCCCGGGGGACTGTAGTTAGCCAACCCCTGATGTAGGGCACATCTTAGAGGCTATTTCTCCTAAGAAGCCTTTTCTGACTCCTCCCAGATTGGTCAGATGCCCTGACACTGATGTTCCATAGCTCCCTGTCCTTCTCCCATCACGGCCTTGATTGATGGCTATTGTAACTGTCTCCCCAGTTGGTCTGTAAGCTTACTCAGGACAAGACCATGCCTGAGCACTATTACCATCTGATATTAAATCTTAGATGTATTGTGGTTTATTAGATACCATTTCCACAAAAATGTAAGCTCCAGGAGGGAGGGACTTTGTCGTCCTTATGCTGTTTCCCAGAGACCTGGAGTAGCACCAGGTGCACAGCAGGTACTCAATGTGTTAAATGCAAGTATCAGGAAACTCAAATTGAAGTTTAGCTCTACCATCATTTTCCTGTGTGACAAGTTACTTCCTCTCTTCGTCTTACCCCCTTCATCTATAAAATAGGCACTTTAAAAATATCTCATAAGGGAGTTCCCGTCGTGGTGCAGCAGAAACGAATCCGACCAGGAACCATGAGGTTGCGGGTTCAATCCCTGGCCTTGCTCAGTGGGTTAAGGATCTGGCGTTGCCATGAGCTGTGGTGTAGGTCGCAGACGTGGCTCAGATCCCACGTTGCTGTGGCTGTGGCGAAGGCCGGCGGCTACAGCTCCTGTTAGACCCCTAGCCTGGGAACCTGCACATGCCACGGGTGCGGCCCCAAAATTACAAAAGACAAAAAAAAAACAACAAAAAACTCATAGGGCTTTACAACATGCAAAAGCAAGTTCAGAAATAATGGTTCAGCTTTGTTTCTGCATGTCTGCTTTTGGGGGACTCTGCTGGGCCATCTCCTGGTGACAAACGGCTTGTCCCTATGGACTCAGCTTCCGTATAGGAGTGGGTAGTGTGCCCACTGGAAAACCACCCTGCTGACCAACATCTCATTGATGCCATCACCCCGTCTCTCTCTCTGGGCTCAGTCCAGCAAGAGCTGGAACATCTTCTTTCATGACTTCATGTATGGAAACTTTAAGGCATGACTGGGGGGATTTCCAGCCACAGGGCAGTCTTCCCGGAATCTTCTCTCCTGAATCGGGCACGGAAGCTGGCTGTCAGCAGCTCTTTACCAAGCTGACCATCGCACAGCCTCAGAGTTCCCTCTCTGGCCACAGCTTCCTGCCCTTCCTCCTCTCCTGCTTCTCTACTCCCACTCTGCCTCTTTTCCAAGCTCAGACCTCTCCAATCCCTTGTCACAAAACCTAACAGGGGACATCTGGGTTTTTTCCCCCCTTTTCTCCCATGTCTGGTCACCAAGTCCTATAAATCCTCTCTCCTAAACATTCTCGTTATCTGACCTCCTCCCCATCCCTACTGCCATACTCAAGTCCTTAGTATTTCTGGAAAGCACACTCAGTGATGTCCCTGCCGCCATTCTCACCCTCTCCGTGCATTCTGCTGATCTCTAGAAGAAAATACAAATGTGAGGTCTTGCCCTTCCATAAAATCCCTCAATAACTTCAATCACCTTTGTAATAAAACCCAAGCCTCTAAGTTTTACACAGAAAGACTTTTATCATTAGCCCCGACTACCTTTCCAGGCCCATCTTCTACCTCCACTCAAAGCTCTTCTTTCCTCCCACAATCCGGTCACACAAAAACCATTTATTTATTTACTTGTTTGTTTGTCTTTTTTAGGGCCACACCCGTGGCATAGGGAAGTTCCCAGCCTAGGGGTCAAATTAGAACTGTAGCTGAAGGCCTACAACATGGCCACAGTAACGCACGATCCCAGCCACATCTGTGACCCACACTACAGCTCACAGCATCACCGGATCCTTAACCCACTGAGCAAGACCAGGGATCGAACCCGTATCCTCATGGATACGAGCCCGGTTCGTCATTAGCACTGCGCCAGGACAGGAACTCTTTATCTTTTGAAATGACCTCCTCACCTCACAGCTGATCCTGGGTATAGCCTAACCACCTCCCTGTAGCGAACTTCAAACCCGTCCTTCAAGACTCGGCTCAAGGGTCACCTCCTTCAGAAAGCGCCCTGGGAGCCTGTCCTTCTCTTCTCACATACCCAGTGCTTACCTCTACCGAGGCATTTCCTATAGTGGAACTGTAACGGTGTTAAACTCCTTTTATCCATCTTTCCCCTTTAGCTAACGCACAAGCTTCTGGGGCTTTTTCTCTGGGGCCCCCGGCCTGCCACAGCATGTGAAACACACCAGGCTGCCAGCAAACCACACTGAGCAAACAGCCTCCGGGCAGGGATTAAGCTTCAGGTCACTTATGGGCGCTTTCTCGGTGACCACCTTTCGCGCCTACAGTTGAAACCATTTCCGAGTAAGAGCCTACCTGGTAGGTCAACCATGGTAAGAAACGCAGCTCGATCTGGATGTACAGAAGTACAGGGTGTTCTATATTTCCTGTTAATTCTGGGCACTACACCACACACACATCTTACAGAACCAAAACCCCTCTCAGGCGTCCGGCTAAATAGGTAAGATTGACCCTGGGGGCTCCTCCCTTCACCCAAGCAGGAGTTTAACCTGATACAGACTCACAATCCCTTATCTGAAACCCTTGGGCCAAGTGTATTTTGGAATTCAAAATTTGGGGCATTTTAGAAAGATAATACCTAAACTATGCCGTATGTGATAACAGCACCACAGCAGTGTCGGGGGCAACATCGAGAAGTCAAGCATTATTTTATTTTAATTTTTTTGCTTTTTAAGGCCATACCCGTGGCATATAGAGGTTCCCAGGCTAGGGGTTGAATCGGAGCTGCAACTGCCAGCCTACACTACAACCACAGCCACAACAATGTGGGATCCGAGCCGCGTCTGCGACCTACACCACAGTTCACAGCAATCCCAAATCCTTAACCCACTGAGCAAGGCCAGGGATCGAACCCACAACCTCATGGTTCCTAGTCGAATTTGTTTCTGCTGCGCCACGACAGGAACTCCCAGAAATCAAACACTTTAGTATTTCCACAGTGCAATTTAGGAGTGGTAACACTTAGTGGGATTAAATAAAGCCTATAAATAGTCTCCTTTCAATTCAAACGAGTCTTATTGCCAAATTGAGCTGGGGCCAAACTTACAAAAAAAATTTTTTTTCTCATCTTCAGAGCATTTAGGACTTTAGAAATGCTGGATATGTGTAGTTAAGAACATGGCCTGACATCTATAGGCACCAAAAGCATTGGGATGTGTGTCTACAGATATACATACATATGTATATTTTTAGACATATACACGTACACGAGAAAGTCTGGAAAGTATACACTGAATATCAACAGTAGTTATTTCTCAGTGGTAGGATCTCTTTTTCTTCTGTTTCTATAAGCAACCTTCAAAGTTAGCTACAATAAGATATGTGCATGGTGGGGGGGAACTATATAAAAAGCCCTAAATAGGAGTTCCCACTGTGGTGCTACAGGATTGGGAGTGTCTCTGGAGCTGGGAGGCAGGTCGATGCTCTGCCTGGTGAAGTGGGTTAAGGATCCAGCTGCTGTGGCTGTTGTGGAGGCGCAACTGTGGCTCAGATCTGATTCCTGACCCAGGAACTCCATATGCTACAGGGTGGCCAAAAAAGAAAAAAAAGAACACTAAATATATATATATATTTATATATATATAAAAATACATATTTATCTTGCACAGGCTTTGGAGTCAGACTCAGGTTCCATTTCTGGCCCTACTGCTTACTAGCTGTATTATTTTGAACATATTATCTCACTTCTCTAAGTTTCTGCTTCCTCAACTGAACAAAGATAACTATCTGCCCCCCCCTTTTTTTTTTTTTTGCTTTTTAGGGCCTCCCCCGCAGCATGTGGAAGTTCCCCAGGCGACGGGTTGAATTGGAGCTACAGCTGTTGGCCTACACCATAGCCACAGCAATGTGGGATCCGAGCCGCATCTGTGACATATACCACAGCTCATGGCAAGGCCGATCCTTAACCCACTGAGCAAGGCCAGGGATTGAACCCGCATCCTCATAGATCCTAGTTGGGTTTGTTAACCACTGAGCCATGAAGGGAACTCCGCTGTCTTCTTTTCTTATGGTTAATCCAGGCTACCCCTCAAAGGTGCTCTAGAAGTCAAACCAGACCTGTTGAAGGCCCAGATCTACAAAACAAAGACAGGAGGCAAAGCCTCCATTTCAATATTTTGTAGCCAGGCCAGCCACGGTCTGGGCTTTTTCAAAAACGTGACCATCACACAAGGAAAAAAAGCAAATTACATCTAAAATCCAAGTACTCTACCTCTTTTGAGAATTGCTCAAGAGGCAGCAACATTATTTCTTAATTCCATTGTTCCTTCTCTCTCCACCACTTGCCCTGCTCCCCATTGCAGGTCCCCCAGTTATTTATAAATACTCCCCAAGACCTAGACCAGTGCTGGCCAACAGATGATGAAAATGTTCTATAACTATACTGCCCAATCAGTAGCCACTAGCTACACTTGAACAGTTAAAATCGGCAAGAGTGAACTAGACACTGATTTCTTATCTATTTACCTAAAGCAAATTCAAATAACCACATGTGGGAGTTCCCATCATGGCTCAGCGGTAATGAACCCGACTAGCAACCATGAGGACACGGGTTCAATCCCCGACCTCACTCAGTGGGTTAAGGATCTGGCATTGACGTGAGCTCTGGTGTAGGTCATAGACTCGGCTTGGATCACGCTTTGCTATGGTCTAGGCCAGCAGCTACAGCTCTGATTCAGCCCCTAGCCTGGGAACTTCCACATGCCACGGATGTGGCCCTAAAAAGACAAAAAAATGAAAACAAAGAAAACCACATGTGGCTAGCGGCTACCATATTGGTCAGTACAGCTCTGGATCTTATTCCTTCTCTTTTACAAGGACCATCAGCCATCACAGTCGGTTCTAAATGGAGCTACCCTGCTGTGCCTGAGTTCAGGCCCTCCGCTGTCCACTGAGCACCAGCACTTCTACAGGATGCTCTGTGCACAGGGTAGGTCCTAGGTAAAGCTGTGCTTTGACCTCTGGGTTTTCCCCTGAGCTCTCCCTTCTGTCACCAGCACTACCATCTCCCCATCAGCCCAGTCTGCCGCCCTGACATTTGTTCACCTGTATCCTTGGGTCTCCAGGGCCAGTCGGCCATCCATTTCTTCATTCTCTCAGCTGCCTTCCTCCAGGCCATCCTCTCCTTACCTGTTACTTCAAGAGCCTCCCAACTAAGAGATTTTCCCACTTCTCCCCCCACCCAATTTACCAATTTTGTCTTTGGACTGGCAGGCTAAACTCTGACTTCATCTCTCCCTGCTCTAACACTTTCAGTATTACATCACTGCCTGCAGGTGAAGGTCCAAACTGGTTGAACTGGCACAGGAGGCCCTTTGCAAATTGGTCCATCCAAAGGCTGCCAATTCTAAGCAGACAGGTTCCCCGTGCATGCTGCCTCCATACAGAGGAAGGCTGACTTTCTGGCTCCTCTCCTTCAAAGTCCAGCCTCAACTCCTCCGTCCTCCATCACCAAGTCCTCCCAACCACGCTGGTCTCTGAATTCTGAAGGCCTTCCTGTCTACATAACTCGCTTAGCACTTTTAAGGGAAATTAGAGTGTTTTGGAAAAAATCTTGGGTTTTGGAATAAAACAGACCTGGTCATTTTACTGGCTCCATCCATAACCTCATATGAAACCTCAGGCAAATTACTTAATTTGTTTCCTCATTTGTAAAATTAGGATAACACCACCCCACTTATGCAGAAGCTAAAAGGAGAAACAAATGAAATTCTGAATGGGTCAAGAGCCTCGCACGAGGCCTGGTTCACAGCAGATGTGCAGAAAGCCTTGGTTCTCTTCCCTCTGCTCTACCGCTCCTCCTCCTCCACTGCCTTGATGATAAAGACTGCCATTTATCAAGTCCCCGCTAACAGCTATGTGCTTCTTCTGTGATTTCTGATTATTGGCCTCATCTTACAAATAAGGACATTGAGGCCTAGAGCAGGTAGCAGACATGCCCAAGGATACAGAATCAAGCCAGTAAATGGCACGGTTGACATTAAAACCCAGATCTGCTCAACTCCACAGCCTCCCCTTTTCCCAACATAAGCATAACATCTTCAATGAATCAACCCGCAGGAGTAAGTAGTGTATGAAGAGAAGGATCAAGTCTGTTTGGATAATAAAACAAAAGTACCGCCATGGTCACCACAGGTTGTGTGGGTATGTGGCTGCCACTGTGGGGTGGAGGTCACATCTTGCCCTTCCTGAGAATCTACTAGATGGGTCTAGGAGGCAGTGAAACTTCCTGTCTCCTCAGTCACCGCCCTTGGTGTTCCATTTCCAGCATACTAGAAGAACCTGCCAAACCACATGAGCAAATTACCTGGCAGTTCGAAGTGACAGGATTAATGCTTATAAATGCTGTGTACATGCCACCAGGGGCTGTCCCATGGCCTCACTGAGACAGGGCAACACAAACCAGCAAGAGATTCGTTCTACTTACAGGGAGGCAAAAAGATCCAGATTCAACTACCCAAGTCAGGCTGTGTTAATGATGACGAGAGTAATAGTATCAAAAATAATATTAACAGTAAATACATTAAAGTCTACTACTACGTGCCAGGCATGGTTTTAACCACTTTTTGTATATTTAATCTTCACAACTCCCCCATGGGATAGGTGGCATTATTATGTCCACTTTACAGACTGAGATAAGCAAAGAGAGATTGAGTAACTTGCCCAAGAACACACAGCTAATAAATGGCACAGCCAGGATTCAAACCTAGGGAATCTGGGTCAAGAGTCTCTGCTCTTGGAGTTCCCTTTGTGGCTCAGTGGTTAACGAATCCGACTAAGAACCATGAGGTTGCGGGTTCGATCCCTGGCCTCGCTCAGTGGGTTAAGGATCTGGCGTTGCCGTGAGCTGGTGTAGGTTGCAGACGCAGCTCGGATCCCGCGTTGCTGTGGCTGTGGCGAAGGCCAGCGGCTACAGCTCCTGTTAGACCCCTAGCCTGGAAACCTCCATATGCCGCAGGTGCGGCTCTACATTAAAAAAAAAAAAAGAGTCTCTGCTCTTAATCAAAAACTACATTAACTATCAGGAAAAATATGGGGTTCAGAGAGAATTTCTGGCAGAGGAAATAATTTCAGTACAAAGACATGGCATTATACTATGTTCAGCAATAAGTAATAATAAGAAGTACAGATTAAGTAGAAATGAAAAGTGTTTGAGAGGCATCAGGGGATACAAAAGAAGAGTGTTACGAAGTTCCCGTCGTGGCGCAGCGGAAACGAATCCAACTAGGATCCATGAGGCTGCGGGTTCAATCCCTGGCCTCGCTCAGTAGGTCAGGGATCTGGCACTGCTGTGAGCTGTGGTGTAGGTCGCAGACGAGGCTCATATCCCATCTGGCTGTGGCTGTGGTGTAGGCCGGCAGCTACAGATCCAATTCGACCCTTAGCCTGGGAATTTCCATATGCCACAGGTGCAGACCTTAAAAAAAAAAAGTGTTGGAGTTCTCGTCGTAGCGCAGTGGTTAACGAATCCGACTAAGAACCATGAGGTTGCGGGTTTGATCCCTGGCCTTGCTCAGTGGGTTAACGATCCAGCATTGCCATGAGCTGTGGTGTAGGTCGCAGACGCAGCTCGGATCTTGCGTTGCTGTGGCTGCGGCGTAGGCCAGTGGCTACAGCTCCAATTAGACCCCTAGCCTGGGAACCTCCACATGCCGTGGGTGCGGCCCTAAAATGACAAAAAGGCAAAAGAAAAGTGTTAGGGTTAGGGCTCAAGCATTAGATTCAGATGACCTCAGCTCTATTCTCACTGTCACCGACTAGGTGAGTGATCACGGCCACGTCACCTGTGCTCTCTGAGCCTCAGTCGCTCCATCTGAAAAGTAAACATCCTCTTAAAGAGCTTCTGTGCACAGAGTGAAGCCCACAGACCCACAGCAAGTGTTTAATAAATGTTAGCTGCTAATAATAATAACAGCCATAACAGTAATTAACCTGTATTTATAACTTTTTGTTATTTATTAGTAATAAATTTGAATTACATGTATTAGGCCAAACTGTAAGTTTTTTTGTTTGTCTGCTTTTGACTTTTTAGGGCTGCACTGACAGCATATGGAAGTTCCCAGGCTAGGGGTCAAATGAGAGTTGTAGCCGCCGGCCTATACTATAGCCATAGCAATGCCAGATCTGAACCAGGTCAGCAACCTACACCATAGCTCATCGCAACACCAGATCCTTAACCCACTGAGCGAGGCCAGGGATTAAACCCATATCCTCATGGATACTAGCTGGGTTTGTTACTGCTGAGCCACAATACGTATTCCCAAACTGTAAGATTCTGAATGCCACATGGAGTTTGGATTTGACTCTTATGCTAAAGTAGGCAGCACACATAGGATAGGGAACTCTTGAGAGAAGCCCATACATAGCACAGCATTAAAAAGAATGGCAAGAACCAATGATTCCTCTCTCAGCCAGGCTACCACCCCAAATGGTTCTGCTATTTTCTTAAAAATCAAATCATGATGCGTCTTAATCTCTTTTTTCTTTTACTTTCTCTCTTCCTTCCTTTCCTTTCTTCTTTTTTTAAAAAAACATTTCCCACTATCTTATGCTTTCAAAAAGTACATAGATTTTAACAATTAAAATGGGCAGAGATGGAATTCCCATTGTGGCTCAGCGGTAATGAACCTGACTGGCACCCATGAGAACACAGGTTCGATCCCTGGCCTCGCTCAGTGGGTTAAGGATCTGGCGTTGCCGTGAGCTGTGGTGTAGTCGCATACGCAGCTCGGATCCTGCGTTGCTGTGGCTGTGGCGTAGCTCCGATTCAACTCCTCGCCTGGGAATTTCCACATGCCACGGGTAGGGCCCTAAAAAGACCAAAAAGGGGGGCGGGGGCAGAGTTATCTCTCAAAGCACATCCCATGCCCTGCTAACCCGTGAGCCCTGGCCTCAAAATCCAGTTCCCACCCCTCCCAAACCCCGTCCAAATCCAATTTAGCTTAGCAGGAACTAAATATCACCACTTTAGCTTTCAAGTAGGTAAACTACTACTATGTAAAATTATTTTTTGGCAACAGGTTGTAGTGGTCACAGGCTACTGGAGAGATGACTTGACTTTTTCCTCTGGGCTCTCCCTTCAGTGGGCCTTCTGTGAACTGTCTGTGGTCTGGTGATAAGGCTGAAAGAGAAGTGGGCAAAAGCAAGCCAGGAAGGAGGTGGCTGCGGAAAGAAGTGCAGAGCCCACATAAAGAGGAAGGGGGCAGGAGTCCTTCAGGCAACAAAGCACGCAGGCTAAGAACTGCATGGGTCTCTACAGTTCTGTATGGGTTCGAAATGACAGATATTTTTTGAGCACCTACTGATGTACAAAGCATTCAGTTAGCATTCAGGGAGGAGAGAGGATGCAAAATGCTAACAGCAGCAAGTTTGAGCCTATAATAATGTAGCTGAATGAACAGCCAACAGAGAGATGAAAAAGCACAAGCCTTTTACCCAGAAGTAACAAGCAGTCAGGTTTGAAGGAAGAGGAAACGCAGGTGAGTTGGGGCTGAGAGGACAAGGCCTAGGGGGCAGGGCCTGAGGCCTGGCTGTTCAGGACTTGAATGCCACGCTAAAGAATTCGAACTTTGTTCCCCAGGCAACAGGGAGTGGCACAGCATTCAAGTTCACAAACAAAATAGTAGAACATGAGAAGTTTCATTCTAGGAGTTCCCTGGTGGCCTAGAGGGTTAAGGATCCGGTGTTGTCACTGCGGTGGCTTGGGTTGCTGCTGTGGCGAAGGATGGATCCCTGGCCCAAGAACTTCCACAAACATGGCCAAAAAAAAAAAAGTTTTGTTCTAAGGAGAGTCCCAAGGGAGGAGACTTAGAGGGTGGAAGACTTGTAAAGAGACCACTGCACTAGTTCAAATAAGAGGATACCAACTGAAAAAAAAAAAAAAAGATTTTTTTTTTTTGTCTTTTTAGGGCCACACCCACAGCATACGGAAATTCCCAGGCTAGGGGTTGAATCGGACTGTAGCCACCGGTTAAAGTGGGATCCTTTAACCCACTGAGTGAGGCCAGGGATCGAACCCGAGTCCTCATGGACAGTAGTCAAGTTCGTTACTGCTGAGCCAGGGTGGGAACTCCTCAAAAAAGTTTTACTTATTTATTTATTTTTTGTCTTTTTAGGGCCACACTGGCAGCATATGGAGGTTCTCAGGCTAGGGGTCAAATTGGAACTGTAGCCACCGGCCAACGCCACAGCCACAGCAACGCAGAATCTGAGCCGTGTCTGCGACCTACTGCACAGCTCACAGTGACGCCAGATCCCCAACCCACTGAGTGAGGCCAGGGATCGAACCCGCACCCTCCTGGATGCTAGTCGGGTTCACTAACGACAGAGCCACGATGGGAACTCCTCAAAAAAGTTTTAAATTGCAAAAATAATGGACAGAATTTGCTTATCAGACATAAGAGGAGAGGAAAGAGTCAAAGGCGACTGAGGTTTTTAATGATTATCTTGACAGAAAAGGAACTGGAGGGAGGGAAGGAGTGAAGAAGAGAACGAATGCTGTAATTTGGAAGAAACCAGCCCAGGACAGGCCCTGCAGGTGGCAGCCAGCTTCTAAGCTCTCGGAGGTGAGCATCTGCAATTCCTAAATGTGCTTCCCAAAGAAAGCACCCCTAAATAATTTAGTGTCCCTTCAGTCCTAGGAGACCTTCGAGGAGGCAAACATTTACTCCCATTTTACAGAGAGAAGAGAGGAAAGTCAAGAGGCAAGTCTGGGATGATACCAAGGTGCAGTAATAAAAATAAAAATTAAAGTACCCAGCCACACAGACATATGTTTTTTTCAAACCCTCCTCATTCATAGTCGCTACTTTCTTTCTTTCTTTTTTTTTTTTTTTTTTTTTTTTTGTTCTTTAGGGCCTCACCCTCCGCATACCTGGAGGTTCCCAGGCTAGGGGTCGAATCGGAGCTGTAGCCACCCGCCTACACCGTGGTCACAGCAACGCAGGATCCGAGCCGCGTCTGCAACCTACACCACAGCTCACGGCAACGCCAGATCGTTAACCCACTGAGCAAGGCCAGGGATCGAGCCTGCAACCTCATGGTTACTAGTCATATTCATTTCTGCGGCGCCACAACGGGAACTCCCATAGTTGCTGCTTTCATTCACATATGCACCACCGGTAAAGTCTATAAATTTGTTAGAGTAATATTTTCTCATAGCCACGCCCACAGCATATGGAAGTTTCCCTGCCAGAGATGGAACTAGAGCTTCTCAGCGACACAGGCAGTTGCAGTCGGGTTCTGAACCCACTGCACCACAGCGGGAACTCCTGTTACAGTAATTTCTCAGCAGCAAACAGGCAAGCTAGCGAGTTCTATGTCCCCAAACTGTCTTTCCTCTAATAAATACCAATGCCTCCCTCTTCCTGAACCTTCTGTCCCTGGGGACTTTCCTATGCAAAGCTCCCCTTCTAAGTGAACGTTTGTGGGTCACCTCTCTTGCTCCAGGCTCCCACTGGAGAATTCCAAAACAAACTGTTTTCTACAAGAAAGAAAAGTCTTCAGGGGGTTCTCCTGTTCTAGAAACAAACAGAAGGTCATTTGGGACAAAGAGGGAAACGGAGAAGGGAACAACACGAGGAGGAAGAAACACGAACACAGTTTTCTTTCGTTTAAAGAAACAAGGTGATCCAAATTAATTTGCTCAGGACCCCACAGAGCTTTCCACAAAGGTGAGATGATGGATGGGCAGGATTTCTACGTGTAGGATAAACATCTCGGACAATTCGTTTTCTCCCTGCTAAAAGGGTACGGTGGTCACACAGCTTTTACTTATTAAGAGACACGGGAGCGGGGAGACCGACCGACCCAGGGGCTGTTTTTCCAACATTCTCACTGGCTTCCACTCTGGAAATCTAGGTTACCCTTTCTGCTACCCTGAGATATAAATAGCATTCATTTCCTTTCTCAGGCCAGAGAGACTTTAATGCCTTATTTCCTGGGTCCAAGGGGAAAAATGTTCATAGCACATCTCATTCTGAATTTGAGTTACTACCAAGCTACCTTGCTTTGAATCAACCATGGAATTAAAAAAACCACTTCAAAAGACCAAAATGTTGTCACCATTTTGTTAAATTTGCCCTAAACCGTCTCGGTGGGACTTGTGAGTAGCTGTTTCCTCTCTAGCATATGGCTCAGAATCCTCCAGAGCACAGCTCCGGGTCTTTGCACGTGCCCTGGATGAGGCAGGTGAGTATTTTGCACAATGACATGGGTGAGTACTGAGTTTGATGCAGGACCCCCGAGGGGTTTTCTGGGTAACAGCACCTTCAGAGGCTAGACAGAAACAAGAAGGCATTTCTCCCTTTTTCTTCTTTAAGGAAAGAAAAAGCTACACAAAGAAGAGCAGACAAGAAAGTGAAGAAGCAGAAAACCCCTACTTACAACAACTGTTTGTCTGAGACCCATGCAACGTCTTACAGCGGAAGAGGCCAAGAGAATCAGATGAACAGGCTGCCACTCAACCAGAAAGGAGCCTTACATCTCATTCAGCAGCCGACTTAGCTCAAAGACCCCGCTCTGAACCGGAAGACATGGACCGCAGTCTAAAACTAGCTGCATTTCTCTCTTCTGCAATCCCTACCAAGAGTGGCCTGACACCCCTGAATTCTAGAAACACGATTCAAGGAAAAGAACGGCTATTTTGGAGAGAAGCATCCAAGTGAGATAGTTTCTTTCTCTACCAAGACAAAGGCGAGGAGTGAAAACCAGATTCACTTTGCTCCCCAAATACCTCGGCCTTTGAGGGGCTCTTACCCTTGGCTCACCCCACAAAGTCCCCCATCCTACTGAGCTGACCCTACACTTTCTTTTTCTTTTTTTTTGTCTTTTTGCCTTTTTATCTAGAGCTGCACCTGCGGCATATGGAGGTTCCCAGGCTAGCAGTCTAACAGGAGCTGTAGCTGCCGGCCTTCGCCACAGCCACAGCAACGTGGGATCCGAGCCGCGTCTGCAACCTACAACACAGCTCATGGCAACGCCGGATCCTTAACCCACTGAGCAAGGCCAGGGATCAAACCCGCAACCCCACGGTTCTCAGTCGGATTCGTTAACCACTGAGCCACAAAGGGAATTCCTGATCCTACACTTTCTTACCTCTACGAATCGTCAGATCCTGCTGTCAAACTGTCAGCTCCTTGGGGCAGCCCTATTTCACCTGAGGTGCATCACAAATAACATTTTAAAGCAGTCTTCAGGTTGGTTTCCTGGGCTATCAGGAAGTGGGTATTTGGATCAAAGGCATACAGGAAGCACCAAACTTACTACCTGTTTCCCTTGAAGTCTGGAATGTCCAGAACATCCAGAGGAGACCCAAAGGGTTCCCTCTTCCTGTTGTAGACGATGTGGTTTTCCCCTGAGGCCAAAGTAACTCTGGAAACAGACCTGACCCAAGCCATTGCTTACCAATTATTTGTGGCGGCAACCATGGCCTGGAGAAGTTCCTGGGCCAGAAATCAAACCTGCGCCACAGCAGCGACATGAGCCACAGCAATGGCAACGCTGGATCCTTAACCTGCTGAGCCACCAGGGAACTCCATTTCTTATCAGTTTTAACATGGGCAACCTAGCAATTAATAGTGTAACCTCACTTAGGTGCTACGATGCGGACAAATCATTTCAAATTAAAAGTAAAACCAAAACCCTGACAGTGACCCCTCACCAGCATGCGGGTAGTTTTGGTTTTTTGAAAGGTCACAAAAAACCCTAAGATCCCTTTGCATTTATCATCCTGAGGCAGACAACTGCTTCAGAGCTGTCCTGACTTCTCACAGAAGACCGCTATCTACTGAGGAAATGAAGTGTCCCAACAGGCTCTGGTGTGTTGGCTGAAAAGGCAGAACCCACCTCTTTCTGCTGCTACCGGACCTGTCCTCCACCAACTGTCTGGATGTCAGCAGCCTCATCTGAAGGCGCCAAGGGAGCATGTGTTCTTTTTTCCTTTTTTTTTTTTGCTTTTCAGGCCCTCACCCTCGGCATATGGATGTTCCCAGGCTAGGGGTCGAATCGGAGCTACAGCTGCCGGCCTACACCACAGCCATAGCAACACGGGATCCAAGGCGAATCTGTGACCTACACCACAGCTCACAGCAACGCCGGATCCCCAACCCACTGAGCAAGGCCAGGGATCGAATCCAGAGATGGGACCTGCATCCTCATGGATACTGGTCAGATTCGTTTCCGCTGCACCACAACGGGAACTCACGGGAGGGTGAGTTCTTGACAGCTTGTTTGGGGGTTCTAGCAGGGGGGGCACAGCTACTCATATACGCTTGATCAAAGAAGGGTCCTCCTCTATCAGGGATGGTCGTCCTCTTCGACTGAGTGTGCAGCTTTGGGAGGGATGCACATGCAGCGGTAAGGGAGGAAGGGGACACCTGCCCGGCCAGCCAGATCAGCCAAATCAACCCTGGCAATCAGTGAGGTGACACAGGTCGCAGCCAGATGGCCCTCACATCTGGGAGGATGAGTTCTCAATCTTTTTTTCTTTTTTAGGGCTGCATGCGTGGTATATGGAGATTAGGCTAGGGGTTACATCAGACCTGTAGCCACCAGCCTACACCAGTCACAGCAACGCCTGAGCCAAGCTGAATCTGCGGCCTATACCACAGCTCATGGCAATACTGGAACCTTAACCCACTGAGTGAGGCCAGGGATTGAAACTGCATCCTCATGGATACTAGTCAGGTTCATTTCCACTGAGCCACGATGGGAACTCCATGAGTTCTTAATCTTAAGCTCTCACCTGTCCCAGCACCAAGGCCCAGAATGTCATGGAAAATGACACAACAGCTGTCTCAAGATTAGCACTTTGAGCTCAGATAAACCCATGAGAGATGCAAACTATCTGCACCAGCAGGTGCTTTGACCGAGTCTTGCGGCGGCTGCAATGAAAGCAAAGCACAAGCATGGAGGAAGTCCTTTGCTCGCTTCATTTCCTCTCATTTTACAAATTTGTGCAACATGCTATCCCCCCGCCTCTCATAATTTCCAAGCCTTGTAAGAGCAAGTGGAGTGCCGGCCCACACTTACACAGCTACTCGACAGTTCTCTAGCAAATGGCTGAGAAAAGGGGCACAAGTGGGTACTAGTGGACATGCCAAAGCTTGGACGTAACTGGAGCAACACGGGCACACCCAGGAGAAAAAAAAAATACCAGGGAACTCTGGCAGAAAACCTAGAAGTTGGATAGAAAACGCAGGTCTGCAGGTCCTCCCAAAGCACCAGACTGACCCAAATTTCAGCCCTGGGCCTCTCGCCCTCCAAAAGACAGCTTCCTGCTCAACAATTGGCCTTTTGTGCTGCACAACATTATCCACCAAGGGCTGGGTGGGAAAAAAAAAAAAAACTAGTCCTTTTCACCTGTAACCTCATCGTGGCCTCTAGTCCCAGGGTGGACAGGGTTTTCCTGGACTCCAGGTCTCTCCTAGGGACCGGGGACTGACAAGAGAGCCAGACAGCCCCTGCGTACACACACACACACCGGTCCTCACCCAAAGGAAGGCTCTATCATGGGGAGTGCACGTCTACACAAGTCAAAATCCAAGGTCAGGACGAAGAAACTGAGGCTCAGAGAGGGGCTCCTACCGCCCCGGGTCATACAGCGAAGCAGGAACGGAGCTTAACAACAACCACGACCCGGCCTCGGGATTCCTGAGTACCCCGCTGCCACCCGTCTGCCCTCATCACGCCCGGGTTAAGAATAACTAACGTACCCACAGCACTTCAGCACCAATTCCCTGCCTCTCTAGGGCCAGGACCTTGGGCTTTGCCCCGCGCGTTGGCCGCCAAACTTGCAGACCCTGCCGGCCCGAGGGCCGGGCCCGCCACCATCTCCGGCCAAGATCCCCCGCACCCTCCCAGCCCACCTTCCCACTGCCCGCCGGACCTGCAGAGTCGCGCTCCCGGGAGCCGGCGGCTGCAGACATTTCCCTGCCTGCTTCCTCAAGCTCTTCATCACGCCGCCCGCGCCGCCCCGCCCCGTCCGCTCCGCCCCGCCCCGTCCGCTCCGCCCCTAGAGGGACCCGCCCCTGCGTGCCACCTCCGCCAGTCGAATGCCGGTCTGCTGCATAGCCACGCCCAAAACAGAACAGAGCCCGCCCCTGAGGCCGGGCCTCCTCCAATCCCCTTCGCGCCTTCCGAGACCGATACCTGCCTTCGCCAATTCTAGCGCACCCGGGCCAGGTGCCTGGGGCCGAGTTCCAACACCGCCGGCTGGTGGGCTCGGGCTCCCGCTCGGAGCACCTGTATCGAGACAGCCACAGGAACTCAGGATCCGGGGTCGAGGAGTCGAAACCTGTGGAAGGAACAAGGAGGGAATGCTGAGCGACAGACATGAGGACCTGGTTCCGCCTCTGCATGTTACTGTGAGCAAATCGCTCAGCCTCTCCGGGGAGGCTCCAAGCTTGTTTCCCCTGCGCAGAGTGGGTCTGAGATTCAAATACGGTAATAAATATGAAAACAAAAGTGCTGTACCAATATAGAATCGCACCACTCCTCCGACCTTGTGGTAACTATGCGTCAAGTCCCGGGCTTCAGATGGACATTAGGTCCAAAATCTCAGAACTAACCGGAGGAGGTAGGGAACTATTATCCCGCAGCAAATGAGCTAGAGAGGTGAAGTCTAAGGTCGCGGAGTGGCAGAGCAGGAGCTCAAGTAGATGTCAGTGCTAGGGAGTGAGCTGGGGGCTTTAACCACCCATAATCTCCATCAGCAACTGACAAGCCTCTCCAAAAAAATACACTGTTAAAAAGCAATGTGCTTGGAGTTCCCGTAGTGGCGCAGGGGTTAACGAATCCGATTAGGAAACATGAGGTTGTGGGTTCAATCTCTGGCATCGCTCAGTGGGTTAAGGATCTGGCGTTGCGGTGAGCTGTGGTGTAGGTTGCAGACGCGGCTGGGATCTGGCGTTGCTGTGGCCCTGGCGTAGGCCGGCAGCAACAGCTCAGATTAGACCCCTAGTCTGGGAACCTCCACATGCCGCGGGTGTGACCCTAAAAAAGTAAAAAAGAAAGCAATGTGCTTACTTTGATATATGACTTCCAGAGAAGTCGTCTGGTTCCCTCTTAAGCAGATTGCCAGTCCTCCTTCCTCAAAATTCTTTTTCTTTTTGCCTTTTTGTCATTTTAGGGCCACACCCGCAGCATGTGGAGGTTCCCAGGCTAGGGGTCTAATCGGAGCTGTAGCCACTGGCCTGCGCCGCAGCCACAGCAACGCAGGATCCGAGCCGCGTCTGCAACCTACACCACAGCTCACGGCAACGCCGGATCGTTAACCCACTGAGCAAGGGCAGGGATCAAACCCGCAACCTCATGGCTCCTAGTCGGATTCGTTAACCACTGCACCACGGCGGGAATTCCTTTCCTCAAAATTCTTGAGTCCTCTTTGCCTCTCACTCAAACACTTGCTGTTTCCTAGGCTATCCTGCCTGGTCCCCTTGTAGAACTGCATGAACCTAACCAAACTGAACTGGATTTGCAAGGGCATCATAAATGAAGAGGCTTGGGTCCCAAGACTGACTGCTGCACTGCCAGACACCACTTTTAAATTATTTTCAGCATTTACATACTATTAACCCATACTGGGCCTCATCTGATCCTCACAAAACTCTTGGAGTAGTAAGGCAAATTCATATATCCATTGTGCAAATAATAAAGCTGAGCCTCAAAGAAACAAAATATATTGTTCACAGTCACAGCTAGGAAGTGGCGGAGCTGGGATCTAAACGGAAATCTTTGGACTCCATGGGCTTTGGAGTTGTAAACTGAGGTTCCAAACCTAGTTGTTACTTCAGTTGAGGAATGACCTTGGATAAGTTGCTATACGTCAGTTTAATCTGTCAGGTTTTTTGCTTTTTTTTGTCTTTTGTCATTTTAGGGCCGCACCCGCAGCATATGGAGGTTCCCAGGCTAGGGGTCCAATCGGAACTACAGCTGCCGGCCTATGCCACAGCCACAGCAATGCCAGATTCGAGCCACCTGCGACCTACACCACAGCTCAGGGCAACGCCAGATCCCTGACCCATTGAGCAAGGCCAGGGATGGAACCCGCAACCTCATGATTCCTAGTCAGATTCGTTTCTGCTGTGTCACAACAGGAACTCCTGCTCTGTCAGTTTACTCATCTATAAAATAGGCTATCCACTCTTCAGCAGTGCTCAAAAGACTGAACAAGAGAACATGGTTGTTGTGATGTCTAGCTGTCTAGAAAAATGTATGGCACAAAGTAGGTACTAAATTAATGTTGGCTTATTCTTTTTCTGATCGTGGTCTCTTGACCAAGGCGCTTCCAGTTCCTAGCCTTTTCTGCTGCACATTCTCCACCAAGGACTGGGTGGGAAAAACCTAGTTCCTGTCACCTGCAACCTCATCCTGGACTCTGGTCCCTTTATCTGTAAAATGCAAGGGTTGGGCAGGTGGATATCCAAGAACCTGTCAGCTCTGGGAGGGAGTCCCCCTTCACCCAGACCCTTCCCTGAGGAAGTCCACATTATGACGGCTACTCAGAGAAGTTAAGTTAGTGCAGTTAGCCCAGGTGTGGACCCCTAAGGAAGAGCAGGTTGACCGACAAATACCTAAGCCTAAAAGAGGGAAATCAGCCTTGATTCCTCTCCTTCACCCTCACAGCTGGGTACCAAGCCCTGTTCATCCACTCAAAAAAAAAAATATTTTTTTTGGCTACACCAGAGGCATATGGAAGTTCCTGGGCCAGGGATCAAATCCAAGCTGCAGCTGTTTCCTACACAACTGAGGCAAAATGGATCCTTAACCCACTGACCCACAGTGGAAACTCCGCAACAAATATTAAGTGCCTTACTATGTGCCAGGAACTGTTCTAACCACAGTAGGTAAAGTTGTGAACACAACCTAAACTCACTGTCCACATGGCACCTTCGTTCTTAATGGTTTGATCTGTCCAGTCCATTCTCTCCTGCCCATCCCCAAGACCTGGCCCCAGTCCAAGCCTCATTTTTTTTTCCTTTTCAGGGTCGAACCTGCGGCATATGAAAGTTCCTGGGCTAGGGATCGAATTGGAGCCCTAGCCGCCAGCCTTCACTACAGCCACAGCAACATCAGATCCGAGCTGCATCCGCAACCTATGCTGCAGCTTTTGGTAACACTGGATCCTTAAACCTACGTAGGGTTTAAGGATCTCAAATAACCAACAAAGAGCTTGGACTTTGCCCTGCAGCTTATAGGAGGCTGTCAGAGTTTTAAACTGAGGAACCACAAGGCAGGATTTGCATGTCAGGAAAGTTCCTCTGGCAACTGGTGCTGAAGGGGAACCTTGAAAAGGGAGCTCATTGAGAGTGTACTGCTTATATTCAGGCATTAAACAATGAGGCTTGAATCCCACTCCTGGGCATCTATTCAGAGAAAACCATGGCTCAAAAAGATACCTATACCCCAGTGTTCGTTGCAGCACTACATACAACAGCCAAGACATGGAAACAACCTAAATGTCCATCGACAGAGGAGTGGATAAACAAGATGTGGTACAGGAGTTCCCGTTGTGGCTGAGTGGTTAATGAAGCCGACCAGGAACCATGAGGTTGCGGCTTCGATCCCTGGCTTTGCTCAGTGGGTTAAGGATCTGGCGTTGCCGTGAGCTGTGGTGTAGGTCGCAGACGCGGCTTAGATACCACATTGCTGTGGTTGTGATGTAGGCCAGCAGCTACAGCTCCAATTGGACCCCTAGCCTGGGAAGCTCCATATGCCGCAGGTGCAACCCTAAAAAAGGAAAAAAGAAACCTCTTTTTCTATTTCTTTAATTGCATATCTATATGAGATGATGGATGTTCACTAAACTTATTGTGGTAAGCACCTCATGTGTATATAAGTCAAATCATTATGCCACACACCTTCAGCTTACACAGTGCTGCATGCCAATTAGAACTCAATAAAACTGGAAGACAAAAAACATATCTGCAAAACCAGGGTTCAGAGAGGTGAGGCAGTTTGTACAAAGCCACACAGCTAAGGACCAGCAAAGATAGGTTTCAAATGCAAGAGGTTATGTATCTTCAAAGTCCATGCCTTTTGCTGTTATTACTATTACTACTTCTACAACAACAAATAATAATCATAAAATAGGTTATCCTTATTAGTTGAAGGTTTAGAGCTAAATCTCTCCCTGCTTATAGAATAAGCTTTAAGCTCTTTAACTAGGCACGCAGCAGTTTCTATTGTGGCTCAGCAGTAACGAACCCAACTTGGATCCATGAGGATGCAGGTTCAATCCCGGGCCTTGCTCAGTGGGTTAAGGATCCTGCATTGCCATGAGCTGTGGTGTACGTCATGGATATAGCTCGGATCCCTCGTTGCTGTGGCTGTGGTATAGACTGGCAGCTGCAGCTACCATTCAACCCCTAGCCTGGGAACTTCCTTGTGCCACAGGTATGGCCCTAAAAAAAAAAAAAGTAAAAAATTAAAAAAAAAAAACCAGGCAGAGTTCCCATTGTGGCTCAGTGGTTAACGAATCCGACTAGGAACCATAAGGTTGTGGGTTCGATCCCTGGCCTTGCTCAGTGGGTTAAGGATCCGGCGTTGCTGTGAGCTGTGGCGTAGGTTGCAGACGCGGCTCGGATTCCATGTTGCTATGGCTGTGGCAAAGGCCGGCAGCTACAGCTCCTGTTAGACCCCTAGCCTGGGAACCTCCATATGCCGCCGGTGCGGCCCTAGATAAGGCAAAAAGACAAAAAAAAAAAAAAAGACTAGGCATGCAAGGCTCTGTAATATTGTTTCCTTTTCCAATAGTAACCCAGTTTGCCTTCACAGTCAGATCCCTTCTTGCACATCAGGAGAACTAGGGTGGACCCCTGGACACTCAGGCTCCATGGTGAGACCATGATAGAAGGGGAGCCCTCCCCCATTCCTGCAGAGTCAAGCTGTTGCTAGAAAAATGAGAAACAGTGTTGGGTAAACAGCTAAGCCCTAGCACCAGATGGCTTGAATTTGCATGTTCTGTGGTGCAGCCTCTACTCTGTATAAAGCTCCTTTACCTGCCTGGCTGATCTCCCAATCTAAACAAATTCTGCCAGAGGCCACTAAGCTCTCACTTCAAGACCAAAACTAGACCGTTTTCTCAGCTGGGGGGTGGGGGGGCAGAGAGCAAAGTTCAAGAGCAGGTCAGCTCTTAGGACAGACTTCCCTTGGTTCTAGCTGTGGTTGACAGAGAGAAGGAAGATGGGCCTCTAGAAGCTGCCCACCCTGCTAACTTGTAAAAGATCCTGCATCAGAATCACAACCCACCCCTGTAGTTCTGCCCAGAACCAGAAGGGCAAAGCAGCCCTGCTGGAGTTAAAACTCAGGGAGTTCCCATTGTGACTCAGGGGTAATGAACCTGACTAGTATCCATGAGGATGCAGGTTCTATCTATGGCCTCACTCAGTGGGTTAAAGATCCAGCATTGCTGTGAGCTCTGGTGTAGGTTGCAGACACGACTTGGATCCCTCATTGCTGTGGCTGTGGCATAGACCAGCAGCTGCAGCTCTGATGACCCCTAGCCTGGGAACTTCCATATGCCGCAGGTGTGGCCATAAAACACACACAACTCAGATCCATAGCAGTTAAGGGTCCAGCATCACTATTGCTGTGGCTCCAGTTGGACCCCTAACCCAGGGAACTTCTGCACGCCCTGATCAAGGCAAAAAAAAAAAAAAAAAAAAAAAAAAAACAAGCAAACAAACAAAAAAACTCAGGTCCAGAAATGGAAACACCATGGTTGACTGACTGGTGGCCTGGGGGCACTGTGGCCTCATGCCAGCAGCCTTGAGAGGGCACAGAAACTGTGATGCGTGAGTCCAAAGTGTGCAAAGTCAACTGGTGGTGGGGAAGTCAGTGCCCAGGAAACATCCCCCAGGGAGGCTAGGGTCTCACCTACCTGGACAGGCCCTGGCGACTTCCTGGAGGAATGTTCTGGTATGTGAACCAAAGGGGAGCTGGAATACAAGGCTGAGCTCCGCTGTGTCCAGCTGGACAGTGACATCTGAGCCTGCACAAGGAAGGCAGGAAATGAGCCCTTGGCCTCCAGGATGCTTAGGTGCATCTTTAGGCTGTAGTCTCCAGAGTGAGAATCAGCAGCCCAAGCTTCCAAAGCCCCCTTGGCCCTTAAGCAATACACTAGAGGCTGCTGCTGTGGAGATTAGGGAGCCCTCTGTGCCCCCAGCTCCAAAGTAGCATCGCCTTCAGTCTACAAAAGGCGTGGACCAAGGCTCTGAAATGTCAGTAAGTCTCACCACAACAGCACTGGTCAGAGCCAGAAGAGAACAAGTTCTCAACCTGCAGTCGATCCCCAGCCAGTGAAATGAAAAGCGCATAGAGGGGCTGTCAGTCAGACTCCTTGACTGTGCCAGGCACATGCCAGGCAGTGGTAATACCAAGCTGAAGAGATCAGACACAGCCTGCCTTCAGGGAGCTAGACTGTAGATGGTGTCTAGCATAACCCCGGGACCTGACAGGCACATGGCAAGCACCCAAAACGTGTGCCGAACTAATGAATGAGTAGGAGAAATCTAAAAGTATGGTTAAGAGCATGGCTTCAGAGTCTGGAATCCAAGTCTGAATCCTCATTCTCCCACTTACTAAATCAATTATTTTCTCTGGGCCTCGGTTACCTTGTCCATAAAATGGGGATGGAAACAGTGGTGATCCCACAGAATTGTTGTAAGGAAAGCACCATGTGATGTGTGTAAAGCTCTTAGCACAGAGCCTAGCACAAGCTCATCACTGATTAAATATTCATTTCTATTATTTTTTTGTCTTTTGTCTTTTCTAGGGCCACACCCACGGCATAGGAAGTTTCCCAGGCTAGGGGTCTAATCAAAGTTGTAGCTGCTGGCCTACACCACAGCCACAGCAATGCAGGATCTGAACTGCGTCTGCAACTTATACCACAGCTCATGCCAACGCTGGATCCTTAACCCACTGAGCAAGGCCAGGGATCAAACCTGCAACCTCATGGTTCCTAGTCAGATTTATTAACCACTGAGCCATGACAGGAACTCCTCTATTATTATTTTTTATGGCCATACTCACAGCATATGGAAGTTCCTGGGCCAGGGATCAAATCCGAGCTGCAGCTGCGACCTAAGCCACAAGTTTGGCAATGCTGGATCCATTAAAACACTGGGCCGGGCTGGGGATCAAACCTGCACTTCCAACAACAACCCAAGCCTCTGTAGTCGAATTCTTAACCCACTGCCACATGGCAGGAACTCCTCTATAATTATTACTAGTATCATTATTATTATTACTACTACTGCTTCCATTACAATCTACAACTACAGTCTAGCAAAGAAGACGTTAAATGGGTCCCATGCGGCTCAAGAGGTTAAGGATCTGGCACTGGCACTGTAGCGGCACAGGTCGCTTCGATCTTGGGCAGGAACCTCCATATGCTGTGGGGTGCAGCAGCCCCCTGGCAAAAAACGGGTCACTATAATCAAATCACTGAGTGACAGAGAGCTGGCAAGGACGAGAAAAAGGAATGTGTATCAATGAGATGCAAACACTTACAGGATTTCAACCATCAGAGGAGTTCAACAAAGGCTTCCTGGGGGAAAGTCAGTGTGCACTGAAGCCCTGGAAGATGAGTGGCTGAGTGAAAAGAGGAGTGAGAGTTTTGAGGAGGAGGGAGTAGCCCTTGCAGGGCTTGGCAGTGAGAACACGTCACGTTTGAGGTGCTGGGAGCAATCCAGAGGATTCCTGGTGCAGCAAGTAGGGAAGATAGTGTCTGGAGAGGTGGGAGGGCCTGATTCTGCAGGGCCTAGCTTGCCCGGTAAAGCAAGAGAGTGCTTTTAAATCACCCCACTCCTGTCTTTGCAGATCCTGTATCCTGCCCCAACCTGGACTCAGACTGAAAGGACCACTCACCGAGAATGTAGAGTTCGCCATCCGGGGACACTGTGGGGAGGGAAACGAAAGGCCCTTAGCAATTGACGGGCATCCTTGTTCCCACAGCCCATCCCCTATCAAGGCAGAAATGACCCGGGGGTGGGAGAAGCGAAGGAGCAGAATCGCACGGCCCAGCCCCTGCGGCACCTTCTTCCAGCGTGAAATCTCGCGAGATCGGCACTATCTGGTCCAAGGAGACATCGTCCCCCGTGATGGCCATCCTCCGGTGCGTATACAGGAAGAGGCTGAGGGCAAGGAAGCAGAGTGAGCACAGAATGCCCAGAGCCATGCCTCCGGCCCATTGTGGAAGCCTCAGGGTGCTCACACTCCCTCCTTGGTCCCCAAGGCTGTTGTGCTGGTGGCTCCCAACCATGCACAAACCTCCTGCCTCTGTCTAATTAATGTGCCCATCAGAGACTCGTTTCAGGGATGGGCCATCAAAGCTGAACTTGCCTCATTTCAGGGAGCCCCTGCTTTGTTAGTAAAACCTGTGGTTGATCTCTCCCTTGTGCTTCCTAGTCCTGCGTGTGACAAGGACAAGTCAGTCTTAGCCTCCTCCTCTCCCTCCCTGAACCTCTGTTTTTCCATCTGTAAAATGAGGGAGATGGGTTAGAAAATGTCTAAGCGTCCTCCCTCCCAGCTCTGAGACCCTAACTTTCAGTTTCTGGCTATGAGACCTTTGATAAGTATTAGTCATTCTCTCTCTGCTTCTGTGTAATTTGTGGGCATTACTAGCAACATTTATGTACTAGTAATGTGTACTTTCTATGTACTTTAATGTGTTTTAAACGCTTTATGCATCGGAGTTCCCTGGTGGTATAGTGGGTTAAGGATTCAGTGTTGTTGCTGCGGTGGCTCAGGTCACTGTTGCAGCACGATTTTGATCCCTGGTTCGGGAACTTTCACATGCAGCAGGCACGGCCAAAAAATTTTAGAAAAAGACTTTATGTGCAGTAATTCATTTTAATCTTTAGTCTAGATATATTGTACACAGAAGTAAACAGTTTGCTCAAGGTCATGTGGCTGAGGAATTCCCATCATGGCTCAGTGGTAATGAACCCAACTAGTATCCATGAGGACGCAGGTTCAATTCCTGGCATCACTCAGTGAGTTAAGGATCTGACATTGCCATGAACTGTGGTGTAGGTCGCATACGTGACTCAGATCTGGTGCTGCTGTGGCTGTGGCATAGGTTGGCAACAACAGCTCCTATTCGACCCTTAGCCTAGGAACTTCCATATGTTGCAGGTACGGCCCTAAAAAAGGCAAACAAACAAACAAAGAATCATGTGGCTCAGAAGTAACAAAGCCTTGTTTGAACCCAGACAGGCAGAGGCTCAAAATACGAAGCAGTACATTTAACTGTCTTTTCTTGAGAAACTTCCTTATCAAATTTTGAGGAGCATATAAGCTAATAATATGTAGGGCTTGGAATATACTTGTTCAAAAAAATTAATTATCATTATTATAATTATTCTAGAAGCCTCGGACTCTGCCCTGGAGGGATATATGAAATCCCACTGGAGGGACAGTGGAGAGTAAACCCCGGGGCCCAGGTAGGCAAGCACCAAACCTGTCACTTACGCATATTCGTGGCCACCATGTTCCAGGCGGTAGCGCACCAGTCCCAGGAGGCGGCTCTGCCTGCTGTCCCCCTCACACAGCACACCTTGCACCGCCTGCTGCTCAGAGTCAAGGCAAACCCAAAGGAAGCCAGCGCCCAGGTCTCTCCCAACCCAGGCCCCCCCACCTTCCCTGCCCTACCCTCACCCACACAGACTCCCTGTGTGACCCTGGGCAAGTCATTTCACCTCTCCCACCTTTTCTTATCTGTGATGTGGTGATAATAATCCCCAGCTTCACAGGGGTAGGAGGATAACCGAGTATGTAAAATACCTGGCAGAGAGTCCAGGACTGGGTAAGTACTTACTAAGTGCTGGTTTCTGGAGTTCCCATCGTGGCTTATCAGTGATGACCCCGACTAGTATCCATGAGGACATGGATTTGATTCCTAGCCTCACTCAGTGGGTTAAGGATCCAGCGTTTCTGTGAGCTGTGGTGTGGGTCGCAGACATGGCTCAGATCTGGCGTTGCTGTGGCTGTGGCGTAGGCCGGCAGCTGCAGCTTCGATTAGACCCCTAGCCTGGGAACTTCCATGTGCCCCAGGGAGGCCCTAAAATTAAAAAAAAAGTACTGGTTTCCTTCCCCCTGCGGGCCACCCCCCACCACCACACCCCTGCCCCCATGGCACAGAGAGAGGGAGGCAAGCAGATAGACACGTGGACATCAGCCATGGCCCTTGCCAGCGCCAGGCAGGATATGATGAGGCAGTACTCCCCCTCAGTGAGTGTCTCCTGGATGGCCACAGACTGGTCCATACTGGGCCCCTGCTGAGCAGACACACCCTGGGGGAGGGCAGATGGGGGCGCTTAGGTCAACAAGTCTTCCAGGGGGTGATGGAGCTGCCTCAGAGGACTGGGGGCAGGGAAGAGGGGGCTTTGTGTTGGGAGAAGGTGCAGGAGGCCGGATCCTTCCCCTCCCCTCCCCTCCCCTCTAGAATGAACTTTTTAGTTTCTAGGGAGAAGGGCCAAACCTTTGCCTCTAGTGGGAGGTACAATTTGCCGTACCACCCTTTGTCTGGAAGGGCATCCAGCCATTTCTAAATGGGGTTCAGTCTACTTGTTGGAGGTGGAGTGGTGCCTTGTCCCATTACTGGAGAGGAGGACACTGTCCCATCGCCCCTGGGATGGGGCTCTGCCTCTTCTGGGGGAACGGAATTAGCCCTGCTGGCACCTCACTGGGAGGTGTCGGAGGGGTTTCTCCATGGGGTTGGGGGGAAAACCTGTTGCTCTCAGGAAAGGAGCATCTCATCCTGGACAAGTACCCCCGTCCTGTTCCCATTTCCTTGGAGATGGAAAAGTGTCCCGTGGATCCTGCGCCCTCCCCCAGCCCAGCAGGCCCATTGCATCAGCCGCAGGCCAGGGTGTCCGGTTCTGACAGAGTCAGGACAGGGGGTCCCAGCCCTCAAGTTGCCCAGTCCCTCCTGCCCAGCCCTGCCCCGGCTTCCCTGCTCCCACCAGCTCCCTCTACCCTGCCATTGCCACCTACCTCTAGAGAGAGCTGTCAGCGCCGCTAGCCTTGCGGAACACCGCGGCCCGGGACCCAGCCAGTGACTACATTTCCCAGCAGCCCCTGCGCTACAGGATGGTCAGCAGCCTGCAAGTCCCAGCATGCCCGCGCCAATCATGGGGGCAGGGCCCTCCCCCTCCCCCTCCCCCTCCCCCTCCCTTTCCCCGGGTAACTCCTTAGGACCTGGGGTACAACGGGCTCCTATTCCAACAGCGTTTTCCTAAGGACTGCTCCCGCCTCACCCTCTGCCCTCTGTCGTGGGGCCAGAACTTCCCGCCCAGGGCCCGGGAGAAAGATGGTCACTTTAAGGGAGAACATTTTCTCCTTAGTGTCATCCTCAGCTCTCACTCCAGACAGGCCAGCACTGGCCTCTACTGGAACTCTTCCTCCCCAAGCAATTATCCCAGCCTAGCTTAAAGGAGAACACTGTGAAGAACCACAACTCCCATTTTCCAGGTGAAGAAACTGAGGCTGAGAGGTTGAGTAATTTGACCAAGGACCCACCGCAGCCTGCAAAGTGGCAAAACGGAGCCTCTATTTAAAGCCTAATTCAGGAGTTCCCATTATGGCTCAGCGGAACCAAATCTGACTAGTAGCCATGAGGAGGCAGGTTCGATCCCTGGCCCCGCTCAGCAGGTTAAGGATCCGGCATTGCCATGAGCTGTGATGTAGGTCACAGACACAGCTCGGATCCTGCATGGCTGTGGCTGTGGTGTAGACCAGCAGCTACAGCTCTGATTCGACCCGTAGACTAGGAACTTCCATGTGCCACGGGTGTGGCCCTAAAAAGACCAAAAAAAAAAAGCCTGATTACAACTTGTGTGCCATCGACACTGCCGCATGCGGTGTATATTTCCTCCCTTGGCCTCAGCAGCGTCTGTGATGGCAGCGCCAGGTCCTGCCTGCCTCATGGGGCTGTTTGAGGTTAATGTGGATGCAAACGCTTCACAAAGGTGTGACCCTGTGCACATACAGCACTGTGCTGACACCCCATCCGCTCTCCTTCTCAGGGAGGAGAGAGATCAAGGAGAGGGGGTCCCTTGGCTCTCAAGAGAGCCTGAGTGTTCACTTTGTTGTTCTCCAGCCCCTTCCCCTCATTCACCAGCCACAGGCACCTGGGTAAACATCCCTCCTTTGCGGCCTTGATTTCCCCACCTAAGATGAGGACAAAAAGGACCAGCTCAGACCAGGGAGTCCAGCCTGCTGGCCATTTGAGTAAACTGTAAGCTCCCCCAGCAGGCTGTGTCTCTTCTTCATCACCCCAGTGTAGTGTCTGGCACACAGGTGACCTTCAGAACGTGCTTACTGAATTAGTACATTACCCTAATAAATACTCCTCTCAAGCTTTGAGCCAAACTGAAGGGTCAATCCCGGGGAAGACGTGACCGTGCAATTTCCTTCTTTCTTTCTTTCCTTTTTTTTCCCCACAGCCATACTTGTGGCATATGGAATTCAAATCAGAGCTGCAGCTGGGGCCTAGGCCACAGCAACACAGGATCTGAGCTGCATCTGTGACACGTGCCATAGTGTACTGCAATGCCAGATCCTTCACCCACTGAGCCAGGCCAGGGATGGAACCCGCATCCTCAGAGAGACAATGTCAGGTCCTTAACGCACTGAGTCACAACGGGAACTCTGACCACGTGATTTCTAACCCATCTCCCCTCCTCTTGCCCTAAGCTGAGGGTTGTGGCCTTAGTGACCAGTTTGTTTGTACATGTAAACCTCTTCCAGAAACAGGCATTGCCTTCTTCTCGGTCTTCTTTTCCTGGAAATATCCACAGCATAAATGGAGTTCAATTTTATTAGAATTTGGTTTCAAGGTTATAGGAGGAGGAAGGGGATTGATTTAGATCCTTAGAGGTAAAGGTGCTGGGGCGGGGGGTGGGGGGGTCACTGAGGCCAGCCAGCCAGTCCCCAGAGAACATATAGGGTATCAGAAACAAGGGGGTCTGGGAGCTCCTGTTATGGTTTAGCGAAGGACGCGGGTTTGATTCCAGGCCCAGCTCAGTGGGTTAACCATCCAGCGGTGCCATGAGCTGCGGTGTAGGTCGAGGAGGAGGCTCTGATCTAGCGTTGCTGGTGTGTGTGTGTGGGGGGGACTGTGGGGTAGGGAGAACTGTGGCATAGGCCGGCAGCTACAGCCCCGATTCCACCCCCAGCCTGGGAATCTCCATATGCCGCAGGTACGGCCCTAAAAAAAGATTTTAAAAAAAAGGAAAGAAAGGAGGGGGCCTGGAGACTTGGAAAATTTCAGCTGCTGCCCTGGATTTCAGCAGACTGTGGAGCTGGGAGAGTCTAGCAGCCTGGCCTCAGCATGTCTAGCTCCAGCCAGAGTCAGCTGCTGACCCCCTCTGCCCAGGTGGGAGGAAAGAGGCCTGCAGTTCCAGGGAGGGCAGCATCCTGACCTTGGAGCACTCCGAGTGGCCCACCTCACAGAAGTCCACCCCACCTCGGCCACAGCTCTCTGTCCTTTGAAGTAGTCACTGCCTTGGCAGGAAAAGGTGGGACAGATTTTTTCCCCTGGAAGAAAAGGTGAAGGGAAGGGTGAGGGGTGGGGAGCCCTGTGAATTCTGGGCAGAGGAGGGGCTGGACCCCCATCCTGCCTGTTCTGCTGTCCCCGTCCACCACCCCCACCCCGTACTGTCCGTTCCTGCTTCCACGTCTCAGAGCAGACACATGTGGACGGACAGACACGTTTCTCTTGGGGGCTGGAAGGGTGGTGGTCACTGGGGTAGAGTGGGACACAGCTTGTCCTCTGGGACAGTCAGATGGCCGAGGCCTAGGAGCAGAGCAGGGCTGCCTGGGGGGGTACTGTGACATGTCTGCTGGGGGACAATTCCTCCGCAAAGCCCCAGCTTCCCCCTTCCCGCAGGAGAGGCTCTCTTGTGTGTGGGTGTCCCAACCTGAAAGTCCCCCATCTCTGCCACTCTGGAGCCGCACAGGGACTTGCTGGGCTTCCTTGGAACTTGGGGGGAGGGGAGCACTGACTCGGCTGTGGGGGAGGGGGAAGGGCCTGGGAACTGATGAAGAGATTAGACCTCAAAGGTAAGGGTCAGCCTGACAAGGTGGAGAGGTTGGGATGTTGACAGAGGTTGGGGAGGTTCCTGAAAAGAGCTCGGATGTGAGGGCCTGTTGGAGCTCGGAGCTGGGGGTTAGTGGATGGGCAAGGCTCTGGGCTGGGGACAGATGGGAGGGCTCAGAGCGTATGGGGTGGAGGAGGGGTTCAGCGCTGCAGGCTGGTGGCACTGCTGAGCGCCAGGCAGCGTGGGCTGCCACTGCAGCACCACGGAGAGCAGGGTCCTGGGCTGGAGTTGCAGCGCTCAGACAGGGGCAGGGACCGGTTTCATTTCTCCCCTCACACTGAGGTTGTACTGGGCTGTGTAGTGGGAAGCACTGAGTAGAGTCAGCTGAGTAAAGAGTGCCTGTGAGTCCAGGAGGATTGAGGGGCCAACCAGGCCTGGGCTGTACCTCAGCTTCTCTGGGCAACCCAAACACTGACTTCTCTCCCTCCCGCTTTAGTCTCTTCCTCCCAGCACCTTGCTATCGGTGCCCGAATGTCAGCACCCCTTCCCACCCTGCAGCAGCCCCTCCTGGCAGCATCCTGCCTGGGAACCCACAGCAGCCCCACCTCCCCACCTCTCAGCAGTGCTCCCCTGGACCACATTTTGCCGTTTGGTTGGAGAGCTCTGCCTCCTGGTAGCACGCTGCTCCTCCAGAGTAATGGAAGTTATGGCAGGAGTTCCCACTGTGGCGCAATGGGATTGGCAGTGTCTCTGCCATGCTGGGATGCAGGTTCGATCCCCGGCCCAGCACAGTGGGCAAGGATCCGGTGTTGCCGCAGTTGCAGCACAGGTCACAACTGCAGCTTAGAGCCGATCCCTGGCCTGGGAACTCCGTATGCTGAAGGGTGTCCCCCCAAAAAAACAAACACCAGAAAAACCAAACCAAACCAAAAAAAAAAAAAAAATCCCCAAAGTAATGGAAGTTATGGCATATCTGTGGGAGGATTTGAACACTGTGGCCCCATTCCCACAGGGGAAGGCACCCAGAAGGCTCTCTCCTCCTTGATATACTGCCTACCTGGACAGGAGTCGGGGTCAGCTGGGTTTGCACCAGGTTCCAGGCTACAAGAACACCTGCAGGAGGATGGTAGGAGGAAAACTAGAGAGGAAACCAGTGCAGGAAGTAACCAGCTCAAGAATCAAGGTCAAAGCAAGGTCATACAGTGGTTAAATAGAAGAAATGGCAACGGGGCAAAGAAGGGACAGTCTCAGAACCCTGCACTAGTCACAGGCTAGGGTTAATCGCAGGGTCCATGAAAGGCTAGGGTCCCTGGGCTGAGGACAGCTACCACTGAACAAAGCAGCTGTCAGCTCTGGGAGTTCCCTCTGATGCTGCTACCGCTGGGGACACAGGCAAAAGAAGGAAGCTCAGCTATGTCCAGGCTGGAGCCAGAGGGAGAAAATCAAGCCAGCTGGTAGGTGGAAGGACCCCACTGGGACGTGCCTTATTTGTGTAGGTGAGAAACCTGGCAGGTGGAGGAGGCTCTCAGAAGAGATCAGAGGGAGGGGAGGCCGGGTCCTCCCAGGGCCCACCTGCAACAGGGCAGCGTGCAGGGAGAGGTCGCAGGCCCATTCCCACCCCAAGAATTTGGAGGTGAGGCTGCCAAACTGCACCAAAAGGATGGAGGGGGAGGTAGCTATTATCCCAAAGATTAAAAAATGGAAATGTAGGAGTTCCTGTTGTGGCTCAGTGGGTTAAGAACCAGACATAGTGTCCCTGAAGATATGGGTTCCATCCCTGGCTCATTGCGTCAAGGATCTGGGGTTGCCACAAACTGTAGCTTAGGGTGCAGCTGCAGCTGTGATTCAACCCCTAGCCTGGGAACTTCCATGTGCTGCAGGTGCAACCCTAAAAAGATAAAAAAGGAAAAATAATGCAGAAGGAAGACAACCCCCCCCCTTTGTCTGCCCCACTTCCCCCACACATGGGTTACGTTTGGGCGCTGCCTTCATAGAGCCTTAGCACAAGCTGCCCCCGGGGAAGGGGAGTGAAGTGATGACCGTTGAGACTGGACACAGATCTGTCCACTTTCCTTTCGGAGGTGGGGGGTGAGGAGATTCCTGCTTCCGGAGGTTCATCCCAAGATCAGCCTCGGGGCTCAGCAGTGACCATTTGGGGGTCAGTCCTAGGAACAAATTCCTGCCTGGGCTGGGAGGGGCAGGCGGAGTCGGGCAGTGTCTCTGATGCAGCAGCTTTCCTCCCAAGGGTGAGCTGATCCACTTGTTCCTGGGAGATTCAGACTCGGGAGATTCTCACGAGACTCAGGAACCAAAGATGCACTTCTGGGGACTCATGAGCCCCTAAAATTATGTGCCAATATGTATACGCTTGTATATTTTTCTAAAGTCCTCAGTTACCTTTGTATCTTCAAAGGAATTTATGTCCCTAAAAACATTAAGAACCACCGATCTAAACCAAGAAAGGCCACCCTCCACTCTCCCCAGGGGCTTAGCTGAAATCCTGTTTTTACAGCAGATGCCCTGAAAGCCAGGCCTCAGAGTCACCTGGAGAGAACCACTTCCAATACAAGTTTGGGGCCCTCCCTAGCGGTTCTGTGCCCCTCAGGGCTGGGTGGAATCGACCGCACAACTCTTCCTACACCTCCTCCTTCCCTCTGGGTCTGCTCCCACCATCTCACCTCCACCTAATTCTCAAGGTTTGCAAACCTAGCAGTTCCTGGCACATGGAAGGCACTAGGAAGCAGCAGGTGTGTTCTTGGGGAGTTCCAGTGCTGCTACTGCCCCAGCCGCAAGGCTGGAGGGACGTCTCCTCCCACATCTCCTATTTCTGAGGCTTTAATTCTCTTCCCAAATGGCAATGTTTCCTTGTATTTTGGGCCAGTAAACAGTGTTTCAAGTTGGCTCAATTAGATTTAATTATCCACTCACTGAACCTCACAAGCGCCAGCCCTGGAGAGGTTGTCCAACTGGGGTGGTAAAGCACCGGAGGAGCCAGAGTACAAACATGTGAGGAGCTGCCCAAGGGATGGGATGAACCAGTAAGGAAAATACCAACCCAGAGCCAAGTGCCACGGTAAGGGTGGTAAGACCCTACTCGTGGAGATGACTGGGGTACCATGAGCATGAGGGAGAGGGCCAGCTTTTCCAGTAGGTAACGGACGGTCTGATGCTGAGGGGCAGAGGGGGCTCCGGGGAAATCCTGTTCTGGAGCAGGCCCTGGCCTTGCGACGACTGCCTGTGGGCTTATCAGGGGATACCAGACTCAGATCCGGGGGCAGCTGCTCATCTCTGCCCAAATCTTGGCTATCCGGGCTCAGAGAACACAAGAATATTAGCCACTTCTCAGTCAAGTAGCCATCTTTTTTTTAGGACCACAATAGTTCCCGGCCTAAGGGTCGAATCAGAGCTGCAGCCGTGCCAGCCTACACCACAGACACAGCAATGCCAGATCCGAGCCATGTCTACAATATACACCACAGCTAACGGCAAGGCTGGATCCTTAACCCACTGAGCGGGTCCAGGCATTTTATACAAAAAAAAGGCAGACAGGATCACCAAAGACTCTTGCTCTGGACTAGCATGCAGGTGAAGTCACTCCTGGTCCTGGTGTCAGGGTGCACCAGGCTGCTGGCCTATTCCAAAATAGCCAACACCTTCCTTTACGCAAATAAAGAGGCAGTTTTGGTGCTACAACTCTGTCCTCAGCAGAAGTCCTGGCTTGCTCTCCCCCTTTCCCTAATAGGTGCATGAATGGCTGTCTCAGCAAAAAGCAGGGCTTTTCCTGGGGGTTATGCTCATTTGGGGAAGTGGCAGCACACAGGGGTGGAGAATGAGGTCAGGTTAGATTTACTGAGCATAATGTAACATAATAGGTGCCCATTAAGCTTTAGTTGCTAGAGAAAGAGGTAGAGAGGTGTTTAAGAACTAGAGGATAGAATGAGCCAATAATCCTGGGCTTCAGAACAACACATTCAGAACAAGGGCTGGTTTTATTTTCCAACAGAATCCTTTTTAATATAAAACAAAGATAAAACATCTCTCAACCCTGCAATCTGCCAGCATGCCTTGTTTCTACAAGACGCACGCTAGTCCATAAGACTAAATAGCAAAGAGTCTTTAGGAGCATTTGGTTGGGAGAAATAGAAAAAGCAGATCTTCAGGGAGCCTGGGCAAGCCCCAGAGCCAAGATACATCCGCGAACACTAGAGCAGTCCTTGTCTTTTCAGATCCTCGTACGTCTTCTTATTCACCACGTTACCGCTGGAGTCTTCGTACTCTTCCTAAAAGGGAAGAGGAACGCATTAACCATGCTCCTGGGAGAAATGTCTGGAACCGGCCTCGGGGTGCCCGAGCTCACCCTGGCCTGACTCCATGGCATTCATTTACAACAGCCTTTCTCAGCGGGGGTTCTGCTCTACTGCCTGTGGCATGCGTGAGACATCTAGATGGTACCAATTATGACCGATCCTTGAGGATATCTGAGAAAACAGTTCACTCAGATCACTTTCTGCGTTTAAGACAAGGAACGCCGGTTGAGAAAGGCCCAGCTAAGATATGGTTTTCAAAGAGTTCCCAAGAACCCTAGGTTTCTGCCCAAGAGGCCAATGAGGGGAAGAAAGAGAGGCCAGGAAGGCTGAGCTTCTCCACATCCAGAGCAGCTCTGCTTTACTTTAGTTTATACACTGGAGTCTACATCACAGTTTGAAAAGGGCTTCACTGCTGAATATTCAAAGCCAATGACCTAAAAGAGAAGGAGCAGCTACCATGCAGTCCCTCATCTCTGCAATCAGCTGTTCGGGATGACCACCTCAAGACCAGCAAGGACCCCTCCCCACCCCATGAGAAGATCACCTCTCACCAGACGCTCTCCTCAAAGGAGACCTAACGTATGATATGGATTCTCTCGGGACACGACGCAGGGTACTCCTGCCTGCCACTTCAGAATTTCAAGGGAAGACTATAACTTGTCTTAAGACACAGATTTAAAGTCTGATGTATTTAGTATCACAAATAAATTAGGAGTACAAGTCAGGAGCCACTTTCAGGTACTGTCACATTATACTTGTTACTGCAGTGAACCAGGGGCCATCACCACCTCCCCGGGTCAGGTGAGGGAACTCTGTGGCCCGATGCCATCTGCCCTGAGCACTCACCTCAGTGTCAGGCTGCCATCGTTCTGAGGCCTTCTGCAGTTTCAGCTTGGCCCACACTGCATGACGAGAAATGACCAGCAATCAGATTTGGCTGAGGACTTACTGGCACATGATGTTACGGCACACCCCCACTGGAATCCCCTGGGGAACCTGCCCTTGAGACTTGTGCCTGTCCTAAACTGGAATTTTGGTTCTGGATCGCCTATGGAAAAAAACCCTTTCCCTGCAACACTTACCATAATCTGCTTTGCTATAAAATAAAAGCTGGATCAAATGTAACCAAAGATCTCCTAGAACAGAGAACTGATACTCTCCAAGGAAGAAGTTAGTGTGGTACAACACATGGGAATTACTGGAGGAAATGACCTTACTGTGTAAAGTTCATAACAGAAGACAAAGGAAACATAGACATTGACAAATATGTATGTTTAAAGTCTGGTGATATAGTTCAAAAACTGCAGAGGGCAAAAAAAGTGAAATATCATGGCCGAAAAGTCTGAAGGATCTGGTGGCTCAACAGACACTGCAGACATTAAAAATATGAATTCTGGAGTTCCCGTCATGGCGCAGCGGTTAACGAATCCGACTAGGAACCGTGAGGTTGCGGGTTCGATCCCTGGCCTTGCTCAGTGGGTTAATGATCCGGCGTTGCCGTGAGCTGTGGTGTAGGTCGCAGACATGGCTCGGATCCTGCATTGCTGTGGCTGTGGCATAGGCCAGCGGCTACAGCTCCGATCAGACCCCTAGCCTGGGAACCTCCACATGCCGCGGGTGCGGCCGTGAAATGACAAAAAGGGGAAGGCATCCACACACACCACCATAGCTTCAGAGGGAGTGATCAGACATGTACAAAGAGAACAGATACAAAACTAGGGAAAGAACAACTTAAATCTGTAAGAATGGTGTCAGGAAGGTGCAAAGGGCTATGTGAAACACATGGGGGAGGTCTGCTGCTACAGAGGTAAGAGGATAAAATATTAATAGATGACAGTAAAAAGGAACAATTACTTGATTCCTATACGCTTTCCCATTGAGTACAACAATCTCTAAACAAGATTAGAAGAAATAGCCTATAGTAAATGAGACAATACATAGAAGAGTGCTGGAGTTCCTGCTGTGGCTCAGTGGGTTAAGAACCCGACCAGTATCCGTGAGGATGGGCTTCCATCCCTGGCCTTGCTCAGTGGGTTAAGAACCTGGCACTGCTCAGAGTTCCCTTCGTGGCTCAGTGGTTAACGAATCCGACTAAGAACCATGAGGTTGCAGATTCGATCCCTGGCCTTGCTCAGTGGGTTAAGGATCCGGTGTTGCCGTGAGCTGTGGTGTAGGTTGCAGATGCGGCTCGGATCCTGCGTTGCTGTGACTGTGGTGAAGGCCAGCAGCTACAGCTCCTATTAGACCCCTAGCCTGGGAACCTCCATATGCCACGGGTGCGGCTCTAGATAAAGGCAAAAAGACAAAAAAAAAAAAAAAAAAAGAACTTGGCACTGCTGCAGCTTGGATCTGACATTGCTGTGGCTGTGGTGGAGGCCAGCATCTATGGCTCCAATTTGACCCCTAGCCTGGAAACTTCCATATGCTGCAGACGTGGCCCTAAAAAGACCAAAAGAAAAAAAAAAGGGGAAGAGGGGAGGTGATGATAAATCTGTAGTAAGCCTATGAATAATCTATTGAGGATGTGGGGGAAAATGAAAAGAGAAAGTGATACTGAGATAGAAGTGAAACTTTAAATGCTGTGTAGAGGACCTACAAATATCAGGGGAAGTCATGGTAGGCAGCACAGTGGGCTAAGGATCTGGCACTGTGACAGCTGTGGCATAGGCTGAAGCTGCAGCCCAGATTCAATCCCTACTCCAGCAATTTATGCTACAGGTGTGGCCATAAAAAAAAGGCAACACATCGTGGCTCAGTGGTTAATGAACCCGAGTAGTATTCATGAGGACACGGGTTCAGTCTCTGGCCTTGCTCAGTGGGTTAAGGATCTGGCATTGCCATAAACTGTGGTGGAGGCTGGCAGCTACAGCTATGATTTGACCCCTAGCCTGGGAATGTCCATATGCCGTGGGTGTGGCCCAAAAAAAACAGAAGACAAAAAAAAAAAAAAAGGGAGTTCCCGTCATGGCTCAGCTGGTAACAAATTCGACTAGGAACCATGAGCTTGGGGGTTCGATCCCTGGCATCGCTCAGTGGGTTAAGGATCTGGTGCTGCCGTGAGCTGTGGTGTAGGTCGCAGATGCGGCTTGGATCCCGCGTTGCTGTGGCTCTGGTGTAGGCTAGCAGCTACAGCTCCGATTGGACCCCTAGCCTGGGAACCTCCATACGCCTCCAGTGTGGCCCTAAAAGGACAAAAGCCAAAAGAAAAAAAGAAGGATGACAGTATAGCATTGTGGAAGGAGCAGAAACTGCTGCAAAACAGACGGGTTTGACCCCTGGCTTTCTTCCACTTACATGCTATGTGACCTTGAAGAAGTTATCTCATTTTCTAACAAAAAATAAAATAAGCTTTCCAGCAAAGGAGTTAAATATAAATAGAGTATAGAGCTTAATACTCCTATTGCAAAGATGAGTATTGATAAATGGGGTAAAAAAAGAGCTCACATTTGCTGCTAAAACTTTGATAACTGGGGAAATGGTCTAAGTCTATCAAAAGAGAACAAACAAGCTATCAGATAAAGGGAATTTCAAAAAGAAAATGGAAGTGATCAATAAAGTTACAATATTGAGTTTATGTGGCTCAAACAACACAAAACAAAATACACACAAAACTGTCAGAAATGTGAGCCAAAACTTAATTACAGCTGGAAAGGTTAACATGTTCCTAAAAAAATTCAAAACGAATAGATGTAAGTGTGAAATCAGAGACCTGAACACTGTAAGAAAATTAAACAGCCTACAGGTAGAGATAAGCACTTTTTTGGGGGGCCGCACCCAAGGCATGTGGAAGTTCCTGGACAGCAACCCAAGCCAGTATAGTGACAAAGCCAGATCCTTTACCTGCTGCGCCACAAGAACTCCAGAAGCACTTCTTTTCAGGTGTACATGAATCTTTAAAAATCACTGACTATATACTTGGACACAAAGACAATATATTCTACAGACAAAAATTTGGTCCATCTTACTGCATGGACCATGAAAAACAGGAATAAATAAAACAATTAGGAAATGGTGGACTTCTGGGAGTTCATGCCATAGTGCAGTGGGTTAAGAATCTGAATGCAGCAGTTTGCATCTCTGTGGAGTTGCAGGTTTGATCCCTGGCCTGGTGCAGTAGGTTCAAGGATCTGGCATTGCTGCAACTGTGGCATAGGTCACAGACATGGCTCCGATTCAATCCCTGGTCTGGGAACTGCCATATACTGTGGGTGTAAACACACACACACACACACAAACACAGTAAAAGTGCGGTTTCTTGTGTTAAGGGCCTGGCATTGTCACTGAAGGGGCTCAGGTCGCTGCCATGTTGCAGGCTTGATCCCTGGCCAAGGAACTTTCACATGCTGTGGGAGCAGCCAAAAAAACAAACCCCCCCAGGACAAAAAAAAATAATTAAAAAATAATACCCTTTTAAATAACTTTTGAATTATTTTTTATAAATCAGAAATAACATCTGTAATAAAGCTCTAAATATAACATGTCAATAATGGGTATTTCTAATGAATTCCAAACAGAATGACATCTAGTTGTTTTTCTGTTGTTGTTTTTTGTTTTTTGTCTTTTTAGGGCCACACCTGCGGCACATGGAGGTTCCTAGGCTAGGGGTCAAATCGGAGCTGTAGCAACAGCCATAGCAATTCAGATCCGTGCCTCATCTGTGACCTACACCACAGCTCATGGTAAGACTTATCCTTAACCCACTGAGCAAGGCCAGGGATTGAACCAGCATCCTCATGGATACTAGTCAGGTTCGTTAACCGCTGAGCCATGACAGGAACTCCAGAATGACATCTAGTTCTAAATCCCGTATTACAAATAAAGAAACAAAGAGAAGAAAATTCCTGATAGACAAAGTAATCTTAAGAAAGAAGAACAGAGCTAGAAGTATCACATTCCTTACAAAACTACAATAATCTAAACAGTATGGTACCAGCACAAAAACAGACACGTAGATCAATGGAACAAAACTGAGAGCACTGAAATAAACCCATACACTTACGGTCAATTAATCTATGACAAAGGAGGCAAGAATATTCAAAGGGAAAAGACAGCGTCTTTAGTAAGCAATGCTAGGAAAACTGGACAGCTACATGTAAAAAAATGAAATTAGAACATTTTCTCGGAGTTCCCGTTGTGGCTCAGTGGTTAGCGAATCTGACTAGGAACCATGAGGTTGCGAGTTCGATCCCTGGCCTTGCTCAATGGGTGTTGCCGTGAGTTGTGGTGTAGGTTGCAGACTCGGCTTGGCTCCTGCGTTGCTGTGGCGAAGGCCGGCAGCTACAGCTCCTGGTAGACCCCTAGTCTGGGAACCTCCATATGTCACGGGAGTGGCCCTGGATAGGGCAAAAAGACAAAAAAAAAAAAAAAGAACATTTTCTCACACCATATACAAAAATAAACTCAAACTGGATTAAAGACCTACTATAAGACCGGATCCTGGAGTTTCCATCATGGCACAGCAGAAACGAATCTGATTAGGAACTATGAGGTTGTGGGTTTGATCCCTGGCCTCGCTCAGTGGGTTAAGGATCCGGCATTGCCGTGAGCTGTGGTGTAGGTCACAGACTTGACTCGGATCTGATGATGCTATGGCTGTGGCTGGCCGCTTCAGCTCCAATTAGATCCCTAAGCTGGGAACCTCCATATGCCACAAGTGTGGCCCTAAAAAGACAAAAAGACCAAAAGAAAAAAAAGACTGGATACTACAAAACTTTTAGAGGAAAATATAGGCAGAACACTCTTTGACATAAATTGCAGCAATATTTTTGGAAAACATAAAATTCAGAAGAAAACATAGGCAGAACACTCCCTGACCTAAATAGTAGCAATATTTTTTTGGATCTGTCTACTAAGGCAAAGGAAACAAAAGTGAAAATAAACAAGTGGGACCTAATTAAACTTAAAAGCTTTTTTTGCACAGCAAAGGAAACCAAGGACAAAACAAAGACAACCCACTGAATGGATAAAATGTTTGCAAATGGGAGTTCCTGTCATGGCTCAGTGGTTAATGGATCTGACTAGGAACCATGTGGTTGTGGGTTTGACCCCTGGCATCGCTCAGTGGGTTAAGGATCTGGCATTGCTGTGAGCCATGGTGTAGGTCGCAGATGCGGCTCAGATCCCGTGTTGCTGTGGCTATGGTGTCGGCCTGTGGCTACAGCTCCGATTAGACCCCTAGCCTGGGAACCTTCATATGCCGCAGGTGCGGTCCTAGAAAAGACAAAAAAACAAAAAGTTTGCAAATGATATGACCAGTAAGGGGTTACTATTCGAAATATATAAATAGCTCACATAACTCAAAAGCAAAAAAACCCCAAAGAACAATTAAAAAATGGGAGGAAGATCTGAACAGACATTTTTCCAAAGAAAACATACCGATGGCCAACAGGCACGTGCAAAGATCCTCCACATCACTAATCATTAGAGAAATGTAAATCAAAACCACAATGAGATATTACCTCACAGCTGCCAGAACTGCTATCGTCAAAAAGACCACAGATAACAAATGCTGACAAGAATGTAGAGAAAGGGAACCCTGTGTGCTGTTGGGTAGGAATGTAAATTCTTGCAGCCACTATGGAAAATAGTATGAAAGTTCCTCAAATAGTCTAGCAATTCCACTTCTGGGCATATATGCAAAGAAAACAAACACTAATTTAGAAAGATACACGAGGGAATTCCCATTGTGGTTCAGAGGTAATGAGTCCGACTACTATCCATGAGGACATGGGTTCGATCCCTGGCCTCACTCAGTGGGTTAAGGATCCTGCATTGCTATGAGCTGTGATGTAGGTCTCAGACATGGCTCTGATCCTGCATTGCTATGGCTGTGGTGTAGGCCAGCAGCTGTAGTTCCGATTCAACCCCTAGCCTGGGAACTTTCATATGCCGCAAGTGTGGCCCTAAAAACAAAAACAAGATACACACATCCCAATGTTCACAGCAGCCTTATTTAAAATAGCTAAGACATGGAAGCAACCTAAATGTTCATCAACAAATGAATGCATAAAGATGTGGTGTGTATATATACAACGGAATACTACTTTGCTATAAGAACAAAATGAGTTCCCTGATGGACTAGTGGTTAAGGACTCAGTGCTGTCACTGCTGTGGCTCAGGTTTGATCCCTGGCCTAGGAACTTCCACACACTGAGGGTGCAGCCAAAAATAAACAGAGGAGTTCCTGCCATGGTGCAGTGGGTTAAGAATCCACTTAATCGCAGCTGTAGCAGTGGCTTGGGTTGCTGAGGGGGTTTTGGGTTCGATCCCCAGCCCAGAAGAGTGGGTTAGAGAATCTGGCACTGCCACAGCTGTGACTGGATCATATTTAATCCCTGGCCCAGGAACTTCCATATGCCATAGGTGTGGCCATAAAATAAAAATATTTTAAAAAAATTAAAAATAACGGAGTTCCTGTTGTGGCTCAGCGGGTTAAACCTGACTAGTATCCATGAGAATGTAGGTTTGATCACTGGCCTCACTCAGTGGGTTAAGGATCTGGCATTACTGAGAGCTGTGGTAAAAGGTCAGACATGGCTTGGATCTGGTGTTGCTATGGAGTACGCCAGCAGCTACAGCTGCAATCCGACCCCTACCCTGGGCACCTCCATCTGCCGTGGGTGTGGCCCTAAAAAGACCGAAAAAAAAAAAAGAAGTAATAAAGTAGCGTAAGTAATAAAGTAACGTAATTTGCGGAACATAAGAAAATAAAACAAAAAATAACTGATTAGTGATATGTAGCTAGAAAATATATCTAAAAATGAGATAACATTCAAAATGTAGCATTATCATTCTATGAAATTTCGTTACTGTTGTAGGGCAGGGGGTGTTGAGCCACCAGAGAACTCCCATTACTATCTTAATTTTTTTTTTTGTATTTTTAGGGCCTGCACATATGGAAGTTCCCAGGCTAGTCAAATTGGAGCTATAGCTGCCGGCCCACTCCACAACCACAGCAACGCCAGACATGAGCTGCATCTGCAACCTACACCTCAGCTCCCAGGAACACCGGATCCTTAACCCACTGAGTGAGGCCAGGGATCGAACCTGCAACGTCATAGTTCCTCTAGTTGGATTTGTTTCTGCTCAGCCACAACGGGAACTCCCCTTACTACTTAAATTTTATCCCAACAAAATGAAGGGCAAAAATGAAAAGAAGCTAACTGGACAATCTGAAAACAAGACACATTATAATCCTGACTGGAGGAACTGTATGATCCTGATTTGCAAATGAATAAGGAAAGACAAAACAGCAAGGAGCTCCTAGAGCTGACTGCACCCACACAAAAGCAATGAAAAAGTCCCCAGAATCCACAGGTTAAGTCAGGGATCAGGAGCTCTTTAGAAGGTCATTTCTATTTCGCTCTGGTCTGCATGATTTCAACAACCCTAGAATTGGGAGCCAAAGAAGTTAGTTGACCAAGTAGCCAAGTAGTGTGATAAACACACCTGGGAGGAAGAACCTGCAATTTAATAAAGTGGAGAAAATTCTTTTCTTTTCAGTCTAACCCACTGGATGAAAATATGAGAGAGAAGAGATAAACCAGAAAGAAAACAAGAAGCCTGCAAGGAAGAGGCTAATGGTGAAAAAAGCTACCATTGCCAGGTAAACAGGAAGCCTGACTTGCACTTCAAAATTCCTGGACAGGGAGTTCCCGTCGTGGCGCAGTGGTTAACGAATCCGACTAGGAACCATGAGGTTGCGGGTTCGATCCCTGCCCTTGCTCAGTGGGTTAACGATCCGGCGTTGCCGTGAGCTGTGGTGTAGGTTGCAGACGCGGCTCGGATCCTGCGTTGCTGTGGCTG